>JAYRBT010000067.1:3571802-3612531 GCA_036023395.1 Myiotriccus ornatus
CGGATCCGGGAGCGGCTGGGCAGGTCAGCCTGGGGCTGTGCTCTGCTCGATGGGTCGGGTTTCTCTCCCGAGAGACAGTGTGTCTCACCTCCCTGAGATCCTTCTCCCTCAATCCTCGCCGTCCTGAGCCCCACCAAAGCCAAGAAACGTTGCAGTGCTGGGGTTTTTTCTAAAAGAAAGACAAACCACTCCTGTTCTCAGTGAAGGAATTTTCTAATGGAATGCTGCTACTTCCACACAGAAAAGACACACAGTTTTCAGGTTGCTTAAAACAAAGCTTATGGATCTTTATGTCTGCTGATTTTCCAGCTGTTTTCAAAATTTCCCAGTGGTAACTAATATATAATATAGAAGTTAGTGTATATATAGAATAGTATAAAATACACTTGCTGTTTTCTAGTTTTCCCTGGCTCCTTGTCCTGCCTTTCACCTTGTTTCATGGTGTGCTTAGAAGCTTGGTGGGACAAGGGTTTTGCCCTGTGTTTTTACAGCACTTTGCAATAACAAAGCCTTGGCTCAGGAGTGGACTACAAACCCAAAATATTGTGCTGTGAAAAAAGTTTTATTGTTTGTTTGTTTTTTCTTTTTGGATTTCATGTCCTCTTTGTGTCATTGGATTCTGAAGGGATGCAGGTAACTTCATGCTGTATTTAGCTCAAAAAACTTTTCACAAGGCCAGCATCATACAAGTGTTAATTGGCGAAAGTTTACAACATAAAATCCAAAAAGAAACAACAAAACACCAACTTTATTCAAGATTCAGCCTGTTACAATAGTGTGAACTTAATTCTAAGAGAGGGCAAAGAGCTCTTTATTATAACACTACTCTGGGAATACCTAAGGAAAGGAATTAAGATAATCAATGTATCCCTTTGGGGGCATTCAAAGGAGACAGACACAATTGAGTTGCTCCCTGGCACAACATCAGGGTTAACACTCCTTGTGAGACACTCAAATTCTTCTAAAGCCAGGGGTGGTTTGCATCAAATATTTTCTGTCAAGACACTCAATGAAAAATGGTCTGTTTTCCTCCAGTAGTGCTTTGTTTTATACGGAATACTTTGGATTTTTAACCTTAGAAAAAGTTTATTTTGGGGGTTATTTTTATCCTTTATGCTTTTTCCATTTTACCCCAAGGAAGAAGAGGAAGGGGGGGACAAAAAGTGACCTGCCAGAGTGAGGAAAAGCAGGATGCAAAAACGGAGCCGGAACTGGGAAGATGAATTTATCTTATGGGAAACAGTTTGAGGGAGGGCAACTTTTCTGAACTTCCCGTGGAAAACAAGTGGTGTTTTGCCCCTGGTGGGTCTGTTTTGTGGGGTGCTCTGGGCCACTTGAGGGGGGCACTTTGTGCCAGAGCAGCTCAAGCTTTCCCACTGCACAAGTGGCTCGGGGAGATCCTGGTGTTTATCCTCAGGATCACGACAAAAGCCCCTGTTTTCCTCCAGGCAAACCCGGGGCTTTGCAGGGCACTGAGCAGGTTTGCAGGGCGGGATTTGGTTGGAGTTTTCAGAGCTGCCTGAAGGGAGCTCTGAGCAGTCACTCTGAGAGCCTCGAGTGTCTTTGGAATATTTTTTGCCTCCAAGTCTTTGCTACGCTGGACTAAATGATTGTGAGTGTGTAAAGGACCAAGAAAACAGGGTGCTGGAAGCCGCTTTCTGTGCCTTTCCCCCACAGCTTTAGTCAAACTATACCTTTTATTTCTAACCACTTCAGTGTTTGTGTTTTGTGTGATGCATTTAACACACTTGAGGGAAATCTTGGCTGAGGTGCACACAACATCATGAATATCCTGTGCACTGTGTTAAGAAGAGGCTGCTCTGGGTGCAGAGGGAATTTGGTGGTGTCCTGTTAAAAAGATGAATGGGTGTCTCTATTTTTTCTTCCCCCCCCCAGCAAAGCTGTTTCTTCATCTGTTTTTAGAAATGGTTGGTTTGCAGAAGGAGCCCAGCAAAAAGTCAAGGGTGAAGTCAGGTCAGTGAGGTCTGGGAATAGATACTCAAATGACGGGAAGGTGGAGGATGCAGGAAGCACAACAATGGAAAATGAGTGAAGTGATGATGGTGGAAGGTCAGCAGAAGTGACTCCCAGCTTCTCCCTTCAGTGCTGGGTGGAATCACTGCCCACCTCTGCCAGCCAGGGGTTCAAACCTTGCCCAAAACATGCATTTTCCCAGGCAGAACCCAGAGGAGGTGCATGCAACACAACCTGGGAGCTCTAGGCTCGTGATGGGCAGATCACTGACAAGCAGCTACAACTGGAGGGACTCATCCTTATTTTCTAATAAGTTACTTGCTGAAGTATTAATGGATTTTCAGTGCCAGGGCGCTGAGAAACTCCACTCCTGGTGTGAAGTGCTGCTGTGTTACCAGAAAAACCTCACAGGAAGGAAACTCGGGGCTGTGTGTGCTGAGTCTGAGTTACTCGTGGAAAAGAAAAATCTAGTTTTTCCATCCACCATATACCTGTGGAGTGTATTTTGGCTGTCAGGTTTTTTGAGCAGAGACTCTTTTCCTCAGTGTCTGGATGGCATTCAAACCATTCCCATTGTGCTTCACCAAAAATATCGGAATCAGGTGGTTTTCCAGTATTTGGGATGTGTGCTGGCTCAGACTGACCAATCTATTTTTTTCTCTAAAGGACTGATAACATTTTAAAGGGCATGGAAATGTTTAATATCAATATGGACCTTTATCTGTCGGGTAGGGCTGCAGAGAGCCAGGAAACTGTGGGGTGTCTTTGTATGTGCAGGGGGTTGTCTTTCACATAACACAGCAAGCCTGGAATATTGAACTAAACCAGAGTCAGGCTTTTTTTTTTTTTTTTTTTTAAATATTGCAGGGTTTTCAACCTTGAAGGCAAATCACTTTATGACTTCATTGTTTAAATTTAGGTTTTGTTTTGCGGGGGGATCGTTAGACTTGAAGCGAAAGCCTTGTAGCCCAGGGACTGTCACTTCTGATTACTTCCAGTGACACTTCCAATTATTTCCAATCACAATTCCAGGGACAAGAGGAAAAAGGAGCCACGTTCTCCAACATCAGGGCTTTTTTTTTTTTTTTCCCCCCTGAACAAAGGACCATTTATCAAAGCTCTGCAGAAAAAAAGGTACCCAGAGCCAGGTTGGGAACTCTGCTGTGGTGGGGTAATTCCAGAGTAAATCTGCTGGAGTGAGACTTGAGGCTGGTGCTGGGAATCCTGCTGCTGATCCTGCCTTTTTGAGTAATATTAAGGAAATTGCTTCATTTTCCCCAGGCATTAACTGGCACTAGCACTCATTTTGGAGCAGCAGCATGAGGCTGCAGTGCATGTCTGCTAAATGCTCTCTGGGTCTTGTAAGACATGAGCAGGCAGAAGTGCTGCTCGTGGAAAGCCAACAGCTCAGTGTGCTCAAAATGGGAAACCAGGGGACCTGCCTGACTTCCAGGGACACGAAATCCAGGGTTTGGTGCAGTGTGTTTTTACCCAGATGAGCCTGAGCCGCTGAGTGCTTCCCAAAAAAAATAATGAAGCAGCACACGATGGGAAGCTGCAGCACCACCACCACCTAATTTTCAGATGTCTCTGGTAGCGTTACTTGAAATTCCTGGAGCATAAAACCAGTCTTGAAATGGTGTGAGAGCTTTCAGTCACACTCAGTGAACCGTTTCACTGGGCTGTGAGGGGTTATTAGTGGCTGTGTGCTTTATTTGCTGCATGGTGGTTCAGGGCCCCACTCGAGAGCAGGGCTCTGTAAACCCTGGGGAGACTCGTGGAGGTTGTACTTGGAGATGAGCAGCCAGCCTGGCCTGATGTTTGGAGCCAGGTATTTAAGAACTTGAGTTAATTTGCAATGCTGAAGAGATTGCAAAAGAAACATCAAATGAAATCCAGCTTCATGTGATGACTGACTTTAAAGTGCGAATGATATTTATCATTTATCATTAATCTACTTTCAAAGTGGAAATGAAGTTCCAGTGATTGCTTCTTACTGCCATAAACCCCCAGTTGCAGTTCCTTAAAATGCTGGTAGTGTTCCTTTTGTGTGTTTGTTCTGGTGTGCCAGGGGTTGGATGTCACTGGGAGCCACCTGTGCCAGCTTCATCCCTCCCTGTGAGGGAAGTCCAGTGTGCCCTTGTAGAATCAATGCTGCTGTGACATGCAAACACGGGGTGTTTGTCACCTGGACACGCAGCAGACCACATAGATTCGTCAGTGAAGCTCAGAAACTCCGTTCCAGATGAGCAGTTTGGCACTGTGCTTGTTCTGAGACCTTCAAAGCATTCCCGGCCTTCAGCTCGGATGCTCTCGTGGCATTCTGTGGTTTGATGCCCTGAGTAGGTCGATTCCACTGCAGGCTTCCATCCCAGAGTGTCACTGAGGTGGCACTTGGGGACAGCACTGTGCTGATCCCCAGGAGCCTCAGCATCTCCCATCAGGAGCTGCTTTCCTGAGTCCACACCACGGGATGGATGTTTCCACAGTACAGCTTTGTCTAGTTCTCATGTGGTCTGTGCTGTGGGCAAAACCCCTCTTCTTTTCCATTGTTTCAAGCTCTTGCTTGGAGACAAAGGGAATTTGAACCAGACAAAGCATAGCTTTTGTGTTGACAAATGCTGGGATTTTTTTTTTTTTAATTTCTTCTCAAAGGGGAATTTTAAGCAATTGTGAGTGTCTTCTGGTCAAAGAGGCATTCAGGATGTCTAGATTCCAGCCTTGGTTTGGCCAGTGACTCAGTAATTTAGTAATTCAGGCCCCATTTTTAAGTGGCTGTTAGTTTGGAGTGTCTCCATTTCAAGGATTAGTACTTTGGAGGATGTGAGTGTAAGGACACATGATTTGGTCGCACCAGCTTCGTGCTGTGAGGTGTCCTTTAACCATTCCAACTTCTGGGGATGCACTTGAAAATGGTTTCTACTGCTTTGTGCCTCAGCTGCTGTTTCTGAGCACTCACAAGGTAACAACCTTTCCCTCCTGAGCTGTAAAAGGCTCAGAAATCACTGTAGAAAGGGAGCTGAAGAATTCCAGAGTCTGTGGCAGGCACTGGTTTAATGGGGGGAGAGCCTTCCCATCAGTGTCACTCGCTGTGCCAAATGGATCCCAGCTTGTCTGGCTTTGTCAGCTCCTTCCATTTAGCCCGAGGCTACCCCTGGAGTCACCAAAAAAGACAATTCTGCAGCTGTCAGTGAATTCAGACCCAACATGACCTGGGACAAGAGGAGCTCAGAACTCCCCGAGCCTCTCTCTGCTCCGGAGATAACGATCCTGCATTACACAATACTCTTGCCCCTAATTACTTGGGCTTTTTCCTATTTACTAATGCCCTGGGCACGTTGCTTCCATTGTGGGACAAGCAATGAACACATTCCCATTAGGAAAAGGTACTGAATGCAGTGGAGGCTTCGGTGTTATCAGGCACCTTCCCCTTCTCCACCTCCTCCTCTGTGAAGCACCAGGGAACAGGAGGAAAGAGAAAAAAAAACAGGACGTGGATGGAATAAACTGGGCCTTGTTGCACCAACCAGATGATCTTTTTCTGGATTTTAAGTGCTCTGAGTGCTTCTTTGCCCCTTTGCACCTTTCCCTCCAGCTCTGCAGATTCAAAAGCTTGCACAGCCATCCAAAATATCTTAAATCTGGTTTTCCTCCTGTCTAAATGAGCCAGGCACCAGATTAACATCTATTTGTGTAATTCCGGAGCATGAATTCATGCAGTGAGAAGGCAGAAGACTTGAGGACTGAAGACATTCAGCTCAGATTAATTCTTTCCTTATTTGCCCTCCTGCTTAGAAACACCTTTAAGCAAAAAGATGGTGGGGGGAAGGGGGAGAAAAGCTGATTATTCATGCATGTGGAATGATTTTAACTAGCCAGTTAGACAATATTGACATTTCATTTTTCTCCCTTGTTAGTGGTTTTCTGAGCACTGCTGGGGACTGTTCACTGTTAGACTCTTTGTTTCCAAGAGCCAATGCACAGATAACTGACCCATGCTTCATTTTATAGACCATAATACTGGTGTATGGCATGTCCTACCCCAACTCGGAAATATTAAGTGAATATTAAATTGAGTGGTAAAAAGCCTAATTTTTTGCTCTGTGACTTACTACAGCTGGAGCATATATACCTTATTACCATCACTTCATGGAGGCTGTGCTGGGCAGAGGAATGTCCTTTATCTTGACAAAGGCTGCCTCCCCTGAGGAGAATCCTTTGAATGCAAATACTTTTTATCGCTTTGCAATGGCATGTGACATATGTAAGAACCTTTCCCCTCGCAGTGCCACTCCTGCCTGTCTTCCTTGCTCCCTGAGCAGATTGGAGCCTCTCCCCCACGACTTGCTGCGGGCTGTAGCTTTCCTAGTTCCTGGCCTGGGGGTTGTCCTCTCAATATTTCCTTTTCTGCAGCCCTGTGCATGGAAAACCCAGAAAAACAGCGGCTTCAATCGCTCCTGGCATCCTTTGTGCCGATGAGACACGCTTGGAGTATGCTGGAGCTCTTTTAACTCTGTGTGAGCATCTTCTCTGGTGGTTTGGGGCTTTATCTGGGATTAGGGATGCTTGCTGGAGATCTCCAGCTCCTGGCAGCCTCGTGGCGGGGTGGAACATCTCTCCACGCTGAAAGCACCTGAGAGAGCAAGTCTGGCTACAAGGAACAGCCTTGAGCCCCTGGAAGGCAAATTAATTTCCAGTTCCTGGGATGAAGGAGCTTATTCAGGGAGGGGTTAGCACTGCTTTTCCAGCCCTGATTTAAAGGCTTCTTCACTTTTTTGTGATCATCATGTATAAGTAGGGGGGGGTAAAACCACTAAAAATAAATTCTGTTTCTCTATAAAAGCATCTGTGTGAAGCAGATTGCAGCTGAGCTCACTCAATACTGCTTTCTTGAGAAGGAATTATGCAGCACCCTTTTCCAGCGTGGATCTGCCTGGCAGTGTGATCTAATTTCCCTGGATTTAGGAGGGTGGTGTTGTCCTTCTCTTTCGAGTATATCCAAGTCTCTTCATCCCTTTATGTCTTATTGTCCCAGCTCCAGTATCACTTCTGCTGTGACCCTGGGCGGTAAATGCTTTAGCTCATGGTGGGGAGACTGATTACTTTGGTAATAATAAATTTATAACAAAATTAGTAAAATAGTAAATAATTAAAATAATAGTAATGAAATACATAATAACATAATTATAATGAAAATACATTTGATGATCTTATCAGCAAGTGAGGAGAGCAGGGTGGGGGGAGCCTGTCAAAGGGTCTGTGGTTGCTCTCTCTGGTTTAAGTAGCTGGGTTTGAGTTACGGGAGGAAAGGGCAGTAGTAGCTATATATTCCTGATCTGGAGGAAACAGCCCTGCTCATGTCTTTAAATCATTCTGGGGTTTTATTTTTCTGTGTCAGCACTGTCAGAGCCTATAATCCTCAGCCAAAAGAGGCCATCCTACCCTACCAAGAGAAGGACTTCAAGTGAGGAATCCCCTTCAGCAAGGATGTGACAAGCAGACTGACAATGTAAGGGAAAGGAAAAAATATCCTGAGCCAATATGCATAAAATTAGGGCCTGATTATGATGCAGAATTAAAAATAAACCAGGAAGAATTCCCCTAGCAGAGGGAGCTGGTGGAGAGCAGCACAAGGGGCAGCACTTGGTGCCAGCCATGCATTCTAACAGCAGTAATTGAGCAGGTAATGATTATTATGCATGATGTATAAACACCCTCCATCCCTGAGCTCGTCCTGGGCAGGCAGGGAAGACTCCGTGTAGCAGATTAAGTGTTATTCCTGCAGACACTTTAAATAGCAGGCACTGTTCGTATCCTCCTGTCCCTCTCTGATGCAGAAGTGGTACATAATAGATGAACACTCGGAGCAGATGCCAGGGAAGATGTCCTGGGCAGCTGGGAGGGATTAAAGATACCAGAACATTAGACTTGCATGGGTCCTGAGCTGGGCTGGGGATGTTGAGACGGGTTGGCCTGATGGGCAGAGCAGCTCTGCTCATGGTCTGGCTTTCAGGTCTCCTGAAAGACTGAGCAAGACACTTTCCTGGTGCTGCAGGCAGAGGTAGAGAATTCCTGCATGGAAAATGGCATCTAAACCATGGTAGTGTCTTCACAGCAGAAGAGTCAGAACTGTCTGTGAGGAGACAAGCTGAGGAGACAGGAACCTGTGGGTTTGCTTCCAGTTCCAGTGGTGACTTTGTAGCCTTACTGGAATGAAAATTTTCCCTCTTAAAACTCAGTTCTGTTGTTCATTAACTCGTCTCATCTCCACTCTAATCCCAGGAGGTGGCTTTATGAGTCCTTTGGGAGCCTTGGCTTCCCCAGCTGTAAAAAGGGAAATAGCTCATTATAGAGTGCAATTCATGGTGTTCAGACAAAAAGTGGAGTATTGGTCAATACTTTATGATTTTTTTATCATCCTGCCCTTTCCAGAGAGCTTATAGCTGCTGTCTGTTTGCATTTGTATTTCATGTCACTGGGATGTAACTGGGCTCTGACAGAGCCAGCTCTTTCAGCATTTAGGGAGGAAGAGTTTGAAGTCTTAAGGAGCCACACAAGTCCTTGCTTGAATTCTTTATAAATCTTGTAGGAAGCACACTCAGCCATGCTTCCTAAAAGAGGAAATGCTTGAGTCCTGTCTCCTGTGTTTAGAATAAACAGAATCCAGATAATTTAATCTAAAAGGAAAATGTTCTTTTGAGGATAAACAGCTTGAATAAAACATTTCTGAGCAAACCCTTGACAATGTCCCCCCCCTTGAACCAGCAGTTTGTATCCTGCAGGATGCCAGAAGCAGCTGGATGATCAAGGGAATTGGCCCTCACCACAAACCAGACTGTGAATCTTGCTCAGAAATACCCTGTTCTGCCTTCTCCAGTCAGCCTGGTACCTGCAACCCTCCCAAAAAACCCTTCAGAATCAACCAGGACCCTGCAAGTGGGCACATCCTATTTGGCTTGTCCTGTATAAATGTCAAATAAGACCCATAGCCTGGCAGATATTTGGTTTATTTCTAGATGTTAATGAGGTCCAGATGGGCCCTGGTGTAGTCTGAGCTGATGAGCTGCTGTCATCTGTGGAGCCACTGGATCTTTTTTTTTTCCCTTCTTTGTTTACTAAGCAAAAATAATAAACAATTTCCAGTGTTATGACGCTGCTGCAACTTTTTGCTGAGCTTGCTGGGCTCGAGGAACGCAGGGAGCAGCCTGGGAGGGTGAATCCAGGCTTGGAAATGAGGGGTGTCTACTCCTGTCGTTCCAGATAGAGCCAGCGGGCTGGTTAATTGTCAGTGCAAAATTCGCACATTAAAAGCTGTGTCCTGGACCGAAGTGCCAGCTCTTAATGAGCATGTGTTACAGAATAACAGGTACAAGAAGGGTTGGGATACCCACTTAGCTTGTTTCCAGTTATTAACAGGAGCTGCTTTGAGGGGAAGAACACAGCAAGAGGGGAAAAAAAAAATAAACACCAAGCCAAGGGACTCTTCCTCAGCCAGTTTTTTCCCCCTCAGCAGACACAGTGCACTCATTTATCCATCCTCCTGCCCATCGGTTTGCCACAGTTATTCATGCCCTTGGTTGGGCTCTGGGAGCTGTCACAGTTGCATCAGGCTCTGACAGATGCCTCAGCCACTCTCGGGTAACCCTAATGAAGTATTTGGTTTCTCTCGCAGAGAGGTTCAGCCTGTGAGTCACAGACTCTGCTGCCCGAGAGCAAACATGGAAATGAGGAGCTGGGAACTACGGGATCAGAGGGGGGTAACAGCTGATCTGAGTGATTGTTTCGCTCCAAAAGGGCCCAGCATCGGGTGGAGGTGGGGAAAAAAATACCCCAACTGAGAGGATGTGAAATCACAGGGCTATATGGGGAACTTAGGGCTGAACATTGGGCAGAAAAGTATGTATTTATATACTTGAAGAAATAAATTTAACTTGTCACTGAGCCTTCATAGTTACTTCTATTCAGGAAGGCGTTAGATAAGCCCTTTGAGTCTGTTTTCTAGTAGTTGGATGTTCTATTTTAATGTGTTTATGTGAGGAAAATGGGTCCAGGTGTACCTCTGCTAGCCTGCAATCATGCAACACTGGGTATTTAGCATCACATCTTTTCACTGAGGGTGAGTAGCCATCGAGGAGGCCAATTTTGGAAATTGCCTGTGGGACTAGACCTTTCCAAAGGGATAGGTGGAAGTCTGTTTAAAAGACTGCAAAGTCAAGTTTTGCTTCTGCTGTTCTCAGGTTGTGGGAAAGAACAACGTGTCAGATTTTGCTGGTATTGCTGGTACTGTTCTGTCACAAACCCAGCGTGATCCAAGCCTGTCTTCCCATGGATTTTTAAGTACTGTGTGCATCAAGAAAAGGTGTGGGTGCTATTCAGCACACCCACAGCCTTGATGGGATGTACCCAGCTTGCCATGGGGGGAAAAGGGAACCAAACTAGGGGAGGGAACTCGAGTTTCCTGAGATTTGATGGGAAAACATGTTTCGTGGCCAACAGCTGAGCGTGAATAAAAAGCATGGACACTGGCTGAGTTTATAAACCTGAGCTGCAGTGGATGTGATGATCTGAGAAGACAGGATTTATCAGGCTGATGGAGGAGTTCACATAAAAATAGGCTGGGGAACCTGTTGATGGATTTGAGCTGTGGGGTGCCACGGAGCCTCAGGTGAAGAGCTGGCCTTGCAGATGTCCCCGCAGCCCCCCCAGCCACGCTCTTTGTCTCTGGCTGGTTCAGGATGGAAGAGATGAGTAAATAATTGCAATGTGGAGCTCTGTTTAGGAGCTTGTGCCTGGAGAGCCTTTGCTCAGTCTGGGTCAGGGGGAAGGTCCCTGCAGCAGAGCCCGGGCACCAGGCTGGTTTCAGCGTGCTGAAACGAGGCAGCTGGGCTGGGTTTAGCTCGGGAAATGGGAGCTGTGGGAGGCTGGGAGGTGACTCCAGGCTGTGCTCCCTGTCAGACACACAGAGCTCTGTCAGGATGTGCTGTCTGGCGCCTCGTGTTTCACCTGCTTACCTTTTAGGTTAATATTTTTAGACGAGCACCGATGTGTGCAGGTGAACAGACGCCAGGATGTGATAGATGCTCTGGGTCTATCACCCAGGGAGGGTGCTGGGATGGATTCCCTGAATTAAAATTCATGCACTCAAGGAAATTCCTCAGTGCTAAACCTCCCCCTGCCTGGATGGAGCCCAGGATCAATCCCTGCTGTCTTTGCAGAGCCCTCTGAGAGCAGTTATAATGTAAATATATGGGTCTTTAAGAGCTGGTAGCTGGACCTTGAGAAATGCAGATAGAAACCAAGTTTCAAGGAATTATCAGGCAGTTTAATTTGTCACTGAACCAGTCTATCAGTGGAGCAAGAAGGACTGTCTCTCAGGAAAAGATGCTGATAGAATTGCCAGCTGTCAAACTGCAAACATCACGCTGATGTTCTGTGAGCTTTGCACTGAAAGCTGTACTGAAACTCAACCACATCTCATCTGTTCTGCTTTGGAAAATCTGTCAATAAATGGTGCATTTCATTTCTACAGTTTTATTATTGGGTGAGATTTAAATTGGTGACTATGCACTTAGAAGTTCCCACTGAATTGTTATGGGCTTAAAATCTGCATTTATGAGGCAAAGCTGCAGCAGTTGGGCACACAAAAGTATTTCAGTGAGTGGAACAAGTCAGTTCTTAGACTGAAAAAGACCATGAAGGTGTCTGACTTAATTTCCTGTTTGTTTTCTTTAGTTAGCCTGTCTGTTCAAATATCTTTTGGTGTCCATCTAAGTTTCACATTAGAATAGAGGTCTGACTTATCCTCAGTCTTATAATTTGTTCTAAAGATACCCACAAGGCTGTTTTTGTTCTTTTGAGAAACCTCATGGGCTTTGAGGCTTTGTCAGCCTCTCCAGCTATTTAAAATAACACTTAACAAACAAAAGTTCATAAAAATATGAAACCAGAGGAACTGGACTCAAAGCACAGGCTTTTAAACAGGCAGCACTTGAATGGGTTTGAAATGTCCTTCGTATATTTTGCTTTGCAAAAAAATCTTTGGCTGTCTGGGTTTTTTTCCCCCCCAGATTTTAAGTCTCAAATCCTCTTCTATGAGTTTCTTCATCAGTCTCAACTTGCTGTTGTCTCTTTTTGTACACAAATTTTAAGATCACATTGTCTTTGTCATTCTCTGTGCAGCATCTAAACAAAATATATCCTTGTTTAAGGGCTTAGCCCAGTGTGAATAATATCAAGCCATGTGTCTACCAGACATCTTCAATTAGCAAAACTGTGTAGTTAGAAAAAAAAAAAAAGGAGTAGAAGAGAATTTTTCTAAGTAGTAATTTGGCCCTAAACATGAAAACCTCAGATGCTCTATTTCTCAATTCTTGGCCTTTGGAATAGATTCCCCCTCATCAAGAGCCTTCCAAAAGCAGGGAGGCACTGGGCTGGGGCTTGTTTGCTACAGTTATTCTGAATTGTTTATTTATTTCATCTTAAAAGTTCTTTGGGGGAATCTCTTCATCAGCCTCTAAATCGCGGCTGCACCAGTAAATAGGAAGCTGTGACATTAAAAGTAATTGACATTAAAATGTTGTGACATTAAAATTAATCACGTTTGATGGATGTTGGAGACCGAATCCACAAGGCTCCCGGGTCCCTGTTCCAGCAGGCTTTGACATTCATTCTCCCCCTCAGTTCCTGCAGCACTTATGTAACTGCCTGATCCCAAAACCTCCTGCACGGAGAAATCCTGGAGGGAGGGGTGGCTGGTTCGGGAAAGAGAAGGGGGTTTCCTTGGAATTCACCACTTAGAATGGGGTGAAATAGCTGTTTTATTCTCCCCCACGTGCTAAAATAATATCAGATATTCAAAACTGGCACAGAACTGGTCACATTGGTCTCCTAATCAGCACCAGGAGATGATGGAAGGGATGCTGGAGCAGAGCTGGTGGAGTTGGTGTGGAGCTTTTGTTCCCTGTGCTGTGGCAGTTCCAGGCAGAGAAAAAACTTGGAAAAAAAATCAAAAACCCCAAACCCCGGCCCTTGCAGTGTAAATAGAGATACTTTTGGTTGCCATTTTTAGTAATAATGGGAAAAGATTTAGTTTTTGTAACAACTCGTGCCAGGTTCGGGGGGAAACGCCGTCAGCTGCCAGTTGTGCTCTCACGTGGCACCAGCACACGGAGTGGAAAAGAAACCAGAGTGTTTTTCCTCAGGGCCTGGAGTTCCTCAGAGCTGGGGAGGGGGGTGTGGGAGAACCTGACACCTGTATTTCCCAGCCAGGGACACGCAGAGTGTCGGGAACGGCTGGTCGTTATTTCCGTGCGTATTTTATGAAGCGAGTTTTGGGTGAAACCCCAAACCCCCGGCAGTTTTCGCTCTTCCTTTGGGTGCCCAGAGCTCACCTAGAGCTGCTCCCTCCAGGCAGACGGTAGGAGAGATGCAGCGCTTCTCGCTCTCCAGCACAACGTTTTCCAGCTTCCTTTTTTAGCCATGTGGAGCTGGAGGGGCCTCAGGAAAACGAATGTATCGGGCACGGAGCCAGTTACCTCCTCACAGCCTGAGCTCTGGGCTGGCTTCACTTTCTGTCCCATTTGGAAACAAGGAATAAATTGATTTTTTTTTTTTCTGTTTTGTGGTCTGTGTAGGGTTCCAGTCTCTGGAAGTCAGCACAGTGTGGGCACATGGCCTTTTTTCCATGGTCTCCTCTCGGCACCGAGTGGTCCCTCGCATGACACTCCGTATCATTTTTTTCAAGAAACGCAAAGACTGGGCCTTAAGTTTAGCTCAGTTAAGCTTATGGTGAGGGGCACTGAGAACTCCTGCCTTCTGCAGGTGAGAGGTTTCCTGTGCTCACTCTGATTTGGGTGGAATTACCAATTATAAATCTTATTCCTGACTCTGCCACTGATTCCTTCGGATCTTGGTCAGCCTCGTTGTGTCCCTAGTTATCCATGGGCAAATTGTGCTTTCAATACCTGCTTTTTGTTTTGTTTTGTTTTTAACTTTGCAAACTGAAAACAGTTAAATTGGGAGCTTCAGCAAAGGGCTGTGAGGAGAACAAGGAGATTTTAGCATAGGGAAGTTGGGATTTTTTTATCTTCTTCATTGTGCACAAGGTCATGTTAAAGATGTCTTTGCTTATGGAAGGAAAAAAAGTTGATTAGCTGCCAGTGGATGAAATCTGGAAGGTTTAAATAAGTAAATAAGTGACCCTTTATTGAATGCATGATTTAAGTTTCTTTGCACTTTTCTGTTTCTCTGATATCTGAGTCCCTGAGAAATAACAGGCTGGAATATCCCAAATTCCTGGATTTGCAGAGGTGCTCAGGACCTGCAGCTGTGGAAGGTGAAGGTGGTGAGGGTGAACAGCAGCTTGGGGAGGCAGAGAGAGAGAGAGCAGAGTGCTCAGTGGATTTATCTGCTCTTTGTTCTCATTGCAAATGCCTTTTTTTAAGGCAGGGGGGAGAAGCTGTGTCAGCTCCTATTACAGAAAATGGCTTTTCCTGGAGAAATCAAGCCAGCAAAAACCCATGAGTGCTGCAGAGAGTAGCCAAAGATTTTTGGTGGCTTTTTTGTGGCAGTTCTGGGCTCGAGAACCCAGGGAATATTTGAACAGAAAATTAACCCATTGGAACGCTAAACTGGGAGGATTCAAATTCCTTGCAGGAAAGGTCTGGCAGAGAGGGTAAACCCTGCAAACCTGGGGTTGTGTTCATTTCCAGGATCACAGTAGGGAGTGGAGCCAAAGGAAGCAAACTGGAGTGTTTGAGCTCCCCAGTTCTTGCCTCACTTCCCCACATTAGAGAGCTGTGGGATAATGGCAAGTACTCTGCTAAGGTAAAATATGAATATTTGCACATTTGCTTTGTCCCTTCTTGTGCTATTTTCTGTGGTCAGTTGATTATTTAGGTGTTTTTCTGGCACTTTGAAATTCCAGTGTTGCCCAAACAAATACTCAATTGTTATGTTTTTACTTGCAAAATCAGACAACCAAGAAACAACATCAGGTGATGCATCTGATGTTTATTTTTCTTGTTTTATTTTCCTTGTTTGGTTTTCTCCCCACATGATGGCGAAAAGCTGGTAGTGGAGTGAAACTGGGGAGAGCTGTGACCTGCTCAGAGATACTGTCAGCAGAAAAAGGGGCTGAATTCATCAAATAAATGATGAGTTCTCCCCACAGACCACCCACACTGGGGTTGCTGGGTGGGGGTGGATGTGGCTGACAGAGGGCTGGAGTTTAGAGAGTGGGACCTGGAGTCACAGAATCACAGAATATCCTGAGCTGGATGGGACTTACAGGATAAAATTCAACTCCTGGCCCTGCACAAAACACCCCAGAAATCCCACCCTGTGCCTCAGGGTGTTGTCCAAACACTCCCTGAGCTCTGGCAGGGTTGGGGCTGTGACCACTGCCCTGGGGAGCCTCTTCAGTGTCTGACCTGCTGTAAAACTCAGAGCTTGTCATAGAAGGATATAAATGAGAAGGGATTTCTGGAGGGCTCAAAGCAGGCTCAGTTTATATCAGGCTGCTCAGGAGCTCAGTTTTCAATAGTTCCAAGGATGCTGATCCCATAAGCTGTGAGCCCCAATCCTAGAATATGCTGAGTGGGATTGACTGTTCCCATAATGAATAATAACCACAATAACCCGTTTTAGGACTCGTCTCTCATCCAGCTTTGCACCTCTGAGGAGTCTGGCTCTGACTCCTTCATCATTTCCTTGTTCCCTCTGTAAGCTTTACATATGCATCCCCCAGGCATGCAGGTTTTCTTACACAGATTGGAAAGGACAGGAGTGAGGAGCAGAGAAGCTGCAGCTTGTCCAGGAAACCTGACGTGTGCAGCAGGGCTGGAGGTCCTCTTCTACCTTGAGCTGTCCTCCCAGCAGTTACTGTGCCCTCTTTGGGGTCCCCAGTGAGATAAATGTACTGGGATGAGTCCAGCTGAGGGCCATAGGGATGATTAGGGGACTGAGTTCTGCTTGGAGCAGGGAACTGGTCTGGATTTTCTTGGGAGGTTCCTTCTGACCTCTTCTATTCTGTGGTTCTAAAGCACTTCAGCTAAAACCAAGATATCAGGAGTTTATGGCAGGTACTACAGGCATTTTGTTGTCCTCAACAGCAGTTTTAAAAGTGGCTCTGAAAGCTTATATTATGCTCACAACAAAATCTAAAATAGTTTTTCACAAGACAGACTATGCTTCACTACACTATTCCTATTTTTTTTTCTCCGTGGTTTCCAGCATTTATTCAACATCAGCTTTCTGCTAAGTCAGGGCTGCTGATGAAAACACTTCTTGTTGGTAAGGAAATCCATTGGCCAATTTGTGGTGGGGACCTCAGCCCGAACAAGGACTGAATGAGGAGAAGTTCAGCGATGCTTTCGAGCTGGTCAGACCTGTGGGAAGAGCTGAAAAGGAGGGTGGAAGTGGAGCCCCAGTGGTGGAGCTGGCCATGAGTGCTCCATTCCTGCCAGGCTTGGTTCCCTATACTCCACCTGACCTTTCCAGTGTGTTTCCTGATCAGATGCCTGACCTTTTCACATCCAGTTAGCAGATTGGTTCAGCCATTGCCTGAATCCCATTTTTACCCTCCTGCTCCCCCCTCCAAAGCCCTCTTCATTTCAGCATCCTGGAAACCCTGTGCTCGCTCACCAGGGCTCTGTAGCTCAGAAGGCTGATACCCAACCTCTGCTCTCAGAAAGGGCTCTGCCTCTGCAGCCTCCCTGGGGGCATCCCTCTCTCCAGGGAGGGATGTGTGCCAGGGAGCTGGCTTGCTCTTTTGAGCAAAGGTCACAGGAATATTTGGCAGGAGTGATGCTGCATCTTCTCACTGAGGGTCCCCCCCCCAGCAATGGCCCTGGGCTCTTACAGCTCCTGGGTTGCTTTGCAGAACCCTTGGTATTTGCAAACATGCAAAATAGATGTAACATGCACTTCAGCTGCTGGCAGTGCAGCCCAGGGTGGGCACAGGAACATCTGCTTCCCTCCCAACCTCATTCCCACTGCAGAGGCACTTGGATATGACCACTGGAAACCACTTTGTGAGGCTCAGCTTTGGTAGATTCGGGGCTGTCTGACCCTGGAATAGCATCCCTCTACACTTTAGCAGGGTTTATTTACCTCGGGTAAATATTTATTTCTTTAAGTCAAGGAATTCCGAAGCTTTGTTTTGGTCTTTTCACCTGCATGTTTGAAAGCCTGTTAAAACTGGGTTTGAAAAGTCATATTTTGAACATGTTTCTATTGGAAGTGAAATGGAGCTGCTTTCTGGTTTAGCCCTTATGCCTTTTCCAAGCATCCTACATGGCAACTTAATTCACTCTTTGGACTTTTAAAGATCAGGGCTTTGATAAATCTACACTGAGACTGAAGAAGGAACAAAGGTTTCCAGTTAAATAAGTTGAAAAACCAATAAACATGCTTTTCCAGATGTTTTTAAATGTTCCAGAGCTTTCACAGAAGCAGAAAAAAATTAGTATTTGTTCATTTTCTTAGGCTGTTTCTTAGGCTGCAGCACTGCTGCAGTTAAATAAGTTTATTGCATAGTCATGCCCTTTTTAGGTTTGTAGGGTGTTGTCAAGTGGAAGGGATCCAGAAGCTGGAATTTGGCCCTTAGCTCACACCCTGCAGTCCTGGGGGGAGCAGGATCCTCCTCACACTGGTTGCCTCTGCCTTGTGTCAGGGCATGGGGACACCTGAGCTTCGGCTGCTCCCGACAGCCACTGAAAACAAAACCATATATAAACATGCAGGAATCTGTTACACTTGGTGTTAAAGAGCATTTCCCTGCTTCCCTTGCCTGACTTCTCAGTGCTTTCCTGGCTTTCAGGATCCCTTGCAGCAGCTGCTGTGCTCCCCTCTGGAAGGGTGTCCCTCCAAAGGGAGAATGCTTCCCAAATCGTGCTTGTCTCTCTAAAGTCAGTGCAAGTTCTCAGGAGTGCAGTGCTCAGGCTTTTCCTTGGCTTGGAAATATTTCTGGGAAGAGGCTGGGGATTGTTTGGAGCGCAGGGCCTCTCCAAATGCACCATCAGGCTGTTCAGTGCAATATGAACTCACAGTGTGGAGAACTCCAGTGAGTTGCTTCCTAAAATGCAGTTGGGCGTCTCTCCCGGCATTTGCAGAGGGGTTTACATTCCTCAGTAAATCCCACTTGCTCCATTTGCAGCTCTGATTCAGAAAGTGGGACTTAGGGCTCCGCCTCCACTCGTCTGAGACCTCAGTGTCATGTCCAGATGCCAAAACTCCTGGTAACTGTGGAAAAAGTGAGGGAAAAGATGCAGATGTTCTCAGAGTCTGCTTGCAGCCGGTACAGGGATGTGCCAAACTCCAGGGGAGACACAGGGAGGGAATTGAACCACAGTGATAACATAATTAAGAACTTGATCCCCTTTTTTAGTTCCATCTCATTCACAGTGAAGCCAGTGAAAGGTGAGGATTAGGAGAATGTGTGTCTTTAGTTTTCTTACCCCTGGAGTCAGTAAATAAGAAGTAATTGATCCAAACTACACTAGCACTGGTGAGAAATGAGGAGCTGGATTGACAGTGCCTGTGACAACAACTCTTCCCAGAGCTGAGCTGCTGCTGTTCCTGGTCCTGTGCTCAGAGCTCGGAGACCGAACCTCGGCTTCATCTCGGAAGTGTTTAAGTTGAATGTCTCATTCACAAGACTTCTGGGGGTGATGGGGAGGAGCTGCTGCTGCTCATCTCCTGCCTCAGGGCAGGCTGTGGCCCAGGCTTTGAGGCTGAGTGGATATGAAAAGTGACAGAGTGCTAATACATTAGGCATTCATTTTGTATCATATTAGTGGGGCTTGTCGTGGATAAGTGAGATGTCATACCCTGTTATGTGCAATTAGGAGCCCACAACTGAACATCTCGTGGAGGTAACAGGGATGTGCCAAGCAGGGACTGGAGGCTGTACCTTAAAACTGCATCAGACTTTGCTGGAAATGAGATCTGAGAGGAAGCTGCAGGAAGGGATGAAGTTCACCTGTCAGTAACCTGGGTTTCCTGATACCTTTTTTGGCAAGTGTAAAATGAGCTGGATTTCCACGACAAAAAGTAGCAGAAAAGCATAATTAATTCAGTGCTTGCTGGTTAACATCTTACACTTGGCTAAGGGATATAAAAACAGGAGATGGAGTCCTCAGTGCAATTGTTTTTATTGTCAATCTCTATCAACCTCTCAAGTCTCTTCTTCTCTCCCCAATTTTCAGAGTTACCTCAGCTGATGCAACCCACTCCTTGGATTTCAAAATGGGTGAGGAAAGATCTGATGGACAAAGACTATTTTGAAAACAGTTTTGTTGCTGTCTCTTTTGGTTTGTATTCTGGATTCTGCTTGGTGTCTGCCTTGGGCAGATAACTTCATTTCTGTGTGTCCCTGAACTGACAGCAACAATAGGCTCCCTGGGAGACAGAGGCCTCATTTCTCAGACAAAAGACATCCTAGAAATTATTATTGAAACCACATTCCTTCTCACACTTTCAGGCCTCATTTGAAACCAGGCAAAAGGAGTGAAAATTTCTGATGTTTAGGGATGGAATGTGCAGCTTTCTTGCTTCCCTCAATACAAAGCTTTAAGGTGCATGAAGTATTGTATTTATCTTATCTCACAGACAGGGCTTGAAGAGAAAGGGAATATCAGACAGCCATAGGTGCTTCAGCCCTCAAGGAATCTGAGATCTGCACTGACAAGGTCTCTGCACACATCTAGTCCTCACAGCTTGAAATCAGCAGCTGCATTTCTGCAAGGCTTGGCTGAGCTGTGTTGCTGTATAAACAGAAGACACCTGGACCGTTTTCCTGATAAAACTGCCTGGACTAAAGGCAAAGGGATTTCACACATTCCCCTGCACAAGCACTCCATGAACCATGAAATTGGAAGATGCAGTTCTGGTGCCTTGTTTTCTGTTCTCAGGTCTCCGGGGATGTAAACCCACAGCCTCCTACATGCACTTGGTTTTTAAAGAGCAAGGAGGAAAAGGAAAGCCACAGCACACCCAGAGCTGCCTGGGAAGGCCCTCAGCTAACAGAATGCTTGAATGGGCTTTTCCCCAGTATTCCCAAGTCTCCCTAGACTCTGGATTCCATTGTATGGGTTGGTGCTGAAGGGAAACTTTCTGTTGGCATTTTCAGAGATAGAGTTCTACCTCTTGGCTGTATGAATGTATAGGTAAGATCCTTAGTTGTGTGTGTTTTCTGGGTGCTGCAGGATCAGTCTTTCATCTGCCTTAAATTCAGGGATCCCTTTGTGGATTATCCTCTGGGAATTTGCATCCTTGCTGCTGGGGGCATTTGTGAGACCCAGACATGCCCTGGCTGGACCATCTTGTTTAGACATTAGTAATACATTCACACACACATTGTGTGCACTGACACTGTGCTGATACCAATTATTCCTCAAGTCACTTTCCTGGGTCCTCCAAGATTGTCCAGGGAAGGATTGGTAGGCAACTGCTCATGATTTTGTGTTGACAGGACCTGTGCATCACCAGCCAAATTCCAGTCCCCTCCTGCACTGCTGCTTAGCTGCTGCAAACCTCTAAAAATCAGAGTCTTTGCTTTGTGAAATGTTTTTTTTTTTTCTGTTCTCCTCGGGCCTTCCTCACTCCTCTGCAGTTTCAATTCCAAACACTTCACGTCACCCCTTGGAAACTCTGCCACATGCAGGACTGACTCTTCCCCTTTATTTCTGTTTGAACAGGCTCCTCAAGCACATGTGGTTCCACTTACAGAGCCTCTGCAGGGCTGTGTGGATTGGGCTGGGGCTGGGCTGACCTCTCTGTTCCACCACAGCCAGCCCTGCTCCGGGGGGAGCTGACTCTTATCTCGCTTTTTTTTTTTCGTATTTGGGATGCTTTTGCTTCCCAAGGAAATTCCTGCCATCAAAGGGGAGCCGGCTGCAGGCAGCACGCACTGGGGCCAGGGCTTGGGCACTGGGAGCACTGGGGCTCTCGGGAGAAGGCGACCCTTGGCCCCCGAGTGTCTGCCAGCCAAGGAATACAGAAAGCAGATGTCCCAGAGCACAGCCTTGGCCCGGGTAATTATCCTTAGGAGACTTGGCCCGCCCCCACTTGTGCAAAGAATGCAGAAGAGCTGTCTGTAGGAGGACACCGTTTCATGTTTATTTTGGCCCCAGATGCTGTCAGGGTAACTATTAGGGCTGTGTGGTCTGAGGATGAGTGGGGTGTCGACCTTCTTGAGTCTGGAATAAACCAACATACTCTCTGTCCTTTCTCCACAGCAGAAACTGGGGGAAGAGGGAAGAGTCCAAGGGGAGATCAAAGCTCTGATGTGCCCATGTCTGTCACTGCAGAACAGCACTAAGAGGGGGGAAGATGCTTGGCTTCTCAATAGAGTTTGATTTTAAGGCCCACTGAACCTTAAATACTTGCCTGTCAAACCAGTCCAGGGTGTCTTTAGCACTGAGCTGATTTAACTCCCAAGTCACGCAGGCAGCTCTCAAAGTTTTCCTCGGGATGGAACTCTTTGGCCATAAAAGTCCTCGTCAGCCTCCTACTCAGGCATGGAAAATTCTGAACTTGCTTAGTGCAAAATGCTCAGGTTTTGCTCATTAGCTCTGGGTGGTGGGTGGGGGGGGAGAGGCTTTTGCTTCTTCTTAAGGAAACTTAGTAAATCATTTCCTCCAAGGCTCTAGCAGGACTGAACTCTAACAGATGTGAAATGTCTTAAATTCCTGGAATGAAGGGGTGGTTCAGAGCTGCAGCATGGTAGGCTGTCCTGGGCTTTTTGTTTTTAATTCTCCAAGATGTTATTTCTGTGTAGACATAATTTAGACCTCTTCTGTTTTCAGATGCTTTGATTTTAGCACAAAACACTGAGGCAAAAGTGCAGGATTATTCAGCTAAAGAACACTCTGGTGTAGTTCTGTGGACATTTATTCTCCCTGGGCTATTTTAAACTTTAAGTAGGGAGTTCTAGCTGATTTGAATTATTTTTACTAAAATGAGGTGCTTAAATGAGCACCTTGAATGAGTTTAGCCTGCAGGTCTGGCTGAGACCAGCTATAACAGGGGACTGCTGGATGCACTGAGGTGTCCTGGGTTTTCAGAACGTGTCATTCAGAGCACCACAGGGCCAAAACCTCCTTCTGAGAAGGATCCCATTTTCAGACAGTGGAATGACAGATGTGGAAGTGACTTTTAAGAGTATCCCAGGAAAGCCTCTAAATAAATCAGAGCACAGAACTATTGGTTGCACTTGAGAACTTGTCTGTAGGGGACTGTTCTTGTTTCAGAGGGGATGTGATGAGCCTTGACATCAGTGGTTATTCACTGTTCCTGTCACACTCTCACCCAGGAAACATTCTGATATTAATGAACAAAAGCAGACAGAGCACCTATCTCAGGTGGAATGGAAATTGTTCAGACAGTGTATAAACTGTGTGTGTGGATACCACTGGAATTCCTGCTTTTGCTGGTGGAGGGAAGATTGGAGTCTCTTCCTGAGTCTCTTCCCTCCGTCTGGTGGTAGGACAGGACGTCTCAAGTTGCAGCAAAATTGCAGGTTTGATTTCTACTCCTCCTTGGACATCAGTGTCTTGGAATAGCCTGCTGCAAATGTCATCCTTGATAAAAAGCCAAGATAAATTATAGTAAGTGTAGCCGAAGAATAAAATTCGCTGGAGCGGCTGAAACTTCTCAAGACCCGTTTTGGATATTCATACCCCAAATGTAGGTATGGTTTGGGCCAAGTTTACAAAGGGATGATTATGCATTTCTTGTATCTTGATTCTCTGAATCTTGCCCAGGCTGTTCCTCCTAATTCCAGCAGTTAAGTGATACGGCACAACTTATTACTTTTTAAAAAGTCTAATCTATTTTAGGCATTGCTCCCTAATCCAAACCTTCTGAACCTGATGAAAGATTTAAATCTGGAAGCTCTTCAGCTTTTAGGATGTGAATTTGCCTACAAATAAAAATGTCAGCAAAATAGTTATTTCCACTTTGATTCTGCTTGTCTGCTAATGTATATTTGATGCTGGTATGTTTGTGTGTTTGTGTACAGACATATACTTGTTGGATGGGCATGAAAATACAGTGAGCCTCATGTATATGAGAGCAAGTGTGAGCAGGGTCTGGATTCAGGCATGAAATCACTACTTTGGATGATGAGAATTTGTGATGAGGCCAAATACACAGTCCCAGTTTACTCAGTATTGTACAGGACACGGCTCCTTCCCTCCACATCCCTTTCAAAGGGCTGACTCCGCTGAAATTCAAACTCCTTTAAAATACAGTTTTGAAACCAGTAGTCCCTGCAAAATATTGAAACGAGTTCTGGGAAATACTTGAAGGCTGACATCTTTCCACGAGAGAGATGCAGGCTGTTGCCCACGTCTTTTTTTTTTTTTACTTCAAAATCTGCTGTGCGTGTGAGGCAGAAGGGTCTGAGAGGGCTGAAATCCCCTTTTCTGTGTCCTCCCCCCGGCAAACCTGTGTGGGCACTGCCTGTGTTGCCTTTGGGCTCGTTTAAAATCTTTGTTGCTCCGTGTTCCTTGGAGATTCGAGCAGCGGTGAGGGGTGAGACGGCCTTTGTCCTTGTCCGCGGGGTGTCGGTGAGTTGCTGTGCTCTGAACAATAGAGGGAACAGTCAAACAAGGCGAAGTCTCCCCCCTAAAGTACTCAGCATGCTCTCCTGTGGCGTGGCACCAAGCCTGGCACTGCACCCGAGGCTTTTTATTTATTTCTTTTTCTTTAGTCTTCCAAAATGCTGCAGCTGGAACAAGCAGGAGAAACAATCCCACCTCCCTCCCAAGTCGTGGGACAGGGGCTGAGTAAAGCCCGAGCGAGGCTGGGGGAAGCGCTTCCCAAACTGCTGCTCGCAGCACAAAGAGCTGCCCACGGGAAGGGAAAGAGGGGTTTTTTTGGGATAAGGACCGCGGAGCCTGCATATAATATGCGGCGTTACTCCCGGATCGGGTTTCTGGGAACATCATCCACTGTGTCTCATCTGCGAGCCCCATCCAGCCCTTCAGGCTCCGGGCGGGCTCTGCCCTCGCGTGGCTGCGGAGCTTCCTAAGGAGAGGGTTTGGAGCCACTTGGGCACCATCCAGCACGGAAAGGCCCTTCCAGAGGCAAATTCCTCTGCCATCCACGTGTGTCCCGGCCAGTGCCGCTGGCAGGGGCTGTGCCTAAGCAGGCACCCTCCTCTAGTAGCCATTTAAATAAAACTTAAGCTGGGGAGGAGGGAGGTTTAGTTAAAAGCATCCCATTTCTTCGACCTGTTCTTGGCGAGGTGTCGTCCACCCAGACACAGCTTCAGACAGCATTTATTCTTCTTTGAATAATAAACCACTTTTAATAACTTAGAAGGGACCTGCATGTGTTTCTAGCTGCTTTTTCTTTTTGAGGTATAGAAGAGGAATTCCAGCATGTGTCTAAAGTTAAATTTATATTTCATCACTGCTTGTTACAGCGAGACCCTCCCCAAACCATGGAAAACATCAGGATTGTTCACCTTGAGCTCTCTCTGGATTTTTCGTGGGTAATTTCTGTAACTGGCACCTCTTTGGGTACTTTCATGAAGCTGGTTTGAGCTTCCTTTTAGTTCTGTACAGTTCTACACGCCTGGAAAGAGAATAAAGTGTCTTGTTTAGAACACCGGCAAAATTTAAACTCCTTTGGGAGCTTGTGGGCATTGTTACAACATTGATAAGGATTAAAGAGACAAGTCAGGGGGGTTTTAATAAGACTTTTAAAATTAGTATTGCAGAAGAGTACACACAGTGTGTGAGAGTGTGGTTATTGGTTCAGTGGTGAATCGGCTCCAAAATATTCTGATTGCAGATACTTTTAGGAAAATAAAAGGAAAAAAAAGAGAGGGGGAGGCTTTAGGAATCTGTAGTCACTATTTCCCTGATAACTCCCATTTAGAAGATGAGTTTAGAGGCACAAGGCTCTTCCTCACATCCAGGGATGTTTGCTGGGAGCAGTAGGAGACCGTGGGCTCTCCTGACACCACTGTGTCTCCAAGCTAGAAAGGGATGAAAATGACATTTCTTACACCCCCTCAAACAATGATTTTTTAATGCTAATCGAGACTTTCCAACTTAAAGTCAAGCTTTAAAACGCAGCGTTGCACAAACCCGCCGGCACGGGGCTGTGACAAGGCTGCAAATGTGATGCGAACGGTCCCCATTGCGGTGGTTAAATTAAGGTTATTGATCACCATCTAACGAGGGCCGGCGTTAATGAGGGCAGCCCGCAGCAGTGGGAGCTGAAGGGAGAGCAGGGCCCGTCCTGGGCACGACGTGTAATTGTATTTGGCAGATGGAGCTTTGAGAGCAGAGAATCCAGTGATGAACGGGATTACTCTTCCCTTTAAAGAAAGCAGCTAATGTGGCTGAAAAGGAGCTTTCACTGTCATCAATTCACGCCGGGATCAGCGCAGGGGGAGGGAGGAGAGATTAAATCCTTTGCAAGGCTCCACCTCTTCTTACAGTTCCGGGTGTTCTATAAAGGTGCACGTAGGAGATGATGCCTTTTTATAAAGTGTTTTGGGAAGTATAAATTAGGAGCTGAGGGATGGTCGGATCTGAGAATGGGAGCAGGAAAGGAAGGAATTTTCTAAAGGCGAAGTTCTAAATTTACTAAATTCCGAAAGGAATTTTCTCAATTGCTCCTGAAGGAACAGAGCTGAACAAGTGTCTTGCTGGATGTCATTTTTCTCTCTGTCTTTCACTTCAAGGTAAAGGGAAGGTTGAGGATCCACTATTTAAATAGAAGTATAGGAACAAATTCAGCCTGTGTAACTGGAACTTCTCATGCTCCTGCTGTGGGTTGTGTGCTCAGTCACACATGTGACTTCCCAGGGCTGTGAACTCTCCCAGTTTCACAACATTTGGCCCAAAAAGCAAAATATTTAATCTCTCTTTTCACAGGGAAAAAAACCCAAACCAAACCAAAACATGTTTTTAGGACTTTGCCTTGAGCAGCAAAACTGAAGAACCCAACTGCCCAACTGATTCATACCCAAAAGGCAGATGGCATTTGTGCCCTAGAAATCCCCATGGAAACTTGGCTGGAAAATATTTGGGTGTCAGAGCAGACCTGGGAGACCCCTGACCCCAAATGCCCGTCATTTTCCACACCTCTGACCTTTTGGGTCAGTTTTAAACGAGTTTGAACTTACCGTGGCGTGTCCACGTTCAGAAGTTGGAGATGGGCAAAGCCAGGCATTGATCCCTGATTTTTATCCAGTTTTAGCATGGATGCAGTGTAGCGACTCGAACAGACAGTGCCTAACGCAGTGCTGGCCGAACATCCTATTTTTCTGCCGTCTATCTTCTCTCCTGGGCCAGGTTTTAGGGCGTTAAGACACGTTTTGGGGTTTTTGGCTGACATTTAAAGGGCTCTGCTTCCCTCTAGTGGGTCCACTTGGCACTTTCCTCCCCTTTTTCGTTCTGTTTCAAATCCTGACAAACGGGTTTCGACAACTTATATTTTTTTCCTGACGTTGCTGTTCGAAGACACTTCCCTGTCCTACTTGTACCATGCTTTTTCTTCGGTTTAACCCTCTTCCTCCCAGGCTGGTCTTTTATTTCCAGTGCTGAAATACTTTTATTTATTTATATGCTTATATATTTATATATTTAGTTTAAAAATATTTTATAAATATTTTTATTTTATTTTGCTTCATATATTTATTTTATTTATATACTATAAACTATTATCTCAGCATCATCAGGGAAGAGACTCCAAGCCTTGTCAGGCTGGCACAGGGATAAAGTGATGGGCTCTGAAGGATTTTGGGGTGGAATTGCTGCTTATAAGTTAAGATAATAAGAGGTGAAGGCAAAACTGAGGGGTTTATCTGAAATTTGGAGTGCACAGAGGGGTGTGAGTGTGACTTCAGTATTGACAGCTCTGCAGTGTGAAGCCATCTGCTCTGCCTGCTCCAACAGCAGTGTGAAAATGCCTGTGTGTGTAGAAATGTCCCCTTTAATCAGCTGCAATCTGCCCAGGGAGCCAAGCTGGTGGGTTTTCTTCGATGCTGGGAAGCCAGTGGGGAGGGATCCATCCAAACCCTGGCTGGTGAGTCCCAGCAGGGCAGAGCTGAACCGTGACCGCTGGCATCTGTTTTTCCAGCTTCCTGCTCTGTCTGGCTGTGCGAGGCTCAGACGGAGTTCAAGAGGGTGGCCGAGGAAAACGTGACGCTGCCCTGTCACCACCGCCTGGGCCTCCTGGAGCAGGGCAGCCTGGACATCGAGTGGCTGCTGCACATCTCGGAAACCGTGCAGAAGGCGGTAGGTTGGCCGAGGAAATCCTCTCGTTCCTGCCCCGACACCACCAGCCGCTGATTTAACAGCACACCCCCCGCGACGATCCCCGCAGGTTACTCTGCTGACCTTTGGAAAACACAGCTGATTCAAGAGAGATTTATGGTGGATAAAAGTGATTTGATGTCCACACGTGCCGTGTCGGAACGGGTTCTGTTACAATCACGTTTCCTTTATCCAGGGGTGATTGATTATATCTAAAGTTCAGAACGGCCCTGCAGGTTTTCCAAGATGACCTTGGATTTTGCAGGCCTGATTTTTGAATCCTTGGTTTCAGGAAAAAATACAGTAGTTCAGTACTTATAAAAAATGAGGTCTGCAGTAACTTAAATTAGCTCAGCCAAGCCTACAGACTGCTTTGATGTATTGTGACATGAGCTGCTGTCTATTTTGACAGCCGTATAAATGCTCCAACATAAATCTTTAGCATAAATACACTTTATGTACCATTCTCAGACTAGAACCCCAGGTTTAATTTTCCACCCTGCCACAGGCTTCCTGTGTGACCCTTGGCAAGCCACTTAACCAGGCAGAACCTTGGTTTGGAGTTCCTGGAAAGGCTTTATTTGCTGTTCTGTGTGAAAGTACAATCCCAACTGGCTGTCAGTGCCTGTCTGTGCCCCTCAGGTGATCACCTACTCCGGGGGCCGTGTCTATGATGACCTGAATGAGGAGCAGAAAGGCCGTGTTTCCTTCACATCCAACTTTCTGGCTGGAGATGCCTCCTTGCAGATCATCTCCCTGCAGTCCAGTGATGCAGGGAAGTACATCTGCAAGGTTAAAAACGCTGGGCAGTATGAATGGGCTCGAATCACCCTCAAGGTGGTAGGTAAGGACACTTTATTGCTTAAAAAAAAAAAAAGTAATTCTAGACTCACTTCCTGGAGAGAGATTTATTTCAGCAGGGTATAAATGCACAGAGACATCTCACAGTCAGGTTTCCCTGTCCAGTTCCAGATCTGCCTTTGCTTTTATTTTTTTGGCAAAGGACAGGCCACAGACCGGGTTTGAAGTAAGTGATTATCCACAGCATCATATGAACTGTTCTTTCCAAATTATCCCTACGATCTCATCACCCAAATTGGGCCGATCACCCCCTGCTGTGGGATGTGAGTTCATGTCCCAGGACCCCAACCTGATCCCAAGTCAGTGGAGGTGACAAATAAGCTGCCATAATTAGCATTTCCTTTCCCTGAAGTCAGCTCACAGGTTGGCTTTTCCATGTACACCGTTATCCCGTGGAGGAACTGCTGTGTCCTGACAGACTCTGTGGGGAGAAGGAAGAAATGGGGAAGTAGGAGGAGGGAAAGGATGGTCTCTAAGTAGTGCCTAGAAGAGGAATGTGGTGGTAGAGCTCCACAGAGTATTATAAAGTCACTCCTATGCACACAATTGCAGCTTAAGTCCCTTAAAACCCGCGACTGGTGTGATTCCTTAACGCATTCCAGGGAAGGCAGCTCTTGGAAGCCGCTTCAGTGACTGTACCTTGCCAAAGAGAGGAGTCTGCTGTGTTTGCATGACCTGTCTTCTGCTCCTCCTAGAGAAACCTTCCAAGCCCAAGTGCTGGCTGGAGGGGGAGATGCTGGAAGGGAAGGAGCTGTCCCTGCAGTGCCGCTCCGCCTCTGGCACCGTGCCCATCTCCTACCGCTGGCAGCGCATCAACGAGGAGGACAGAGCCGAGCACCTCCCGCCCAACTCCAGAGTCAGTAAGTCCGGGCATTTCCTCAGTTCCAGAGGGGCATTTCCTCAATTCCAGAGGGCCATTTCCTCAACTGCAGACTCAGTGAGTGAGCTGGGGCAGTTGTGGGAGCTCTGGGAGCGCGCAGAGCCGGATAACGCCCGCGTGGCCGTGCGCGTGGACAGTCACGGGCCTGCTCTAAAAATGGGATCCCCCAGGGGCAGTGACAGGGATGATCCCACAGCTCCTCTCGCTGCTGCAGCTGGCACCTTGTGGGGTGCTCCACCCTGAGCCCCAGGAGTTTGTTCAATGCTTTATTGACCTTTGGATTGCCCTGGGACCGATTCGGTCCGGAAGTTCAGTTTGCACTGCTGCGTCCTACCCACGGTTACAGTTTTTTAGCCTGTTCGATTAATCCCAGTGGTGTTTTCTCCTGTTTCAGACATTTCTAATCCTGGGCAAGTCCTGCTGAAGAACCTCACACAGATGAGCACAGGGCTGTACCAGTGTGTGGCCACCAACGAGGCTGGGCAGGAGAGCTGTGCTGTGCAGGTGACAGTGCAGCGTAAGTACTGGTACAAACTGGGGTTCACACACGTGGGGCCACACCTTTGCTCTTTTATACTTTAATCCCACTAAATAGTTCTTGTTCATACTTATTTATTGCAGTTAGGGTTTGCACAGCAGCCCTCTTGTATAACCTACAGTTATACAGAGGATAAAACCCCCACAACCTAAAGTGAAAAAAACAGCATTTGGGCTCAGATGTTTCAGTCTGTTAGAAATGTTGATTTTCAGAATGACTAATGAAATAAAAGAACCTTTAACTGTGAGTTAAAGGTTCCAGAGTCTGAAGCTTTTTGACTTACTTCTGGCTGCATATTATTCTCAGGTATAAACTCTCTCTCTGGATACTCCATCAATTCAATTCCAAATTATTTATCTGTTGCACTCGGGGCACTAAACTATCTAAAGACAGCTGGAAAGTCTGATTGTGACAAGGAGTAACATGGAGGATAAAAAGCAACTGTTGACATTTTGGGTTTAATCCTACCTGATAAAACCCATCAAGGGTGGAGTGTCTTTGCATATTCATGCCGGGAAAAGGGTGGAATTTAGCACCTAAAAATGCAAACAACAGAGTTTAGCAGCCCTGAAAGGAGATCAGCAGGAGCTGGGACTGCTGTGATAAAAGGCTGCTAATGGCGAGGTCTCTTCTTGGAGATTCCACAGCTTTGGAACTTTTCTGCCCGGCCAAGCCTGAAATAACTGGAATATGGTCACGCAGCAAGGAAAACCGGTTTGCCTCAGGCATCTGAAGTGAAAGCGTCCAGGCAGCTTTTATGCCAATTGAAGTGAATTGGTTTAAAACCTCACTCGGGTTTGCTAAACTCTCCGTAGGGACCAGCCCTAAGGGAACAACTTTCAGCCAAGCCCAGCCTAACCGACCAGAAGTTGTCATAAAGTATCAACCAAGGGCCCATAATCGCTGGGAAATGTCTCATCTTTTCTGTTTTGGGGGAAAAATGCCACGTACGGGATTCTCTTTCTTTCTGCCTCTTTCTTCCTCTCTACCCCAGCTCGGGTCGCTTTTTCCCCCCACGATTAAATAATTCCTTCTGGAAAAGGGGTTGTAATCACTTCAGGGTAAGTTGAAGGAGGGGAAAAGGATATCCTCAAGGGGGAAACATTCACAGTTCAAACACTCTTGTGCCTCCAGGAACCCGCTCGGTGCCGCGTTTCACACGTCTGTACTTTCGGTGGCTCTGACCCACAGCCGAAGGGATCACAGCACTTGTGATCCCACTTTTACAGAGCTGATCGCTTTTCTCAGCTCAGCTTCAGCAACCATGCCTGGAGATAAACTGGTTCAGCTTCTGTGTGTGGACACACCTAAATAAACAACCTGACGCGTTCTGTTCCGATTTATACCCGGTGCTGTAAATGGTGGTGGGGATTAGAACCTGACCGCGCAACTCCAGTGAGAATTTATCGACTAATACATCTGTTTTCTGGACAACAGATGCCCAAAATATCGGCATGATCGCCGGGGCAGCGTGTGGCGTGGTGGTGGGACTCTCCCTCCTCCTCCTGGTGGTGAAGCTGACGATAAGGAGGAAAGAAAAGAAGAGATATGAGGAAGAGGAGGCACCAAATGAAATCAGGTAACGCCTTTCACTTAATCCCCCACCTCCCACACTCCCTCCGTGCAGTTTCACACATCTCTTCACTGTAGATTTAAGTAGCTGTAAGTAGGGATGAGTGTTGCCAAAGTTTGTTCTAAATAGCCTTTAAAGTCTCTGTGAAATAGCACTGACAAATTTCTTCAGTTGTGAGAACCTCTGTGAAGACTTTCCAGAAAATTAGATTAAACTTTCCCCCACCCCCAGGGCGAATCAGCCTAAAACTCAACAAAGTATTCTCTCTCACATTTGCAATTTCAGCATTTTAAAGCATTTGCATAATCTTTTATGCTGATAAATCCAACCCACTTGTCCATTGTGGCTCTGAGACGGTTTGGGGGGCTTTAGTTCTCTTCTTCTTTCTTTCTTTCTTTCTCCTTCTTTATCTTTCTTTTTCTCCTTCCTTCTCCTTCTTTCTCCTCCTTCCTTATCCTTCTTTCTCCTCCTTCCTCCTCCTTCTTCTATTTCTCCTTTCTCCTTTTCAATTGCAGGGGTTTTATTTGGAATGCTCCAAGACAGGCAGGTTCTCTCAGTCTTCCTTGAGTCTTTTGAACAACTGTGCTCTGGATTTAGCAGGGATGAGCAATCGCTGAGCTGTGTGTGAGGGGAGCAGCCTCACCCCAGCAATGCTGACACATGTTCTTTGAGCTCATCTGTTCCAGGCCTGCCCCTTAACTCCCCTAAGCAGAGATTGGTCTCCAGCCAACCCGCAGCCTAAACTCCTCAGGAAGGAAAGCACTGGAAAGATCTATTTCCAGGAAGGAGTTTTAGCTGCTCCCGCCCTGGAAGAAACAACCCCGGTGCCTTGATCCATCTTTGTGTCTATTTGTATGACTGCCCTCATATGACATCTCTGCACCACTCTGTAATCCCCTCAGCAGCTGATTCCTCTGCCTCACACTCAGGCTGCCAGCCTGAAAGCAGTCTCTGCTGATCCTTTCCCTTCCCTCTTCTGTTTTCTTTGCTTTCACATCTTGCATGAATTTTCAGTTGGAGCCTCACCCTCCTGTATCACCTTTTCACGCCTGACTGTTACATCCTCTCTCTCTCTTTCTCTCAGGACCCAGTTCTTGCACTTCTCTCCCTACCCACGGGTTATTTTAAGTGGAAGAACTGGTTTCAGCTAGTCTTGCCCGGGCCATTTCTCATTATGAGTCAGGATTACAGAGCAGACAGTTCTATCTGAGCTGTTCGAAGCGACACTTGGTATTTGCGTGTGTATTTATTACAAACCCGTCTGACCAACAGCTCTGCAGGGCAATGAGGGGGGTTCAGTCCACCCAGTTACAGAGCACAGAATTTAGAAAGAAAGCAGATAACAGAAAGCAGATAACAGAAAACACATTCCTGGACAGATATTCGCTGGTGATTTGCAGCTCCAGGGAGCAACTGCTCATTGCAGTGGTGAAATGAGTAAGTGGTTCCGTTCTCTTTCGTGGTGCTTGAGCCCCTGTCGTCTGTTTGGTTGCAGAGAAGATGCAGAGGCACCCAAGGCCCACCTGGTCAAGCCCAGCTCCTCCTCCTCTGGCTCCAGGAGCTCCCGCTCAGGTTCCTCCTCCACCAGGTCCACAGCCAACAGTGCCTCCCGCAGCCAGCGGACTTTGTCCACGGAAGCCACCCCACACCTCACCCCTCCCCAGTACAGCCAGAGGGAGATGGAAGGGAAGGAGATGGAGCCAAAGAAGGTCGACTACAACAACCTGATGAAAATGGGAGCCACGCTGGTGATGGTGCCTGCCCAGAGCCGGGCGTTCCAGACCGTGTGACCCTCGGCAGGCTCCTGCTGCCCAGAAACACTTCACACACCACCAGCCACGTAGGAGTTGTTAGATTAGCTAATTATCTTCCTGGTCAGCTTAATTTTAATCACTTGTGATTATTCACACCATAAGAAGCCCTCCCACTTAAACTCTCGTCCATCTTCCAGCACTGAGGTTCTGATCCAGGATTTTCTTTTCTTGGAGAAAGATACGTTTGAGGGAAAAGGGGAACCGTTTGAGGGAAAAGGGAGTTTCTTTTTAAATTATCTCTTTTTGGGTTTTTTTTTTTTTTTTTTTTTTGGAAACGGAACACCAAGCATTTAAAAAACTGCAACAGCAAAGCGCTGTGCAGGTGAAAAGAAACCAAACCTCAGGATTTTTTAAAAGGGATCAACAGAGACGTAAAAGTGCATAATATGCCAGAGAGAGGTTTTGTGGGGAGGGAGAAGTCTCTTGTACTGGTTTTGGAGAATTTTCTCAAGGATGCATGAAGATTTTGAGGGCAGGCTGGTGTCCAGCCTCAAAGGGGACTGAAGGTGCTTCACATTTTCTGCATTCAGTCTCCTAGTGAAATGCTTTTGGAGGCTGGAACTGAAGTGGAAATGAAAGGATCACTCCAAAAGGTCAGGAGATGCAGTATTAAGGCAAGCATCTGAACTGAACTCTGTATTAAAGAGAAAGGACCTTTTATGTCAAGAAAACAGAGGTGCTTTAATTGCCAGAATAAACTTACTGATGCACCCGGAGACACGGCCTGGAGCCTGCTCTGCTTTCACGGCCAGCACTGCAAAGCCACAGGAACCCCTCTGGAGTGGTGTCTGTGGCAAATGAGCCTTAGTGAGATGGGGACTGGGCCCTGAATCCAGAAGGGAGGCAGTTCCTCAGGAGGGGAGGGCCACCAATCTACCCAAAAGCCTGGATGAAGCATTTGGAAGATATTTGTCATTGGCAGGTGGTGAATCCCCCAGTTTTGGGGTGAGCTGTGCTGTGGGAGCCTTATGGAGAGCTCTCCCCAAGACAGAACCAACAGCACTCTTGAGGTGACCTCCAGGTAAGACTGAAGGACGTGAGGAAAACACACCTGGGACAGGTAAACAAGCACAGTGATGCTTCCACTAGGAGATATTTGTGTGCATTGTCCCATTCCTACACCAAATGCTGGGCCACGTGCTATAGGTGAGGCTTAAACCTTTAGCAAGATTCTAAAAAACCTGCAAGAATTGTAAAAAATATTTAACCAGAATAAACATTTGCAAGGGATATAAAGTCTTGCTCTTCAAGTTGAAGGCCAATAGGAAAGGATGGGAGACAGATGCAGAGTTCTGTCGTTTATATTTTCCTCTGAAGGACTTGGCTCTGACCACTGCTACACACAAGACACTGAGCTTGTAGGTTTTACATTCCTGTATTCCTGGACTGATGATTTCCTGTTAAAAAAAAAAAAAGGGAAAAAGAGGGTGGACTTTTTTCCATTTGAGAGGAGGGAAGGTTTTCTCCAATTTGTGGGATGAGTCTATAGAAGATGGACCTGCACAGAAGAACCACAGATCTATAATTCTTTCACTCCAGGACTGTAACTTATCTCTTTTTTTTGACTGAGAGCCAGAATTATAACTTGTCCAACCATGACACTCACTTGAGATCTTAAGCAACCTGATCAAAACCAAGCCCTGCTTGGGCTGCTTCCATATGGGAAATAGATTATATATCTATACTGTGTGAGAACTCCTTTCCCTAGGAGCAGTCACCCATTTTCATCAGATGTACCAAAATTTCACTTGCTTTCTCTACCCAAGTTAACCCTTGGCTGATGTTGTGCGGGGAAGACAATCCTGAGTCACAGGTAGGAGGTGTTTGAGAAGCTGCTGCTTCCAGGGCAGCTCCTGCTGTTGGATACTCTCTCATTTACCCAGAGAGATGCCCTGGATGCTCCAGGAGCACATTCCTGATCAGCTGTTCGGAGCAGCAGCTGTAAGTGCCTGTGATTCCTCTGCAGTTGCTCTTTTCCTGAGCCCTGAAGCCACCCCAGAGCTGGGGAAATCCCAGGAGCAGGAATAGGATGGCTGAAGCAGTTTGGGGCTTCTTCTGTGGCCGCTTTATTGTGCTTTATTGTCACCTGTGCTGCAGCTGAGGATCCTCACAAACCCCAGAGTGCTTCTCTCGTGCCTGGGCAACCAGGAGCTCCTCCCCACAAACTGAGGGTGACAATTCCAACAGCTCAGCTGGTTCCAGCCTGAGAACCAAGGGCTGTGGGTTGGCTTTGAGTCACAGGCCAGACTTGTAATTATTAGGGAGGAAGATCCTCTGTCTGCAGCCTGGAGGCTCGGAGAATGCTCCAGCCTGCTCCTGGCAGAGTTTCTGGAGGCCTTTGGGAATTAGCTGCAGGACAGATCCGCTGTGGCAACCCTCTCCATGCAACAAAGGTGTGTGGCCCTGCTTAGGAAACGTGGGCACCACAATGGTTTAAAATCACTAAATCTGAAACACTGAGGTGCTTCCCACATCAGTGATCTCCCAGGGGAACACAAAGTCAGAGCTGCACTTCAGCTGCCAGCAGGAAACCCAGGGGGAAAATTCATTACTCAAAGGGAACAGGAGAAAGGTATCATTCCAAAGGTATTCTATTTCCAGGAGTTGCACAAGGGAAGCAAATGAACCATAAGCCAAACTCTTTGTAAAATAGTGTATTAAAGCATTTACTGTCATATACCAGTTAATACTTGTGTGATTAAATGCAGACCATGTTATGTAGCTTTCTTTTATTTCTCAGCAGCTGAACTAAGCTTCCATCTCTTCTACCTGCTATAATTGGTGTACTTGTACTGTGTCTGAACAGCTCAGAGGAAAGCAAATATTTATTATTGATTCCTTTGAATCAATGATTTCATAATTTTTTTTTTTGGTTGGTTGTTTTATAAATAAAGGTGCTGCAGCTGAAGTGCTGCAGCTCAACTCAACTTGCACAGTGCTCCATCTTCTGTGGTGTGATGTGTTACATGTTGTCAAGCTGAATCCAAGGGAAAAAATATGGAGTTAAAAATACCATTTTTAAGCCAACAAGGGCTATTTGCATATTTGCATGGAAACATGGAGAAGATGTTTTTTTTTCCTGGGTATTTTTCAGTCTAAGTTACAGGCCATGGTATGAAATGTGTGAGGCCCTGGGCGTACCAAGTGAACGGTGTTTTTTCTTCCATGCAGCTCTTTCACCTGGCTGAGGATGGAGGTGGTAAATGGTGCCAGCACAGATATAACCCCGTGGTGGTGACATTATCCTCCCACTCCTGTGACCTTACAGCTGAACCACCCCGTGTTTCACTGATCTCATGAGCTGCGAGGAAACCTTGAGCAGCCACCTAACCCCTGCTCAGACAGTTCAGATCTTCTCTGCAGATAAACAGCTTGAGCCAGCCAACAGGAATCTCCAGTGTGGGAGCTGGAGGTGGGATTCAGGGTAACGAAACGTCATTGTGGTTGATTTCTCTCAGCCTCCTCTCCCCGAGGGTGTTTTGCAGAGGTCTCCCCACATCAGCAATGCTCCTTACTGAAATCTGGGAGTAAAAATTGCAACACAAACCAGACAGGATTTACAGCAAAACACAGGGGTCTCCTAGGAGTGCCCTGGCTGTCCCTGATCCATGAGGAAACGCCCTCACTGGCTCCCGCTGGAGTTGGTGACATTAAAAATCCTGATCAGGGATTTTCAGAGGAGTTGAGCAGTTGCATGCTTCCCCACAGTATCAGGAATCTGGGGTTATTTTTAACCTGGATCTGTTTGTACTGGCACACTGGAGGGGGGGAATGTGGTGGGAGAGGGAAGGGATGGCCTTGCAGATGTGTGATTTTCAAACTTCAACCAGGGAGTGCAGATGCAGGTGTTGTACAGATAAGTGTTGCTGCTGCGAACAGGAGGAATGTCTTTGATAATCTCTATTCTCCTCCCAGTTCTGTTTTAAACTCTTAAAGGAGAAGCAGTGCCTGATCCCTAACGTACTAAATTCACGTCCAAAAATAACTGGAATCCATAATTTGAAGAAACTCCACACAAAATACTTAACAGCGCCCAGCCTGCCAGGCCTTAATTTTTCTGATACACAGTAAATGAGCTACTTTGGTCCAGTTTGTTAACAGAGTTTAATTTCTAATGTAATGAGTCATTTGCCCTCCTCCCTGCACTGACTCACTGCCGTTCCAGACCCCCTTCAGTGTGGTTGCACATCTAAATGTCGCCGTGGAATTTCGAGGTGCAGGTAAGTGCTATCCTTAGGGGCCTTCTGGAATTCTGCTCAGGATTTACAGACAAAGGCTATCAGCACAGCTCCCGTGGGACTCGCTGGGTGGTGTGTTCGGTGTGAGCTACACCCAGGAGCATCTCTGGTGTAACCTGAGAGCAGGGCGTACTCTGGACAGGGTGGGGTGTACCTGGTCAGGTGTGGGGTGATGGTTCGCTCTTATCTTTAAAGGCTCCATGAATTCCAAGGCTCGCCCGAATTCCAAGTCCAAACTGCCACCCCGAGGTCCCAGCCGAGGTTCCAGCAAGCAGAGGAGCCACAGCGTCACTCGGTGCGTGGGTTCAGCACGTCCGCCACGGGTGGGCTGTGGGACTGCGTGGCGGAGGTCGCCGCAACCTGCCACCAAAAAGAGATGTCGAAACCCCTCGGCCTCAGGTATCCCAAACGTTTGTTGGGATACGCCTGAGGGATTTGTTAGTGTGTGTGGCCCCGTGCTGGACTTTGCAGCAGTTTCCAGCAGCGTTTCTGCCCAAAGCCGAGCTGAGCACCACGAGCGCCTTTTCAAGCAGTTCCGTGGCTGTGGAAGTCGCTCTTCCCGTGCCAGGGAGCTCTGCCAGGACACGGTGCTTGCTGTTCCCTCCTCCCGGTGACTCCCTGACTTTCCCACTCGCCCTTTACGCCGTGTAAACACTGGGCTGATTCCACGGCCCGACCTCAGGTGATTCCTGACCCCTGCTCCAGCTCAGGCGCTGGGCCCGTCCCAGTGTTCGTGCGCGGTCCACGTGCTCCCTTCATCCCGAGGGATGTGGGACAGCTCGCCTCCCACGTTATTTCCACGTTATTTCCACAGAAATGATCCCTGCAATGCCGAGGGGGGGGGGACACCCTGTGCATGGTTTGGAGCTGCTGATGGATAGGGGCACTTGGAGCAGGGAGATGCTGCGGTGTTTTGCTCTGCGGGGAAAACCCCGCGTCGCCCTAAATAACACCACACAAACGCGGTTTCCTGGGAGAGGAAGGAGGGCGCGGGGACAAACCCGGGAGCCTTGCTGAAGGGAACATGGAGGACAGCGCTTATTCCACGGGGACATTCACCGAGCACACGCCGCGGGGAGGGGCTGCGAGCACCAGCAAGGGCGAGTGCCGCCATTCCCTGAGGGGGGGGGCAGGAGGGATTTCTGAGGGCTCGGGATCTCTTAATCATTAACGCTCGTTAACCCCGCAGGACCTCTGTGGGCTCTGCCCGGCATGGCGCCGCCATCTTGTCTTCCCCCCCTCTATGCAAATGAGCCTCCATCCCCTCGCTCCCATTGGCCCCGTGGCGAAATATGCAAACGAGCCCCCGGGCGCGCTGCGCGCCGATTGGCTGCCGCCGTCTCCTTGTCCCCGCCCCCGCGTGTCGTCACCCGCGCGCGGCCCGAGACGCGGGCTCTGATTGGCCGCGGGCGGCGGAAAGCCCCGCCCCTCTCGCGGTGGGCGGGGGGGGCGCGCTGGGAAGGTGCATGAAGGTTCGAGAACGCGGGGCCGGCCGGCGCGCCACGCCCCCTTCCGGCGCGCGTCACGCCGGGCGGCGACCAATCAGCGGCGGGCAAGGGGGCGGGACCCGCGCGCTGATTGGCTCGGGCGTCGCTTGTGGGGCGTGTCCTTCTGGAAGGTTCTGGGCGGCTATAAAAGGGCGGCGCGGCGGGCGCGGGGCATTGAGCGAACGGGAGCAGAGCGGAGCCCTTGACCCCGTGAGAGAAACAGAGCGGGCCGGACTGCGGGTAACGGCGCCGGGGGATGCTGTGCCACACGCGGGAGGGATGTGGCCGCGTGGGGGAAGGCGCGGGGAGAGGGATCTTTAGAGCTTTGGGCCGGCCTGGGGAGAGCGCGGGTGGTTTTGTGTCTTAAGAGGGCCTTTGCGCTGAGGGGATCGGGCTGGAACAGCGGGTGTAGCCGCGGTTTTGGCCGCTGCGATTTTTTTTTTTCACCCCGTTTTCTGGGGGGTTTTTCCACTCCTTCCCCCCGCACCCCCCCCCTCCCCGCTGTCCTACTGAAACGGGCAGGAAAGGGGAGGACTGCAGGAAACGCAGCGCGCCGGTGTCCTCCGTGAGGGGCCGCCCCGACGGTGGGGAGGGAAGGAGGGAGGGCAGCGGAGAAGCGGCGCCGTGCGGGGGGTTGCGGGAGGGTGGCTCGCAGCGGGGCTGGGGCTGTGCCAGCGCACGCGGCCCGCCCGCCGCGGACTCCATTTCCCGGCGGCCCCCGGGCCCGCCCCGCCGTCACGCGGAGCGGGCGGCGCGGGGCACGCCGGGACTTGTAGTCCCGCCCCACGTGGTTCGGCGTGGGGTGGGTGGGGGAGCGCAAGGGACGCCAAGCGGCGGGAGGTGAGAATGCACCCGCCGTGCTCTCGGTGCCACGTGGGGTGACGCGAATGGGACCGCAGCGCTCATCGTTCCGTTTTTATTCAATTTTCCAGACAAGATGTCGAAGGGACCAGCTGTCGGGATCGATCTTGGCACCACCTATTCCTGCGTTGGCGTGTTCCAGCACGGGAAGGTGGAAATCATTGCCAATGACCAGGGGAACAGGACCACACCGAGCTACGTGGCCTTCACAGACACAGAGAGGCTGATCGGAGATGCTGCCAAGAACCAGGTGGCCATGAACCCAACCAACACAGTGTTTGGTAAGGCTGCAGGACTGGCAGGCTTGGTGTACAGAAGCTCAGCACAGTGATAAATGTTACCTGATTACAATAATTACTAATAGCAGGGTTGGAGCTTCCTCTTGCAATTTAAAAGCCCTAATTTGCTTTTAGCCTGATTAATACTTCTCGATTACTGCTAAGTAATTTTGTATTATTTGCAGGGATGGTATTGTGATACCACTGAGTTTGTGTATGTCCTGCAGCCAGACAGTAATAATTCCAGGTTGAGGATAATATTCCACAGTTTTCTACATTTTTAGGGAGAGCTTAGTGTTACTAATAGTGAATAAATTTAATATTCATGGTCAAATCGTGTGTTTTCCAGATGCAAAACGGTTGATTGGGCGCAGATTTGACGACTCTGTGGTCCAGTCTGACATGAAGCACTGGCCCTTCACTGTGGTGAATGATGCTGGCAGGCCCAAAGTGCAGGTGGAGTACAAGGGCGAGACAAAGAGTTTCTACCCAGAAGAAATTTCTTCCATGGTTTTAACCAAAATGAAGGAAATTGCAGAGGCTTATCTTGGAAAGGTGAGGTTTAGGACTGGAGTGGAATGTCGTGAGTAATTGTCTGAGCAGTTGACACGGGTGACTGAGCTGTTGGTTGTTGTTTGTTTCAGACTGTTACTAATGCAGTGGTGACTGTCCCAGCCTATTTCAACGACTCCCAGCGCCAGGCTACGAAAGATGCTGGAACCATTGCAGGGCTCAACGTCCTGAGAATCATCAACGAGCCCACAGCAGCTGCCATTGCCTATGGGCTGGACAAGAAGGTATGGAGTGGTCACTGTTACCTAAAATAAGGACATAATTTTTTGGTTAATATTGAGGATAAACAGGTACAGAGCAGTTCTTTAATGAAGCACAAGATAGATGCTGTGCACACAACAGTATAGGCATGAGCATACTTACAACTCCACA
>JAYRBT010000067.1:3612631-3625483 GCA_036023395.1 Myiotriccus ornatus
CTGGGCGGCGGCACCTTCGACGTGTCCATCCTGACCATTGAAGATGGGATCTTTGAGGTGAAATCCACTGCTGGGGACACCCACCTGGGTGGGGAGGACTTCGACAACCGCATGGTGAACCACTTCATCGCCGAGTTCAAGCGCAAGCACAAGAAGGACATCAGCGAGAACAAGCGCGCCGTGCGCCGCCTGCGCACCGCCTGCGAGCGCGCCAAGCGCACCCTGTCCTCCTCCACCCAGGCCAGCATCGAGATCGACTCCCTCTACGAGGGCATCGACTTCTACACCTCCATCACCAGGGCTCGCTTCGAGGAGCTCAATGCCGACCTGTTCCGAGGCACCCTGGACCCTGTGGAGAAGGCCCTGAGGGACGCCAAGCTCGACAAGTCGCAGATCCACGACATCGTGCTGGTGGGCGGCTCCACGCGCATCCCCAAGATCCAGAAGCTGCTGCAGGACTTCTTCAACGGCAAAGAGCTCAACAAGAGCATCAACCCTGATGAGGCTGTGGCCTATGGTGCAGGTAACTGTCATGTCACTGTTGCTCAATATGCTACAGCTGTGGGAGGTGGTAGTGCAAACTGTGCTGAGTTAAGTCTCAGAGCAGTGCAGGTGTTAGGCCATGTGTTTTCCACCTGGGTCACTAAAGCTCTTCAGCACATCTTCCCTTGGACTTGCAATGATGAATCAGATTCCAAAGCCATTCGTAGTTTCCACCAGAAGTCTGCTAATGATGGCCAAAGTCTTCCTTGGATGTCTGAGCGAGCCATGTGCATAACTAGGACACAGTTTATCTGTAGCATTGTCTGGTTCCTAACACTTAATCTTTTCTCTCCTCAGCTGTGCAGGCTGCTATTCTGTCTGGAGACAAGTCTGAGAACGTGCAGGACCTGCTGCTGCTGGATGTGACTCCGCTGTCCCTGGGTATTGAGACAGCTGGAGGTGTCATGACGGTGCTGATCAAGCGCAACACCACCATCCCCACCAAGCAGACCCAGACCTTCACCACTTACTCGGACAACCAGCCTGGGGTGCTGATCCAGGTAAGCACAGAGCTCTGGGATGAGGTGATGGCCAGAGGTGGTGTGTCCTGGCAGTTCAGAAGTCCCCGGTTGCTGTGATGAAAGTGATTCCAAAGCCATTCGTAGTTTCCACTAGAAGTCGAAAGACTTGTGTTGGTCCAAGTTCCTTCCTTGGATGTCTGAGCGACCATGTCCCCTCAGGATAATGAACAGTTCGTTATGGTTTAATAATGTCAACTTCAGTGACATAACTGGCTGGTTTTGCTCACTAGGTGTACGAAGGAGAGCGTGCTATGACTAAGGACAACAACTTGCTGGGCAAGTTCGAGCTGACTGGCATTCCCCCTGCTCCCAGAGGTGTTCCTCAGATTGAAGTAACCTTTGATATTGATGCCAATGGCATCCTGAACGTGTCTGCTGTGGACAAGAGCACTGGCAAAGAGAACAAGATCACCATCACAAATGACAAGGGTAAGGACCCACATGTTCCTGAGGGTGGGAGGCTGGAGAGCTCTGAACTGTGCCCTTTAATCACAACTTGACTGTAATTGGCATTTTCACATCGATTTATAGCACTGAGCCTTGGTTTGCTGCTGGTGCAGTAGTTCATGAGTTCCTAAGAAAGCACATTCTGGGCCTCTTCTGCCTGCCCAAACTAACCAGAAATATGTAATTTTTAACTTGTGGGAATTTATGACTGAGCACAAACCATGTCCTGTGTTCTGCAGGCCGGCTGAGCAAGGAAGACATTGAGAGGATGGTGCAGGAGGCAGAGAAGTACAAGGCAGAGGATGAGAAGCAGAGGGATAAGGTGTCCTCCAAGAACTCCCTGGAGTCCTATGCCTTCAACATGAAAGCAACTGTGGAGGATGAGAAGCTCCAGGGCAAGATCTCTGATGAAGACAAGCAGAAAATCCTGGACAAATGCAATGAGATCATCAACTGGCTGGACAAGAATCAGGTAGGTCACATTCTGTGCTCCTGGTGTCCGGCTGGGCTGGACAGGAGGAGGGAGAAGCACTGGTTGCTGTGATGAAAGTGATTCCAAAGCCATTCGTAGTTTCCACCAGAAGTCGAAAGACTTGTGTTGGTCCAAGTTCCTTCCTTGGATGTCTGAGCGACCACAGCTTCCAATCCCTCCTCTTTCCAGCTGGGTTTTTCCCTCCCACCCGTGTGATCTGACCTCATGTGTTGCTGCTGGAGCAACAGGAGGTTGTGCTGAACTAAGCAGAAGTTACCTTGCATCTGTCCAATGCAAGTCTGACTTGGTGAGGCTGAGTATAAGCTAAAGTAATAGTGATGTGGACTGAAAATAAGGCCAAGTTCTTGGAATATATAACCCTGGTTTGTCCTGGGCTGTGTCTGTGAGTGAGAGCAACAGTAACCGAGCTCTTGCCTTTTCCAGACTGCAGAGAAGGAGGAGTTTGAGCACCAGCAGAAGGAGCTGGAGAAGGTTTGCAACCCCATCATCACCAAGCTGTACCAGAGCGCTGGAGGGATGCCCGGTGGGATGCCTGGAGGATTCCCGGGTGGTGGAGCTCCTCCCTCTGGGGGAGCCTCTTCTGGACCAACCATCGAGGAGGTGGACTAAGGACACTGGGAGATGCATTCCACTAGCAGTTAGTGTTGGAGGACCCCCAGGTGGGGGGTAAAGTGAAGGACCCAAACCTGCAAGCACATCTGGGTTGGTTTTGCCAGATTAAAACTCCATAACTCAGCTGCTGTAAAAAAAAAGAAAACGAAAATTAAAAAGAAACATTTTCTGGGCATTTTAAATACTTGAAAGTGTGCACAGGAGGGAGATGAAACCATTGCACTTTACAATACTGTAATGAGTGGAAATGCAGTTCATGTCCTAAAGAATAAAAGCTATTTAATGGGCATCACTCTGTCTCTGTCTTCACTTATTTGTATTTGTAAAGGAAGGGAAAAGAAGGGTAAATAAAGACAATTGAAGTTTAGATAAGCCGTTGTTGGGGGGGGAAGAGGTGGTTGGGGGTGGCCTTTTCAGCAGTAGTGGGCAGTAATAGATATTCTATTGGAAATGCTGGTATATTTATTAATGTATAATATTTATATAGAAGCGTTCTGGTCCCCCTGAACCCTGGAACAGAGGAGAGGCAGTTCTTAATTGCAAGTGCAGTCCATAAAAACCTTCAGGATAGGATCAGTAGGAAGGGAGTTAAAAAAAGAGATCATCTACTCCCTTTGCCTGAGCAGGACTGGGAGACCTGGTGTTGAAGCCACAGTTTTGCCCTCCTTTGTCAGTAAGGAAGGATTTCCCTGTCCACTCTAACCCTGCAGCACAGCTTGGAGCTGTTCCTGTGCATCCTGCCCCTGGATCCCAGGCAGGGATCAGCATGTTACCTCCATGAGATCCCTTCCAAAGGAGGCAAACCCCACTCCCTCAGCTGCCTGTGGCTTTCAAATACCCACACTTCATTTTTGGGTCATAGTGCCAGGGCTGTGTGTGGTACTTGGGGGCACAGCAATGCTGGGAGAGCTTGCTGGCAATTTAATTTGTAAAATGGAAGCAAACGGTGAAATTTATTCCTCACAACTAGTGGTGACTAGGGAGGAACAATCCTATCCCTGTCTCCCTCCTCCTTCCCCAGCTCTCTCTGCTGAGCATGACCCCACAGGGTCTGGGGCATCCCTTGGGGTCACATGTCCTGGCTGTGTCCCCTCCCAGCTCCCTGTGCCCCTCCAGGCCATACTTGATGGGGTGAGGAGCAGAAGAGGCCTCTGTGCCAGCCCTGCTCAGCAGGAACTGAACCATCCCTGTGTGATCATCCCTGTTTTCATCCCACACCCGAATCACAGCCCTGGGCAAACCACTGTGAACAAATTACCCTGTCCCAGGTGACCTTGCCATAGGACAACAACAGGACTGTCCCTGCTGATTGCAACATCCTGTGCACTGCCAGCTGCTATAACCCCCTAATAATAATGAGGGGAATAACCAAAACATTAATTAATCCCGCAAAATTGGGTGGGAAATAAATGTTGCTCTGCAGGGTTTAAATTCCATTCCAGCTTGGGGTGGCTGGGGACCCTGCTGGCACTGCTGGTGCTGGGCCACCAGATAGCAGCACCTGACCATGGAATGGCACAGAGGCACCTTTTTTGGTTGCCCCTCTCTCTAAGGTTTTGAATTCTCTCAGTCAAAATTATTTATGGCATTTAATTGGATCCGTGACAGCACCTCCCGTGAATAGTGTGTGGTGCCTTTGTTGCCCTAAGGGACACTAAGTGGAAAGGAGAGGGGGAAAGTGGTATTTTAGGGTGTTTTAGGACCAGAGGGTTAAGCCAGCACCGTTCTCACAGGAGGGTGTTGCTGTCAGAGCTCTGGTTCAAACACACCAGCCTGCTCAGGCTCAGGGAGGAGGTTCCACACTGTAAATCCTAAACAAGCACAGGTACAGGCTGAGGGTCTGGCCAGGGGGATGTGGGACCCAGAGTGGGACAGAAGGAGCTGCTGCAGAGTTCTGCAGCCACAGCAGTGCTTGACACAGTCAGTTTTCACGAACAAATGAGTGAAAACGATGTCGACTTTGTGAGATTTTACATTAATAACGACAAAGAAACCTGAAGAGTTGTCTGCAAAACAGGGGAACTGTTTTTGGTTACTGTGAGGCTAATCCAGCTCTTGATTTCAAATTATTTCCATCCCTCTTCTTTATAAACACGAAATCAATTTTATCCTTTGTTAATAAAGAAGGGAAGGAAACCTGTGTGTGCTCTGAGAGTCAGACGTGGTTTGTTTCATCACATACCACAAAATGCAAAGACAAGGAGCTTTGAAGAAGCTTTCACAGTCTCTTAAAGAAGAAGGTGTGATTGAAAGACAGTTTTATTGATGTTAAACACTCGTGTTTTGTGAGCAAACTTAGGTTCATAATCTGCAGTGGCCTTAAGGATAATGAACCAAGCTGTGCTGCTTTTCCCTGCCTTGTACAAGAGGGAACTCCTTAACCTCCAACAGCTACAGAGGTGCTGTTTGTTGACTCTTTCAAACAGTCCTCAAGAACTCCCCCCCCACGCACCAAAGAATAAAAACACCTCAGGGAAGGTGGGAACTGGGTGTTCAGGGGCGGGTGGCTGCGAGGAAGGGGCACAGATCAAAGCTGTGGTTTGAGAGGGCTTGGTGTGAAGGCAAAGCGAGCCTGCTCAGTGCTGAGGCTCAGCACTCGCCTCCTGTCCCCGGTCAAGTGCCTGTTTTTCCATCACTCCGGGGGCTGTTTTGTTCCTGCTGAAAGCCCGGGGCGTTTGCTGGAGGAGGCAGTGGATGAGATTTAAAAGCAGCAAAAGGGCACCTAAACCTGTGCCTGGGAGCAAGTGCAGGTATTGTATGAGGGTACCTGGACAGGTGAGTTCCTGGACAGGTGAATACCTTGTATTGTTTTTATGTACAGGCACAGGCACTTGTATTGTTTTTCTCATCACTTCTGCCCCGTCACTGGATTTATTTGATTTATTTGCCCCCCAGACACAAGGACACACCATCCCTCCTTCTCCCCTCACACCTTCCCCGCTCTTCATCCCCTCTCCCACATCATCACCCCTTTCCTGTCGATTTTCAACCAATGCCTTACTCTCCTGCCTGGAATGATTTCCCGCCGGGCAGTGGTTTATTTCAGTCGTCAAATCCCGGCTGAAATCTTTAGCCCTGAAATATTTAGCCCGGCACCAGCAAACCACACATAGTGTTAACGTGTCACAGGCTGCCTGGAGACAGCATTAGGCTGTAATTTGAAAGTGAGTGAAGTGATAATGCCACGAGCCCTGCTTTTGTGAGCCTGCATTAATGCAGCTTCTGCCAGCACCAGGCATCGACAGCACATCGACTGCCACTAATAGTGGGAGGGAGGGTGGCAAAATTGGGGGTGATGCGGAAAATAAAGCGTATTGACCAGCCCACTGCAGCGCCACAGTGGCCTTTAATCCATGATTGCCCTTGATGGGGGGGTTTTAATGCAACTTTCCAGTCAATCTCATTTGTGGTCTCACGCTCTGCCTGCTGGGGAGCCCTGGGAAAATGGCAGAACTCGGGTCATGCTGTTGCTTAGAGCTCATAGTTATTGATCCTGGCCGGGCTCAGGAGTCTGGGTTATAATTATTTCATTAAACCATTTAATGGTTATCAAATATGAACCCTTGCACCGTTCCATCTCGGGAGTGTGGCGAGCTTTATGTTTTATTGCTAATCCATGTTGAGCTCCTTCTTCTTAAATTGGCTGATGCTCCCAAGTGGTCACTGTTCCACTCCCAAAGCTCCCTGGGCATTGATCCCAGGAGAGCCCCTCTCACGTGGCACAGGGAGCTGGGGTTATGTGTGATGGTCATCCCAAATTAAAACTGGACACCCTGGTCCCCTCTCTGACCCGTTTTTGCCATGGTGGGGTCACTCTCAGGCTTCCAGCTCTGAATATTCTGTGATTCTCTAATTCTTATGGAAGACATCTCGTGCCTCAGTTTCCCCAGGTCTCAGTTTCCCGCTTCACCAATGGAGTTACTTGCTTTTTTTTTCCACTCATTTGAGGCTCAGGGAAAGTTATGACCAAAATCCTCCCCTTATTCAAAGACAGGCTGCTTATCCCTGCAAAGGAGGGAGAAAATTGCCCTTCCAAAGTGTGCTCTTTTTCTTTCTGAGAATGAAAACAATTCTGTTGTTTTCCTCATCTAACCAGACTGTGGCTGCATCCCAGTTGGTCCCAAATGTTTGAGGCAGCCTTGAGAGGAAAACACAGGCTGTTTTTGCAGCCCTGCCATGGAGCATTTCCCTCTTCCCTGGGTGTATTATCCTCCATGTGGCCGCTTAGAGCACCTTGTACTGGAGCGATTTTGGGAGTCTTCTCGACCTCTAGAGGTGCAAGAGCTGCTCCAGGCACTGCCAGGCACCGTCTCTGTGGGCTTTTGGGTTGGTTTGTTCCATTAAAGGGGCCCAAGTTATCCAAAACCCTCTTCCTCTCGCTTTTCCTCCTTGTGAGTGGCAGGTTAGGTCAGGGTTTAATTCCTGTAACTGGAAAACCCCAGAGGAACTGTAGGAATCCCAGGGACTCTCATCAGCTGCCCCAGGGCACCTCCTGCCCTCCCTGAGACCCCAGTGCCTTTCAAAATCCCCCAGAACTCCTGGATAAAACTGGATGGGCCCAGGTCTGGGGGGACAGGGAGGAAACACCTCGGAAGGCATTTGTATTCCAGATCCATTGAAAGCCTGTATTCACTGGCACCTTTCCATTAAAACCCTGGATGCTCTGGAAAAGCTATATCTTAATTTGAACAAACTGATTCCTGTTTCTGTGGGCAGGCAGCACAGTTCCTGCAGAGTCCTTTATCAGTATTCTGTGCTGCCTTCTGGCAGCTGCTCATTTGCTGTTGCCTCAACCTGTGCTGACCTCATTTTCTGTCACAGAGCAGTGAAGGATTTGGTAAAAATTAGTTATATTAGTAGCTCCCCATACAGCCAGTTTATTTGTGATATGACAAATATTTCAGCCATTAGGATCTTTCCATCTCTTAGCAGCTTAAATGCACTCACTTATATTCCAAATCACTGCTTAATTTAAAAGCCTATTTGTGTAGATTGTTGCAGGCATGAGGAAAAAAAAACCAACAACTGTGGAACACTTACCCTTTCAAATAGGCCTGTGCAGAGCTGGAGTTGTGGCTGTGATTGGATCTCCCACTCCATAACTTCACACTCACACTAATCACTGGGTGCACAGCAGAAGCACAGCAATTCCAGGGAGGAAGGGAGGGTGTGATGCCCAGGATGAGGGGGCTGGATTGCTGCTGGCTCCCCTCCCTGCTGGGATTTCGCTGTGCCTCAGTTTCCCCACCTGCCCTGCTGTCCTTGCTCTTTCCCCTTGTTTATTCCCTTGGTGGACTTCTCAGTGCCCCTTTGAGGGTTTTTTTTCCCCGAAAATGCAGGTTGTGTGATGCATTTTCTGCCTCTTCTGCCGCCCCACTCCCCCTGGATCTCAGCTGTCCCCGCTGGGATGTGACACACCAGACATTTCCCTCTGACTTTTAGGAGATGAGATTCAAATTTGAAGCTGATTTTTGGGGAATAAAGGATCCACAGGTTATCCCAGTTAATTCTGCCTCCAGGACTCTGCAGAGGAACCATTTCCAAGCCTCTACCTGGGGCCTGACTGTTATTCCTGATCCTGGTTTTCCCTCTCCTCCTCCCAGGTAGGCAGCTGGTGTTCCTGGATCTCACCTTGCAGGGCTGATAGTGCTGGATTTGATGGATTGCAGAGCACTGGGAAGAGCAGGAATTCACCAGGTCTAAAAGACAAAGTGGCCCAAAGTGCCATTTGCTTTAGAGGGGAAGGTTTTGTGCTCGTGGCATTTGTCCCTCAGGTTCACAGGCATTGCCTGCCGCTGATAATTCTGCAGAGGGCTGTGAAGGGGGTAAAAAAAAGGGGAATTTAAAAGTTAAACGCTGCAATTACCGCATTTGATTATGCCAAAAATATCTATTAAAAAGTTCTATGGTGGGTTACGGCAGAGGATTCTGACCAAAAAAATTATCCTAAGCAACCGAGTCCTGATAAATTCTCCTGCACCTTTCACAGTTAAGGAGTTGTGGTGGAGACATATTTAATTGCTGGAAAAAGCCTCACAAACCCAGAGCCAACTGTAATTCTTGCTTGGCTTCACCATTCGACTTGCAAGACTCTGGGAGTTCAAATGCTGATGGAAGTGTATCGATTTTGCCCTATATTGAATGCTTCCAAAAAAAACCCCACAACTCTCAACAAAAAAACCCACCCTCTCTCCCGTGATGCAAGTCCCATGGTTCCAATTAAAATCACCTGTTAACTTAAAAAGGTCTCCTTTTAAAAAGGCTTTAAAAGATTTTCATTTAATTGATTCAATGTAAAATGCCCTTTACAATTACCACTATAAACTACTTGTTTCCCACTGAGTAAGACCCAATTTGAGATGTTTATCAAGACTTTGCACTCTTTCCACTCTTCATACTGAGTTCTTAAATTCCTTATTGACAGCTTGCATCTGTCAGCAATGGATATTTTTAGTCGGTTGCAAGAAAGCTTTTAAAAGGTTGTAATGGCTTGATTTTGTCTCTGTGGTCTCAGGGAATAAATCAGCTCTGAATGGCCTCGTAAGTGTGGCCAGTGCTGGGCTCCCCTTATTTCAGAGCAGTAAAATGACTCGATTTAACTAATTTCTCCTTTCCTTGCTCCAAGTTTTTCCATAAAGACAGTGGGTTTGGTGCAAAGATCACACCCCTTGTTCTTCTTTAATTTTTGCCTCTTACATGAACTGATAAATGTTGTGGCACTGCTTGGGTTCTGCTGAAGTCTGGGGGGCTTATTTCGAACTTCAGGGGCGTCCTGTGCAGGGTCAGCAGTGGGACTTTAATGTTCCTTGTGGGTCCCTTCCAACTCAGGACATTTGTCCTCAAAAGACTGATGACCTCCCCCAGATTTAACTGAGGCAAGTTTGCTTTATTAGCAGACAATTTATTTGCACGATTTGCTCTCTCGCTGTGCGTATTTAATCTCAGTTTTTCAGTTTGCTTTATTAGAAGACGATTTATTTGACCACATTTTCTCTCTCACTGTACATATTTAATGCCAGTCTCCTCTTTGCATTCTAGCTCCCAAAATCTACCAGGGGAGAGAGAGGTGATCCATCCAGAAAGCCACAAGATTTTTTTGGGCCCATGAGCTGGATGGTTTTTTACAGGGTCACCCTGAGGGACTCAGACCCCAAAGCACATCCCTTGACAGAAAGGGATGGAGGGGAGAAAGAAAAGGGTCATAAAAAAGGATCCAGAAATCAAAGCCCACCTTGTTGGGTGTTTGGTTGAATCTGGGAGGTTTCTCTGTATAAATATAAAGGCAGCTCTCCTTTCTTTTCTCTCTCCCCCCTCTTTTCCTGGGAAAGCTCTTCAACCCAAGGGGGTTAAAATCCTGCAGTGCCTTGAGAAATCAAGTCATTCCTGTCACCCCAGCTCTCTGGGCATGTGAAATATGAACATTTTAGCAGCAAAGCCCCCTTACTTTGCAGTTTTACGCCACGGGACCCTCTGATCCCACAGGTTTCCTGCAAGGGCAGGCACCAGGGAAGGGCCTTTCTGCAGAGGGGGCTCCTGGGAGCTGCTGGAAAACGGGTTTTCCTCAGGAAAGCCAGCACCTCCTCTGGATTTGTGAGTCCTTCAGGCACCAAAGGGAAAGAGATTTTCCTCCCCTGCAGTCAGCACGGGTAGAATTTAGCAAATACCAGCCCAGGAGAGGCTTTTCCCCCTGCAAACCCATTTGTGTGTCCATTAAAGGAGGTGCTCTGGGATGAAGGAAAGCACTTCTACTGCGACTTATACACCTTCCCCCAGCATGGAACAGCAAAATACAACCACAGCTCCCCCCTTCAAACAGGGGCTGCCATCTCTGGCTGGATTTCAGCCTTTCTCCAGATCTTTTTTTCTTTTGGGGGGGAAAAAAAGGCCGAGTTTGTGCCGCTCAGCAGCAATTTGTCTTTATTAAAATAGACTCACCTAAGTGTGCTTAAACCCAGCCCAGCTTTCTGACCTAGGCTTGCTGCTAATAAAAACCCTCCTAAATTACCCCAATTACAGGTTCAGAAACAGAGAGTTTGTTTCCACACTTTCAATTCAGACCCTACCTATGCCAGGGGGGGCAGGATGGTACCTCAAAGCCCCCCAACCCTAATTGCAAATCACAACAGGTTAAAGTGTCCAGCACAAAGGTGATAAATATGGGCATAATTATGGGTTATTGTAGGAGCTTAATTAGGATAGCTGTAATTAGCCTATTTTTCACAATTTTCAACGAGCAGCAAACAAAAATCAAATGGAAAATATTTTAATTTAAAAGGCATTCTCAGCGCAGGGTTACTAGAAGAGACTTAATTATTCATTGATAGCTACGAGGGGGAGAAATCAGCTCTTTTGTGTCAGGAGTGATGAAAAACGAGGCTCTCAGCCAAAAAAATAATCCCCAGCAGGTTTAACCCTGGAATTTAGGTTCCAGCCCATGCAGAAGTCTGGGAGTCCTCACCTTCACTTTAGCCAGGCTTAACTTGCAAACTGGCATCGACACCTTCATGGAAAGGTCTCTCTTGTCTTTTTTGGGTTAAGGTTAGTGCTGAGCACTGCCAAGGGGGTCCCAGAGCACCCCAAATTTCCTGCCTGCTGGTACCTCCAGCTGCTTGGCTGTTTCAGGGACATCTGAGTGGGTTTAAGCACCAAAGCCTTGGAGCTGAGCTCTCCTCCTCCCAGCACCCTTACAAAGGAAAGAGGGAAAGAATGGGCAGGTTTAAGAGGCAGGTTCTGGGTGTGGGTTTAGCAGTAAAGGGGCAGGAGGAGAGTAGGTTCAAATTCAGGTGCCCAGGGGATAATTAAGTCCTTCTTTGAAATATTTTTGCTGTCAGAGCCTCCTTGAAGCTGCCTTGGAAGCAGCCTGGAAAACCCTCCCACTGCCTCATGTGGGATCTCCAGCCCCTGGCCAAGGAAAAACTGCAGAAACGCTCAGTTCCTTTAAGGTTAAACAAAATAACCAAGTCTCTGATCCCTGCTGGTGTGGTGGGAACAGGGCACAACCCCATACTCACCATCTCAGGGTTTTGGGGTGTTGCTTTTTTTCAGAGCAGCCACTCCTGCCAAACATCCCCTGTGGATTAGGCTGCTCATTTGCTGGCCTCGAAAACATCTCCCAGCCCACGAGCTAAACAGATGAGACTCCGAGACTCCTCTCTTTCTTGTTCATTTAGGGGTGAAAAATTGCCAGCAAGAATTCAATTAGCATCATATCTGCTCGGCCTGGGCTGTGCTGGGGGCCTTCCTGCACCCACACTTGGTCCCCACAATGGCAGCATCTGCTTTATTGGGAGTTGCCTAATTGATGCTGACGTGCCCCGTTATTATACGGTCACAATGTCCTCTGGGGTGAATGGCTGGAGGGAATGGGGTGGGTTAATCACAAAGATGGGTTTCCCTCTGTTTCTTGGGCCTCCTTTCAGCATGAAAAGCCTGGGCTGACCTGGTGCAGTGCTTTATTCACAGAAAGGTCCTTAACTTCTGGACGTGGCTCACGTGGAGGGTGCTGGTGGAGAATTTTCCCCTGGGAGTTTGGGTTTGGTTGTAGATTTATTTATTTGTTTGGGTTTTTAAATCAGAAAATGCGCCGTCAACACCGGCAGGAAGGCTTCTAATCTCCTCTTACATGAAAATTAAACTTATCCTTCTTGTTTTTTGCTGATGAGACAAGCTTGGCCAGGCTGGCAGCAAAGGGCAGCATCTTCCAAGAGCTCAGCAGATACACTTGGAGAAACTGGAAACACCTTTTGAAGCTCACAAACTCCTCTCCAAGAACTCTGCACAAACTTCAGGGCCACCAGTGCTTTGGAAGGGGGATGAGATCAGCAGCAGGATGTTGCTCTCCTGTGGGAATTGTAAAAATATCCCGAGTTTTCCTTGTGAGGAAAATGTATACAAATATATATGTATATAAATATTCAGTCCCTTATATGTGAAGCATATATAAGGAACTGAAGCCCAGAGAGTATATATAATACTTACATTTTATATATATAAATACTTTTATCTAAAGAACTAAAGCCCAGAGTATATATAATACATGTAAATGCTTCATATATAAGGATTTGAAGCACAGACTATATATAATACATAAAAATATATAGAAATGCTTGATATACGAAGAAATGAAGCCCAGAGACTACATATAATGTATATTTTATATATATATATGCTTCCTGTGTAAGGAACTGAAGCCCAGACTGTACATAATATATATATTTTACATATATATATAAAAAT
>JAYRBT010000067.1:3628605-3652677 GCA_036023395.1 Myiotriccus ornatus
CCCCCCCCCCCCTCCCAGACCTGTCATCCACTTCTGGAGTGCTTAAAATAAAGTGCACAGATACAGAGTAAGCTGAAACAGTCAAGAAGCCATATAATACAGAAATGTTGCCAGTAAAGTGTGTTACTCAGATCTTTCTAAAGTACATTTCTGCCTTTATTCTGAAGGCCACAGCGCAGACAACTCTGACTAATGCAAGTAATGGAACCAATCTCTCCCTTTGATCATCAAAAAAAGGTTATATATAATTTATTTTTTTTTTTTTTTGTAAACTAGGTTCAACTAGTTTTGCAATCTGTTGGGAGCAAACATGAAAGAAAAAAAAGGTTTAATTATCTTTCAACAACGAAGAACAATTCCTCTTCTTTGGACACGCACCTGAGTCGTGACATTTGTGTGCATCAGGTGATGCAACGATTTGTGTGTTTAAACCAGGAGGAAAAACCAGCCCTAAGTGACTTATAAAATCCACTCTCTAGTAGAATTGACCTTTTAACTGGAGGCTGAGTCGTGTTTACTGAGTGTGGTTTGCAGATAATTTTCAGGGGAGCTGCTCAAAATATAAACACGGAGCTGAGGGCCTTGATAGAGATCCGGGGATGAGAGAAAGCTGCTCGTTCACTTGGTTTATAAACACTTATTTCCTCTGCAGACACCGTGATTCAAGCTGTGATTTAAAGACTTAGAAACCTGGGGTTTTTGGTCCACAGGCTGCCAAGGTTGGGTGTTTTCTCCGTGTCTGATACAGGAGGTCAGGCTGGATGGTCATAACAGCTCCCTCTGACCTTGGAGTGCATCATTTGTCTGCTTTTTGTTTTTAAGGCTTCAAAACGAGACACTTTAAGGTTGGAAAGTGAAGAGTAGAAGTGAAAAGGAAATCAAAGTATTTGAGTCGCTTCGGTTTCTGTGCTCTGCTGGTTTTTATTTAAGTTACTTCTCTCTTACTCTGACCTCACAGCTCAGACTTGGGGGTTGTATATTCAGTGTTTCTCCCAGTGGAAAAGGGATACGAGGTTTCCACGAGGAACCTGGAGCTGCAGAAAGAGGAAAACCACAAAGAAAAAGTAGGGAAACAATGGGAATAAAATCAAGGTTGAACGGAGAAGAAAGGGGAAACGAGGATTATCCTGCCCCAAAGGTTAAAAACAAGGACTCACACGGTTCAAACATCACGAAATTGGGGAAACAAGGGAGGTCCCGAGCCATTAATGCAGAAAAGGGAATGAAAATGTCGGGTTGTGCAGATGCTTGTAACACAGCTGGAATGAAAGACCACGAATGAGCATTAATGTGCTAAAGGCAACAACAAAGCAGAGACTAGAGCAGCAAGAATGGATTTTTTAGAGAGCTGAGGATTAGCCCAGATCCCAAAGTACAGATGGCGTTGGGTGAAATAATCACCTCGGCCTCGAGGGAGCCAGCAATGCCCATGGGTTGGTCCACACCATGAGGAGGAATTGAGATGCAACCAAATGAAGAGGAGACTAATTGAAAGCAGGTCCCAGGGAAACTTCTAAGCCTCCCTCCCAATTTCTGACTCATTCCAAAAAAAAAAAGAAAAGAAAGAAAGAAAGAAGAAGGAATAATCTTGCTGTGTTTTGGAACAGTCCAGATGACCCTGCTGAAGTTGAAAACAAATATTAGGTAATTAAAAAGGTCTATTTTAAAGAAGTGTTTAGACCAAACCTGTCAATGTTAACACTTTCTTTCCCTTTCTGTGAGATCCCTGCCTTCAGAAAATGCTCAGGATTTCCAGCTAATGAGGCAAATTTTCAGTGCAGAGATAAAATTTCGGATCTAGGAACGAAACCCCTGAGCTCGTGCACACAGGGTTGGGTTTGGGAAGTGTGCAAGGAACCTGCTGTCTGGTTTTACACTTTGAATGGTATTTTGCCTGTCAGTGATGCCATGCCTCTTTTTATCCCCAAGGTTCTTGCACGTATTGGTAGTGATACAAGCCTCAAAAGTGCCTTCCTCTCTCAGTAACTTCTTCATGTGGCATCAGCCACCCTTCCATCCCCTGTGCTTTTCACCTGGAACTACAGCCCTGAAATTATTGTGCAGTTCATGGGGAGATTCAGTGACTCCGTGAGAATAACACAGACCTAGCTTTTGACCTGAGTGTTTCTTGTCTGGGGATAAAATCAGCAGGCTGATTTCATCCCTATTTCTCACTCTGTCTCCTCTTCCTCTCAGCACAGACGAAGGACAGGGGCAGTCCACGGGACGACACATTTCTGAGGCAGCAAAAGCCAAGGGGGAGTTTTGATTCTTGGAAAACTCTGGATCTTCTCCTGGTTAGGAGTTAAACCCCCTCTTTGATGCTTCTTTCCCCTCCCACCCTCTCTCAGCCCTGGGACAACCTCCCAGGCCCTGTGTTTTTAAGCAGCACTTCACCTCAAACCCATCCACTCCCTCCTTGAGCTGGTGCCAAGGCACAGCAGGGGGTTTCCAACACTGAAATATCCATGGAATCACAGAATACCCCGAGCTGGAGGAGACCCACATGGAGCCCAGCTCCTGATTCCCCGTGGCAGTGCTAACATGCCAGGAGAAGCCTCTGGTGGAGACCCAACCTGGCACTCAAGGGGTTCCCACCACTGCCTTTACCTCGTGCCAGCTGAGCTGAATTTGTAAAATCACATCATCCCTGCTCCTGGAAGGATTTCCCACAGCCTGCAGGGTGGTGGGAAGCAGGGTTGGGTGCCAGGTGTAGGCATAGGTAGGTGGGGTGTGGAAGGGTTAGAGCAAGACAGGATGGTTTTTCCTCACCCCAGCAGCACCCTCAGGGAAGGGGCACCTGCTCCTGCAGGGTGGGGAGTGGTTTTGCCTGAAGCACCCCGATGGAACATTCTCCATTAAGCCATGTTCTGTGTTCAAAAGACCTCTCTCTATGTTACAGTGTGTGGCTACTCAACCTGAGCTCTTCAGACCTTTTTCCTGCAGCCAGGCTCCCATTTTGATCGTATCAAGGCTGTCTGGTTTTAATTTAACCCTTCCTTTTGGAGTGGATTTGTCTTGAAAGGCATGAAAAGCCCGGGCTCCCTAAGCTACCTCACCTCTTCAAGAGCCACGGGGAAGGTAAGTGCATGTATTTTTAAACTGCACCAAATTTATCCCTAATGCAGCACACTGAAATAAAGCTGCCAACATCGATGTGGCTGCACCGACCTTTTAAATGACCCCCGAGGGTTCGAGTCACACGAATTTCTGTTTTCCTGGGCAAAATTCTCCCTGTGATACCTTCAAATGATCTTAAGTGTGCAAGTAATGGTGGCTGGGGTTTAGCTAAGCAAAGCACGTGTGCTGTGTGTGTTATTAAATCATGGAAGGGAAGGGTTGTACATACACAGGGGGGATATGTTTATAAAAGTTTATAAAGCTCTTCGAGCCCGTAAGAATCATTTTATTTTATTTTAGTGAAGAAACAACAACAAACAAACTCCACAGCAGCGTGGCTGCCTGGCTTAGGTATCAACCATGAGGCTTTGGGGCTCCAGGAGACCCTGATCTGTTCACCCACCAGTTTGGCAGCAAGTGGGATGATGTGTGTGCTTCCAAAAACCCACGGGAACATCTGCTGTGTGCACGCCTGGCCAGCAGAAAGGACCAACCCGGGATCTGGGGGCTGCTCCTCGGGGAGGGCACGTTTTGGGGGTTTTTGGGATCCATCCTGCTGGTCCCCAGCACCCCAGGGACCTGCAGAAGAGGGGCAAAAGGGGAAAATAGGTAAGAGGCTTTTAGGGCAAACCCGCCTGCTGAGGGTGGGAAGCCCCTGGAGCCCCATTTCTGTCCCCAAAAGCCATGAAATGTTAAATTTCAAACAGCCCTGGGTGTGAGGGCTGCAGGTCCTTCTGGGGATTCCCTTCCTTTCCCTTCTCCACAGATGGGGGGTTATCACCTCTCTTTTTTGCTCCTGAACTGGCACCAGTGCCTGAAGTGCCACTGCCTGGTTTGGGGCTGGGTTTTGCTGATGTTGCTGCAAGAAAACATCAGAAAAGGACCCCAGTCCCCCTCTGCTTTATTTGTCTGTGCCCTAAACAAAGAGGGACCCCAAAAAGCAGCCCCTCTCAATGTGGTTTCAGGCAAGAAGCTCTCGCCTGAATCCCAAAGCTGTCACCCAATGTGGCTGAAGTAACACAACTTTAATCTTTCGGATCTGCTTTAAATAAATATATATATATTTATGGGCTGAGCAAAGCCCCAGCCCTCCCAGAGAAGAAATCTCAGCTGATGAAATGGCCAGTCAAGCAGCTTATACACTCCAAGTTGGGCTTTGGACCCTTTTAATCACTGTTAATTCATTTAGTCATTTGCTTCTCGGAGAAAGTTGTTGGCTTGTTTTTAAACCCACAGCCAAAACCCCGTGGTGATGCTGAAATGGGTGTCTGAGGAGGGGACACTGCGAGAGATTTGTTACATTTCTCTCTTTATTTTTATATTTATGTGTCTATCAATTTATTTATTTATTCTTCCCAGAGAAAAAGAGGGAGTTTTGTGGGCAACACATGGAGGGGAGAGGTTTTTTTCCCCCCAGTTCTGAGGGGCTGTTTCTGCTTCCCTGAATCAGTGCACCTGCATCCATACTCTGCAGGCAAGAGTTTACATCCATATCTGTAAAATATACATATGAATATAATATAATGTTTAATATAAATAGAATAATTAGAATAAATATGCAAGTATACAAAATAAATATACAAAATATAGAAATATACAAAAATATAGAAATATACGAAAGATACAATATAAGAATATACAACATAAATGTAATAACTAAAATAAATATATAAATACATATTTACATGCATCTATGTGTTGTTTAAGCGAGTGATGCCTGCCTGCACGTGGGCACTACACGTGTAAAACAAGGTGTGTGTGTGGATCTAACACACAGGGGGTGAAAAACGCCCCCGTGGGTTTTCCCGGTGGGATGGGGAGCTCTCTGGTCCCCTCCGAATTTTGGAACTGATGCAGGAGCCTCATTTTCATCCCACCCTCGCGTGTCTGTGCCCGGCGGTGGTGGAGGATCGACGGCACCGCTGGAAAGCTCGGGCGTCGCACATTCATTAAAGCCCGACGATTGCCATTTCTATTCTTTTAAAGCTTTTTCCTCATCTATTTACCATTTACCAGCTCATCCATATGGAAGACATGGCTTACACTTCCCTGAGAACTGTACTTTTAGGACTAATTGATTCGGGTAATTAATTTGTTCTACCTGCTGGATCAGATGGAAGCGCTGTCCGTGTGCCCAAGGATTAGCACTTGCCTTTCTAACATCTTTCTTAATTATCTAATAGCATGGGTTGTGCGAATTCTGGCTCTATTAGAACACTTTTACTATTAACGGTAGTGATTGGAATTGTGATGACAACTCGATTTCAACAAATTAGAGCTTAAAATCAGGAGATGAAGGAGAAGCGCCTTCTTTTAATTTCCCTGAGTTTAACATCAATAATTAGAGCAATTTTCCGAGATGCGAACCGAAATTATCTCGGCTATGATGTGGTGTATCACCCTCATTTTAGCAAATTGACTCCGGGGAAATGAATGTTACAGATTAGAGGGGAAAAAAAGAAAAAAGACAAACAGAGTAAAGGACCCCCCCCCCCAAAAAAAAAAGTCTTGGCTCAGCAAGGGAAGGAAACAAAACCCCGACAGGGTGAGAAGCTGAGCGGGAAGGGAGAACCTGCGTGCGGGGGGACAGGTTAGGGGTGGTTTAGGAGCGGGTTTAACAGCTGATTTATTTCCCCCGAAGTTTTCTCTTTGTAAAAATAAGGGAGGGGTGGGGAAAAGGCGATAACACTGAGATTTGGGAAAACGCTCCAAGGGGGCTGAGTGGGGCTGGTGCGGTGCGGGCTGCGGGGGATGCTACGAGGCACCGGAGCGGCTCCAAAGCGGCTCCTCGCCCCCTCCTCGCCCCCGGGGTGGTTTGGGTGGCCCGGCAGGCCCGTCCCCCCCCTGCTCGCCATTGGCTCGCAGCGCAACCCCCTTTCCACCGCGCCTCAAAGGCGCGCAGCGCCCCGCGCATCCCCGACCCGCCCGCCTCGCCTCCCCCGGCTCCGCCAGGTTATTTCTGGCTGGGGGATATTTTTATTTTTATATATAGATATATTTTAAAAATTATTATCGTTATTTATTTTTACTCCGTCTCTTTTTAATTTTTTTTTTTTAAATTATTTTTTATTGGTCATCGTTATTTTTGTTTATTCCCTTCCGCGCCGGGGTTCGTTCCGCCCGCCCCACTCTCTTCCCTCCTCCGGCAGCTCACCCGGCTCGTTCCCTTCCGCGCTGCCCGAGGGGGACACGACCGACATGAACCTCAACTTCACGTCGCCCGTGCACCCCGTGTCGGCGCCCAGGCCCACCTCCTTCTTCATCGAGGACATCCTGCTGCACAAGCCCAAACCCCTGCGGGAGGTGCCCCCCGAGCACTTCCCGGGCTCCTTGGCCTCCCGCGTGCCCCTCTTGGACTATGGGTACCCCCTGATGCCAACGCCGACCCTGCTGGCGCCTCACCCGCACCCTGCCCTGCACAAGCCGGAGCATCACCACCACCACCCCTATTTCCTCACCACCTCGGGTAAGTGCGGGAGGGACACGGGGAGTTTGGGGTGGTGAGGTGGGGACTCGGGTGGGGACAAGAGTGAAAGATGAGCCTCTCTGGGGTGGGTGGGCATCTTCCTACACCCCTCACCGACACGCTGGCTGCATCCCCCGGGGCAGCACCGGCTTCGTTAGTGGGGAGAAGGCAGAGTAACCCATTGCTCTGCGGCTCATCGTTCTGCCCGAAATCTTGAGGGTTTCCCTGTCTTTGACTTTAATTCTATTTTTTTTTTTGAATCGCTTTTATTTTGGGACTGGTAGACTCTCTTTTTCCTTGCGCTATCCAACCGGGCTTCGCTTTTCCACCACTCTGGCTGTGCCGCTCCTCTCCCTCATCCTGGGCTCTGCTCTTCCCCGGGCCCATTCCTTGCTCTGGAAGAAGAAAACCTCAGAAGTTTCCCACTGGGCAGCCCAAAATGTGCTCCAGCGGCTTCGCGGAGGACCGCTCTCCTCCTCCCAGCCTTTTCCAGGGCTCCCTTGTGTTTTTCCATGCCCATTTCGTTGTGGTTTCGTTGCCGGGAGGGTGCAGTCTCGACTCCCCTCCGGTGGCAGTGCTGCGGGCACTGCCCGCGCTGCCTTCGCCTTCCCGGGCTGAGCTCGAAGCGCTTGGAAAAGCAACAGGATGCCCCAAACCAAACCAATAAATCGACCCCAAAAACGAAATAAACGAAAAAACAACATAAAAATTAAAAGAGGCAGGGGGAGAGCCCACCCCGAGCCTCTGCAGCCTCCCAGGGGGTTCCCCCGGCCCCGGCTCCCTTCCCCACCGCAGCCCGGGGTCTCCGCCGTGTGTCCCCCCAGGAATGCCGGTGCCAGCCCTTTTCCAGCACCACGCTCACGCCGAGCTGCCCGGGAAGCACTGCCGGCGCCGCAAAGCCCGCACCGTGTTCTCCGACTCGCAGCTCTCCGGGCTGGAGAAGAGGTTTGAGATCCAGCGGTACCTCTCCACGCCCGAGCGGGTGGAGCTGGCCACGGCCCTCAGCCTCTCCGAGACCCAGGTACGGGGCGGCGGGGAGCGGCACCACCCTGGCGGGAAGGGGTCTGGCACCTGTGCCCACCCCTCGTCCCGTCCAGCATCCCCTGATCCCACCCGGCATCTCCTCACCCCCTCCAGCATCCCCTCATCTCCTCCAGCATCCCCTGATCCCGTCCGACATCCCTTCACCCCCTCCAGCATCCCCTGTATCACACTGAGCATCCCCACATCCCATCCATTCAGAATCCCCGATATCCCACCCAGCATCCCCACATCCCACCCAGCATCCCCACATCCCCTCCAGCATATTTCTCCCTTTCATTTTTATTACTTTTCTCCCCCTCCAACCCCCTCTCTTCTCCTTCTCTCTCCCCTCTTTTCGCGCTCTCTGTCCAGGTGAAAACCTGGTTCCAGAACCGCCGCATGAAGCACAAAAAGCAGCTGCGGAAAACCCAGGAGGACCCGAAGCAGGCGGGCTGCGAGGAGAGCCGGGAGCCGAGCTCCCCCGAGCCCGAGCTGCCCGAGCCGGCCGGCGCCGAACCCCGCAAGGGCCCCCCCGGCCCTTTCCTGCTCCAGGACCCCGAGGACGAGGTGGACATCCTGGAGGAGGGGGATCTCTGCCCCCACCGCCTCTAGCCCGGCCCGGGCTCTCCTGCGCTCCCCGGGCGCTTCTGCTCCAGCGCCGAACTCCGCAGGTCGCCCCCTCCTCCCCAGCCTTGAGGAACGCTCACAGGGAAGGGGGGCACAGGTTTTTTGGTGCCCTCCCCTCCCCGGGGTGAGGGCAACACCGCCGGTTCCCTCCCGCATCACCCCAAGCCTGAGCTTCTCTTGGAAATCTGATGTTGGGGTGGAGGGGAGAGCAAACTAAGCCGAGTTTCCTTTAGGTTCCCCCTTCCCCTCGAGATGTCGGACTTTTCCCCCTTCCCCGAACTTTCCCGGAGTTTAAAATAAATGTATACTCGTGGCAGCATGTTGTCGTTCCTGGGAGCGGCAGGCAGGGCAAGCCCCAACCCCATTCCCTGAATCCCTAAATCCTCGCCGCTCTTTCCATGCACTGGGCTCGCCGTCTCCAACCCTGGCGCTGATCCCAGGGCAGAGCTTCCAGGACGTGCACGCGTTCAAACAAACAAACAAAAAAAGAATTGTAGAAAAGCCCTCCAAAGAATCAGGTAAGAGCAGAATTACGGTTTATTTAATTCCGATGTGGACGAGGGGAAAGGGGGAGCATCGCCAAGAACTCGATCCCGCCGCGGATGCTCGGAGCAAACGCGCTCCCGGAGAGCAAAAGGGATTTTCTACAGCTTGGAGAAACACCTACGCTGGCAGCCGGATTCCTTCCCGGCTTCCAGGTGGGAATCAACTCCCGGATATTCCCTTTTCCTCTCAAATAGCCCCGGAGCTGGTCCCGCTCCAGGTTTGGCTCCTGTTCCCCCTCTCCTGCATCTCCCCTCGGCTCCCTGCGCTCCGTGCCGCGGTCACACAGAGCAGCCACCGGCAGCCCTCGCTTTGCCTTCATCTTCCTGCCAGGGAAACGGTTTTAATTTCCAGGTAAATTAAGATTTTTATCATTTATTTTTTGTGTGCTGCCGGGCTGGGAAACGCGGAGCTTCTGCCACGCTCCCACCGCATCTCCGGGGAGGAGATGGTGGGACTGGGGATTTCTTCCACAAAAACCTGGAGCAGAGGCTGTTCTGGCTCGAAAATCACCTGTACGGCCCCCGCTGCACAACAACCCGGTGGCACGTCGATGTCTCGTTGGGTTGTTTAATTTATTCTCTTTACATTTTTTTATTTAATCGGGAATTTAATTTGGTTGTCTGGCGTTATCAGCACGTTCAGGGCATTTTGGATTACGGGACGTGTTGTTTTGTGAGGGGGAAACGAGTCCCTGTTTAATATATAAAATATAGATGATTGAAAAGTGTATGTTTGCTTCATTTATGTGGGTTTTTCTTTATTTTTTCTATTTTATTTTTTTTTTTTTACATGTAAAACAATAAAGATGACACATCGTGGGGAGGAAAAACCCCAGCTATCCAGAAAAAGCTTTTATGTGGTGTTTATGAATACTTTCAGGACAATAATTTTGGCCAACAAAACGCCACCCTAAAAATTACGATTCAGAAGGTAAATCAACCACTTTCCTCCTGCAGCCTTGGCGTGGTTTTGAAGCAGCTCAGGGAGCCAAGAGCAGGGTCCAGCAGGTCATTTCCCATCTCTGGCTGGAAAATGCTTCTCCCAGCTCCGTGGCTCTTCCTTTCTCCCAACACCTGCAGGGATGGGATGGAAACTGCCTCAAAATCCTCTCAGTTTGACGCTGTTTTTCCCCGTCTGCCCGTCAAGTATTTTGTTTGCTTTGCTCTGTGCTCACTGTCAGCCTCCCCCGAGCGTGTGTTCCATTGGGAGCTGCTAAAAACGAGGAGCTCTACCACGATATTTTCACGATCGTGTTTTTCTGACCGTGTTTCCGCTGCTTTTCCCAGGGCTGGCAATGGACACAGCTCAGGGCCGGCCTGGCTCTGCTCTGGGGGCCAGTGATGTGCCAGGAAGGGTCAGAATACGACCCAAATAACACTCAAGTCTCTGCTGTTTCTCCCCTGCGACTACAGGAACTCTCTTCCCGAAGTTTTGATGCTGGTCAATAAAATAAACCCCACAAACACCCGCCCCTCTCCCCCTCTCTGCGGTTTTAGGCACTTTTTGGGTGATGTTTAAAGCTGTTTAGAACCGAAGCCACTGATTTCTGGCAGCCTCAGCGACAAACACAGGCAGGATGGGAAGCTCCCAACCCCAGGGATGTCTCCCATCCCAGCGGTGAGCACTGAGCCTTGCAGGAGGCAACAGGAGCATTTGGTGTTTTGTTTGTTCGTTTCAGCGATTTTTTTCTCTTAGAATAAGAGAAATTAATTTTTATTCCTGGGTCCTTCCTCGTTCCATGACAACGGCCCGACTTTTTCCTGCTCTCCCCAACAGCTTGAGGAGCAGGGGAGAGGTTGCTCAGAGCTGCCTCTCTCTCACTTTAAAAAAAATATTTAATGTCTTCATTTGGGAAATGCTGGAGTGGAAGTGGCTTGCAGGAAATAATTGCTGGAAATGGGAAATCTTGGTGGATTTTCCTATTTTTCAAGAAATCCATTGAAGATTGATTTTCATTAAAATTCTTCAGTGAGTTTCTTTTGGTTTTTTTTTAATATGAAACTGTTTCCTGTTAATTTATTTTAAATCTAATTGGTTAACTTTTTTCTGGTTGTTTTCCTTATAGAAAATAAAAAAGCAGTCTGAAGTCCTTCCATGAACCTTTGCTGTTGTGATTTTAAACACTTCCCTGTCCGCTGCCCTAAATATTTTGAACTTTTAGGGGTCTGGAAAACAAATCCAACCCAAATTTTTTCATTCTGTGGCCAGAGCTACACAAAAGCAGATCAGATATGCAGGCTGTGTGGGCAGTTATAAAGTGAATAGTAATGAAAGCTTTGACTTTGCTCTTCCTCTCTTCTGGTGGCAATGACAAACAGCATCACCTTAATCAGCTGCAAACTCCTGCTTGGATGGTCTTACTGGGCTTAAAAAGTGGCTGATCTCTGTCTTGGATTTATCTTCTTTTTGTGCCACTATATGATTTATTGTAGAATAATTTATTGTAGAATTGACCCTCCTAGGAGATGAAAACAGCCAAATGCTTGGCTTGTGGGCTGCTGGACATTAGAGCTTGTTCAAGTATTCAGTGACTGCAGGAGCTGGACATGACCTTGTCTGGTTTACCTTCTGTCTTTAGAGATGTGATGATGGAACGTGGCTTTGAAGTTCTGCCTTATTTGATGTTTTTAACTGATAAACCCACCGTTTTTGTTGGGGTCAGCAGCCTGTCCATGCCTTTGGTGAGGTGCTGATGTCACTGCAGCAACGCTGGCCCCAAGTAGAAGCGACCCCAGGTCTTTGACCACCGAAGGTGCTCTGGGCTGCAATGCTCCCAGCAGTTAAATATTAAGAAATTATGGCTCTACAAAGGGCCTGCCAAATAAATATTGGGAATTTCCATGGGATGATGTACACAAGTGCTTCTCTGCCCTGTGTTGGGCCATGGGACCAGCAGACATTTTTCATATACAAATGTACATACATTTCTGCAGGGGTAACTGAGGTACCTTTGTTATCTAAGTGAAACCCTTTTCTCAGCAATTTGAATCAAAATCAAAAGGACAATTCATTACCTACATCATCAAAAATGCTTCACTTCTTACTTTCAAATTGATACTTAAGTCACTGCCCTTACTCTAACTAAAATAAAGTCAGTCTAGGCTAGTCAGGTTCTGCTCCAGCTCAACCCCTCCTTCAACACTTAATGCCACATTCAAGGCCTATTTCTCATTGAAATTCCTTGTCTTCCCACTCTGAAAGACACAAAGTTTTGGCCTTTGCTTTTAAGCAGGTGGATGCTCATCTTGCACTTGGGTGGTCCCCTTTTTGTGCCCCCAAATCTGCTGGGTGCAGGAAGAACACGGGTTAGTCCTGGGGGAGATCAAGAAGATTTTCTTTCCACCTAGATGCTGCAAATTTTGGGGAAGAAAAACCCCCCAGAACAACACCACAACGAAGAGGCTTCTCCAAATTTTTGTGGGATGATCAGTGTTCATAAAGAAACCTCCCCCTCCCCCAGGAGCAGCATCACATACAGGGCTTTTATTTCAGCACCGAAACGCTCCCCGAAAGTTCATTGTTTTGTTCAAAAAGCCACCCCACCCAGGGAGATGCCCCTAATTTATGGGAGCTCTGAAAGGTAGTGGGATGCCAGATAGGGAGGAAGGTGATCAATTAAGACATTAAGCATTTTGCACCACATGGACGCATCTGCATGGCAGCCAAATAATAAGGCCATCAGCTCATTTTCAGGGGGCTGTTGCCTACTTCGACTCAATCCTCAGATCAAAGGGAAAATGTCTGCTTGCATTTTCTAATCAGAAAAGGGATGCTAATTTAGGTTCCTTAATGTGTGGTGATAAGAGACTTCTTCAATTAACTGGATTCTATAGCTCAGGAAATAAAAAAAAAAGGGGGATACAAAGGGAGTCAGGCTGGAAAGGCAGAAGTTCTCATTAAATCAAAGGTCCAATATTCATTACCTCCAGCATCTGGGGCTAAACACTAAACATGGAGCTCATCAAAGGGGGTTTAATGGGTTAAATTGAGAATATAATCTCATTAAAATATTAGATACGAGTAAATAGCTCTTTGATATTCATCTGAAGGTTTCATTAAAATAGGCACTTGAGGTTTGTATTAAGGGGGGATTATCACTTTTAAGCAGAAACAACAAGTTGAGGTTCCCTAAGCAGAAATGCTTCAAAGTGCTACCATTTGGTTTAAAAATGAAAAGTAGGAGACTGGCAGAGCATGGGACCATTTCTCCAGTGGGGATGGGTGGATTCACCACCTTCCACAGGGAAGGGGATGCCAAACATCCCCCTTTCAGCCTCACCCATTTTGGAAGGTGATCCTTCCAAAGCGTCCTCCCCACACTGGAAGGGGCTTTTCCCACCAAGCTTTCCCCAGTTCTCATGTATGTCCTAAAATTCCAGCTGCCGAGCCCCCTTCAAAAAGAGACAAAAAGGGACCTAATAAATTGGACAAAGCAATTACACCCAGTCACAAGGTGGTTGGTTATTTGTTTGCCTTGTAACCAGCCTGCTTGCCTGGAGATTTTAGTCAAAAATTCCCTTGCTGGGCGTTCTAATCACATTTCACATGTTGACTTAATTCATCATTTACTAAGTTAAAGGAATGGAACCATCACAAGAAACCCATCTGTTTGTTGTTATTTTTATAGACTTAATCTGTTAAAAGCTGTTTCCTCTCCAACATGTAGCTCTCAATTATCCTTAGTTACCCAATACATTTTCCAACTGCTCCTGGCTAATAACAGATTGTCTGCCTGCTCAGCCAGGACTTGGTTGGAATTTTCTTGTCCCAGATGAAGCTTCAAAATTTTGGTCTTAATGTGACAACTATTCCCTAACAAATACCAGAGTAATATTTGAATAATTAGTGTTGCATCATTACCAGCTGCTGTGTTTGGTGCATATTTTTTGTCTTTTTCCTTACCAGCAATGCCTTATTTTTGGCTTCATTTCTGGACAGTCTGCCAAAATGTCCTCTGCACTTCAAAAAGAGAAATATTGATGGTATTAAGATCATCATATGAGACAGAAGTTCATTTTTAATGTGTTGTAGATGTGTCCATGTGTTTGACTTGTCCAAAAATGATCCGGCTGTGACAAGCCAACAGCTGATTAGTCTGAAAGATGCAACTGCTAGATCAGTTATTTTAAAGAAATATAACAGAGAAGACAATATTTAAAATGTTACATATGCAAAGGTTTATTTTATTAAAAAAAAAAAAAAAAGGTATGGTAGAGCTGAGCCCAAAATTTAACAGTGATTAAACTTGAGCCACTTCATGTTTCAGTGGGCTGGTAAATCAATGTGTGATGGTCAGAGCTCTTAATCAAGTAGTTCAGGCATTTCTGATTTGAAGATATCCCAGATATTTTCAAATATATCCCTTATAAGATATGAAGGGCTTTGAAAGCAGCCACAACCTCCTTCTCCTTCTCGTGTCTACTTCGCAGAGTTTCCAGGGATGGGATTCTGGGGAAACTGCTTCCATCTGAATTCTGGGGCAGAACTTCCTCTTTCCCCTCTTTGGCTGATGGTCTTGTCAGGAAAGTCTTTGGCCTTGGAATCTTCTTAGCATATTCCAGTGCCTAAAACCAGCAAAACTGGGGTAACTGATGGGGAGAAAACCTGACCAATGTTTCCAAGAATACTTAGGTGGGTTTATGTTCAGTCAAATCAACAGGATTGCAGAAATCCTGGATCTGAGAGAGCCCTGGTTTAACCTGGGATGTTTTTTGGTGTCTGTGTTTGCTGCAAGAGTTGGGAAAGCACCTGCTGTGCCTCAAGTGGAAGCTGCATTGTCCCATGTTCTTGGTGAAAGAGTGTGTGGGAAGCCTTCTGAAGGAATCCAAAGCCTTTGGACACCCAGACAATTCAGCTTTGTCACATTAACCACCCCCTCTTTGTTCCTGAAGCCTGCAGGTCTCCCTTTGTAGAAATACCCCAGTAGGCAGATGAGCTCCTGCAGAGCTGATGGGTCAGACATGTAATTTCCAGAGCTCTGTTAATTCCTGCAACAAGGAAAAGGTGCTCCCTTGGTTTGTGGGTGTGGGTGCATTGCCATGGAGCCCCTCACTGCTCATTTGGGCCGTTCTGGGAGGCCAGTGAAGGCTAAAGTGACGTTGTGTGGGCTGGAAAAATAAGAGCAATTACTGTAGCTGTGGAACCGATGGGCACATTTGTGAGGGAGCCCGAGGGGCAGGTGGGTAATAATCAACAAGAGGAAATTTGTGATTCGTGGAAAAAGGAAAATCAGAGTGGAGAAACTATTTTAGCCTGCTCTGAGTTAAATTGATTCCCCTCCCCTTGTGCAAAGCCCAGAATCTCTCCCTGTGTGCATTTTAAAGGGAATCTGTTCTTACCTTCTGTCTCAACACTGAAGATGGGACCTGAGGTTTTGTAGGTAACTTCTGAACTAAAGTAATATTTTTCATATTGTATTCCTTAATCTGCCTTGAATATTCCTTTTGCAGCTTTAATTTCTGCTTCTGAAAACACACAAAAAAAAAAAAAGGGAAAGAAAGGTGTGTCACTGAATGTCTCAGTGGATCCATCAGTGAAACACTCTTCCCCACCAAGTCTTCCATTTACACCTCTGCTGCTGTTTAACCTGGCCATGCCATTGATCCCCCCCCTCAGCAGAACACAACAGGAAACCCTGATAAATGGCACAGCTTTTTTTTTTTAGTGGCTTTTCATTTTTAAGAGCTTTTCCTTGGGTTGAGGATAGAGCTCAGCAGAAACGTGACAGGCACATCTGAATGCTGGGAACAATCTGCCTCCATTTCAGCAGAGCAACGTGCATCCAGCTGCTTTCCTGTGTTTACACAACTTGTTTTACTTCCACTTCGAAGGCTGGGCAGACCTGGGAATGACAGTGCAGCTCAAGTCCCTGCTTCTGGAACCACAAAATCAGAGGGATAAAATTACCCACAGTACGATTGTCTTCCCTCCTATTTGAATTTTCCCCTTCAGGATCTCAAGGCAGACCTAAAACCAAGGGCATGAAGCCCCAAAAAACCCCAAGTCCCTTCTCAGCAGTGATTTCTCTGCCTGTAAATTCACTTTGCACAGCTGCAAAGCAGAGCAGGTGACAGGGATTTACTCACTTTCTCTTTGATTGCTTCATAGTCAGGCCCAAGGCCCCCGAGCTTCACGTTCAGGTTTATGCAGACTTTTGGGCCACATGGCTGAAAAAAAACCAAACAGCAGTGACAGATTTCCCTTTATATGGTTTGCCAGAGAGAATAATTGAAGCAGGAGCAGAGCAGGGCTCAAATGGGGTCTCAGTCTTAGCCCTGGCACGTGCCATTTTAAATAAGTGACCAACGAGACTGAGTTAATTGCACGAGGCAGAGGACGCTGTATTTATTTCCTTTGAATCTTGGCGGGAAATTGCCAATTATCCAAATCACAAAGCAGCATTTTCTCAGTCAAAACTGACCTCTCGGGAGCTTTATTTTTAAACAGCTTAAAGTGACCCCTTTGACTGTTATTAGAGACTCCAAAGGAGGTGTTGTGAGAGAAGCAGATAAAAGTACCTGATTTTGGTGGTGAAAAAACTAGGCCAATGCTGATAGTAATAGTAACCTTTCTTTGTTCTCAAAACTGCAGTGGAAAATTGTCCACAGGCAGTTGAAAAATCCACGCCTTGAGCACAGCAAAAGCTTCACAAGTGCATAGGAAGAGAGGAGTGAGGGGTCATGCCACTTTAGTCCTTCTTTATACAAGGACCCCAATGCTTCCAGAATATTTTAATAAAAAGATTATTTAATACAAAGTCCTCTTTTAATAAAAACCTTGATAAACTCTAATAAAAAGTGGCCTTTCAAGAGTACCAGATTAATTTTTAGAAGTGAACTGTGTTTTAAAAGCTCGTCCTTGTGATCAGCTCTGTAGTAATTTCAATCACAGAGTAAAGCAGAAGCACCAAGACATCTCTATATGCAAGTAAAATATGCATTTATTGAAAACACACGTTCAGGATAAACTCAGAGAAACTAATTCTATGGACTGAACTTTCTGTTTGAGGTTTCTTTGTGTCAGCTACCCCCACAACATAAATTGCTAACTTTTAATTCTAGCTGCTGTGAGGAGTAAATCCTTTAGCTGTCTGCAGCAAAATCAGGGTTTTCTCACTTCACATGATGAGCAGAACTGCACTTGTTTATTAGGAAAAGCTGGATTTTCCTGTGAGACACAAACACTCTTATTCTCTGGGCATTGCTCACATATGAAGCGTGAGAAAGCCACCGAAAATACAGGATATAAACAATGGTTGGAGTTCAGGGGAACAGAAAGGGAAGGAAATCTGCCCTTCAGTTACTATCATAATCCTGCTAATTCTTCTTAGAGGCATCCAAGCAGCAACACACAGATGAAACACAGGAATAATTATTCCAGCTTAAGTTTGTCTGCCCTGAGACTTGGAGCAAACTTCTTAAACGTTTAATTTGTCATGGACACACAGGGATCCCTTTTATGCTGTTCCACTGCCTCTGTGTTAACTGGTTCCACTGTGAAACTGGACACACAGAAGAGACAAAAAGAGACAAAAAGACCCAAATGGGATCATCAGGAGGCTTGGAATCGTGTTTATGCCGTTAGCTTTACAAATCCCCTAAGTTTGGTGCTGTTCCCTGGGAACCCCTTGGAAACCAGGAGGTTTGGGTTGGCCAGCAAATGAGCCTGCCCAGGGTGATGGTGTGCTCAGATGTGTGGCCAGGCTACCTGCTGGCAGACCCAACCAGCCTGCTCCTAAATCATATCATCCCTGACAACTTCAGGGACAAACTCTGCTCTCTGTGTCCTCACTCCAAGTGACGCGGGGAGAGGAGGTGGATCACTTTGTTCCTTGGACTGAACGATTTTAGTGGCTGTTTCTACCTTCGTTCCTTGATTTTTTTTAGTGCCCTGGGCAAGCTGGTGTGTGTGCTTTCTGTAACAATGAAACATCTGATGGTTTAGGAGGATTCTGGGGTAGAACTCAACTACTGCTGCCTTATTTGTTCCCTAAAATCCCTGAGAACATCAAGGAGTTACCACAAACCTGAAAATGCTACAAGCAGAAGAAGTTGGACTCACCTTCTCTGCACACCCATTTTTTTTTCCTAAAGAATTTTGGATTACTAAGGGGAAAAAAAAATTAATCAGATGTTAAACCACGTCTGTTTTCTTACCTTCTTGCTGACTTTAGGCAGGGTTTCCTTTCCCATTTGCATGAGATGTGCCTCTGAGTTGCTCCTCCTTGTTGTCAGTGGATTTCCTCCACCTCCCTCTGGATCCCCCTCGGAACCACTTGGAAGCCGTGGGATTGCAGGTGGGAGGAGGCTGAGCAGCCACCTGTCAGCAAAGTGAGCCCCTGCCAAACCAGGGATTCCTGGGTGATGCTGCTCCATCATCTGGGTAAACGTGGAGGTTGCACAGGGGGCTGGGGGTGAGCTGTGAACAGGAGATTGAGAAGGCCTTAAAAAGTGAGATCTATATTTATATTCTTTTTATATGTATTTCCACATAAATTAATTTTTCTACAAAATAAAAGGAAAAAATACAGATGGGGAGATTTTCAGCCTGATGCAAAGTCATCTAAAGCCAAGGAAAGCTGTTTTTCAATGGCTTTGGGTCAGGCCCGCTGAGCACTGAGAGAAATCCTACATAACTAAGGATTTTCATGCCCTTTCCCACATGCAGGGAGGCAGAACTGGCACTGGACTGACTCTGGATATCCACCTGCAGGGCCAGTTTTGGTTGATGCACAATTCTCCTTCCTACCTGTATTTTAATCTTTTCCTTCTAGAAACTTCCAGCCCTGGGAAGTTCTATACCTGGAACTGTCCTCTGCCAATGCCATATTTAAAAATCAATAGCTACAATGAATCTTAAGTTAATAGTAATCTATAGTGGCAGGCTAGTAGCAAAATAACTTTATGCTTTGGGCTTTAAAGCATTTTATGGTCCATTTCCATATTTTTTGGGCATCATAGTGTTATAATAATATTATGTCAACATTTATGTCCTTACCATAAACTACTGATATCATAATTCTGGTACCTTTTATCCTCATGGATGTGCTTCTTGCAGTCCTGAAGTGGGACTTGATCCTCCAATTCTTGAAAACTGGCATTAAAAGTAGATGAAATATTCCTCTGCTTCAGATTTGCTTGGCCATTGGTACTTGTAAAATGCTGCCCAGGGATGTGGTTGTGCAAATGTGGCTGGTTATGTGGAATTCCACGTGGAGGATCCTGCTGATGTTTGTTGCTCTCCTTGCTGGTGTCTGCTGGGTTAAAATGCTGGGATGTCGGGTGAAAAGGACTGGTTGATGTGGTAAAGCCTTGAAAACATCTTGAATTTGGGGAATTACTTAAACAAGTGCTGGATTTTGCTGCTGGATCCGTGTCAGGGCCAGCAGAGGGGTTTGGATGCAGAGATTCCTGCAGGGCAGTGCTCTTGTCCTGCCCCACTGCCCTGGGAGCAGCCTGAAATCCTGGTATTTGCTGGGCACTGTGGTGCCAAGACTTCGGTTCTGCTGCTCTTCCTGGTGGTTGTTGGCTGCCATTCCCTGGAAAATCTTTTCCATTGAGATTCTCAATGGGTTTTGTTTTATCCCTCTGGGAGAACTTGTGCTGATCCTGAAACAAGTCATCAAAAGCGGGGTGAGCTTCAGTTTAGGTGTTCACCAGGAGCCCTTAAATGCACAGGACTGCCTGTTCCTAACCCTGGGGACTGTCAACCACCTGGAGAAAGCCTTCCAAAAATCAAACCAACTCTTGGATTTTATTCTCTAATGAAAGCAAACAGTCCCAAATTTCAGGGGAAGATGGCTTTGTGCACACTATTAGACTGATCCACAGTAGGAACAAACTGATGTCAATTATAGGAATGACTTTATTTCTAAACCTCCTCCCTGCCTGGTATCCTGCAAAACATAACCCAGGTGATAAGAGATAGTTTAAGAGTTTAATCACACCAGGACTGCTGTTGTGAGCTAAACTGCCCTACTCTAAACCTGGAGTTTATTTAAGATTTATCCCTTTGCAATTACAGCGTCAGGTGTCGCCCACTTTGAGGAAAGACCTGGGAACACACAAATCCACCCTCAGCCCGTTTAATCTTCGGCAGCGCTAAAATCCTCCATTTCATCCTCCCGTCTCTCCGGGGTTCTTTTGTCAGCAACACTTGCAATCAGCACACAGGCACATGCACTCACAACAACTGCTAAATGGCAGGAATTAAATCCACACATGGACCAGGGGGGTTTGGAGGGAAAGCTTTAGCACTGGAGCCGACAGGACCACTCGATAGCTCGACCCTCTGCTCTAACAATCTGTTCCTGCCACGTTGGGGCCACTGGTGGAAAAAGAGAGGTGCAGCCAAAGTTTTCCCATTTAAACAGCCCCTTCCTCACCCTGAAATTCCATAAACAAAGCAAATCTCTCCCGATGAACAGGAGCATAAAACCCTGTGTGTACTTTGCAGCTGGGAATTGAAACAGTGCCTGCACTACCTGAGACACTTGAGAAGAACCAGGTTTGCCAGAAATTATCCCAGTTGGCTGGTTCTGAAGCCCCTGTTTTTTCATCAGTGATCATAACCTGGTCTCTTTACTGCTCCAAAGACTCACATTGCATTGGTTTAAAGCCAGCAGAAAACAAATTTATGTGTACAGAGGAGGTGAGGCCAACTTCTTCTCTGGTTTATGGTGACTTCTGGTTTTCACAGGGATTTTAGGGGACAAAAAAGGCAGCAATAATTGAGTTCTAGCTCAGAATCCTCATAAACCATCAAACATGACCTTGTACCATTGTGATTTTGCATTGTTATCAACCCAATAATGTCATAAATCCACTAAATAATGTCATAAATAGGCAAGATTATTTAAGCTCAGAATTCCCTGACATTTGGGATCCCTTTTGCTTTAAAAATATTCAGTCCATAAGGCACATGCACTAAATTTTGGTGACTATCTATTGATAAACATTCAAGGATTTATTGTCAGTCATCAGTACTTTAAAAGTAACAAGACGACAGCTTTAAATATCCAAACTTCAATGATTTTACATATTTATTTCAGTTATTAAATTCGATCCAAAAGGCACCTTGAGCTGCTGGCCTTTCAGGTTGTCTTCAGGCTTCTTTTTCACAGTCTGGGGTGGTGGTTCTTCCTCACCAACTGTTTTAGGATCTGTAACCTGAAAATCAAGAATGTTTATGGCAACAGCCCAAAGAAATGAAAGGATTTAAAAGTCTTGGGAAGAGAAGGAGCAATAATTTGCCTCCTATTAAAACTAGAATGCTGAAGTTAGGCATTATATAATAGGCAACAAGAAAAGACATGGTTAAAAGAGAAAAGGAAGCAAAAACCCGATTAACAATTGTGTGGTATCAGGGAGTGTTGCTTCTACTTTTAAGGGGGAGAGGGAGGAAAAGAAAATTGCAGGAAGTTTGCAGCACAGAAACCTCCTTGTGAGTCTCAAATGTCTGGGCTGCTCCATTTCGAGGAGTGGATGCACCTAATGACAGAGAAACAACCAGAAACCATCCCCGGCCAAGCAATCAGACACTGATGGATGACACACCCCACCCACTGCCAGGGCCTGAGAAAGTCTTGCAGAAAGAGATGGCAAAACACAGTAATACTGGGAGAAAAGGGCAGGCAAAGCTGCAGGAATAAAGCAGCCAGTACATGTCACCTGGCAAAATAAGCTCCCAGACAAGAACATCTTCACGTGGCCAGAGCTGCGGGAGCAGGATGGCTGCAAATCTGATTTGAAGGATTTTTTTTTGCCCTGGTAAATACAGCAATAATGAACATTTTCCTTGAAAGCATCATTTTTTCCCACCCCCCTAATCTATTAAACAGCAGGAAAACGATTGTAAAACAAAATTTTTGACTTCTATTTTTGTTGTCCCAGACTATCCTGCCAAGTGACCTCGACGAGTGGGGCAGTGTCACCACGACAGGTGACTGTGTACCTGCTCCACCCTCCCACAGAACTTGCACTGAGAACGTACTTGTGACCAAGAGGACTGTGAATTAAAAATCAGAATGGTGAAATCAGTGGGAGGAAAGCGTGGAATCCTCCCTGGAAGCTGAGCCTCTCTTGGGGGGTGAAAGATCAGGACAACGAAGAAAAGGGTTTCCTGCTGAGTCTTTTGGGTGACCCCCTTGCTCCAAACAGAACTGCAGAAACTACAAAGCAAATTAAAGGTTTGCAAGGCGGGTTTCCTGACCTGTGGAAGGAGCCAGCTCTGCAGTCAGCAGGATGGTTTTGGTGGAACCAACTGACTCGCTGCACTGATGGTTTCCTGGGCAGGTAAAACATACTTCTACATTATCTCTTTGAAAGAGGAACAGGACACAACCTCTGCCAGCATTTTTTTTTTATTATTTTTTTTTATGTGAACCATTCTATTAATACCAATCAAATTGAGAAAATGATCAAATGAAATTGCATTTTGAGAATCATAAGCTGTGTAATGCCTATTCTGTTAAATTGAGGCCCGTAATTGCTTCTCTACTGAAAAGATACAACAAAGACAGCAATCATGGCATGTCATTATCCCAGACTAGAAAACCAGCCTTTGCAGTGAGGACTTCAAAGGCTTGTGGTTCTCGAATTGCATTTGGCTGCTATTGTTGAAGCACAGGCAATCTTGATTAGGTGTTTACACTGAGGTAAGGCACGGTGCACACAGAGTCTGAGTGCCTTGGTCTAGAGCCATTAAAAAATTGTACATTATGTTCCTTGCTTTGAAGTAAGGGGCTTGTAGGTAGGAAAGCAACTCAGATTGAGTACAGCTGAGCTAGATTGGGCCACTACTTCTCTCTCTTTCCCCCTCCCTCTCTCTCTCAAAGAAACTCATCATCGGGTTCTTTAAGAATCAGGCAACGCTGCAAAGAACTTGATGCTTTATAAAATGCTGTGTAAATTAGTAAATATACAGATCAGCACACGTTTATGGTATGTTTTGGTACATGCAGCCTGTATGCACAGGGAGAACAGGTGTAAATCCTGCAAACATTTTAACTCCAATATTTTAACTGCAAAGTACTGACTTCAGCATAAACACTCTTTCATTACCACAGCACCAGTGCCATATCAACCAAAATATCCTATCAGTAAAAACAGCTTCAACCCCCTGCAAAGCTCAGATTAATCCAGTTTAGGAAACAAGAGTTTGGTCGCTTCAGCAGAGGACGTGGCTTGTTGGCTTCTTCACATCCTTGGTGTTTATGCACTTTTTGGTAAAGTTTTCCAGATGAGGTGACCCAAGTTGGCTCATGGGCCAACAAGAGGCTTCCTTCAGGCCTTCCTTCACCCCTTCCAGCAAGATGGAGCAATGGATTAAGAACAGGACAGGAAAGTGCTTCTTCCTGTGCGGCGAAGACACAGGTGGTGTTCACAGAATCACAGAATCACAGAACTGGCTTGGAAGGGACCTCAAGGATCATCTAGTTCAGCCCTCCTGCCTTGATCAGGGACACCTCCCAGCAGACCAGGTTGCTGCAAGCCCTGTCCAGCCTGGCCTTGGACACTTCCAGGGATGGGGAGTCCACAATCCCTGATGTGGAGGCTGTATCAAGTTTTTGAGGGAAGAAACACATGTGGGACATGTCACAGCTCTGCTGTCCCCACGGCTCCTTCAGCAAGGAATTCTTATATCACAGCCCCGATTTTAAGTGGTTTTTTTCCTATTACATATCTTTGAACAGTGCCTACACAATGGAGTCCTGATCCCTGGCTCCAACACTCAGATATGAAAGATTTTCAGAATTCCCCGGGTAGCAAACATAATCATATCAACACAGCTTTAATTAGCAGCAATCTGCACTAATTATTTTTGCCATCAGCCAAATTATAACTGGAAAAAAACAAGTGCTCTTAATAGCCCTGCTAGAAGAAAGCCTGTCCACTGTTCCTGTCAGAGGAATGTAGTCACCACACGCCCTCTAATGTTGTGTCAACTGTTCATTAGCCCTGGGAAGCAGCAGTTTCACTCCAAGCGGTTTTCCAAGCTTAGAATTTTCTATCCCACAACTCCTGGAGCTATCCAGTGACTCTCACCTTCCCTTTATGCATAATAAGCAGCAAGGAAAAGCAACAAACTCGTGTATAATGGTTCATTAGGAGCTGTAATTACGTTGCATTTTAACACTAGACAGTCCTCGGTTTATAAAAATATGTCAAAATTACCCACCTGCTCTTGAAGAACTTGTTGCTTTTTATTGTGTAGCTCCAGATAGGAATTTATCCTCTCTGAGGGCAATCCTAAAGTCTGTTTATTTTTCTTCACAAAGTTTTTTTTCGCTC
>JAYRBT010000067.1:3659542-3674734 GCA_036023395.1 Myiotriccus ornatus
TATGCAGCAACTGCTATGAAATCTTAAACTACTGGTGGTCATGAATAATGCATAAACAGCTTTTGAAAAGGAAAATGAAGCTGAGACAACGCAACAAGATGTCATCTTTTAACTTTTGAGAGTTACAATAAATTCTGTATGTTCTCTTTATTCAACTTGATACCATCTTGACATGCAAAATCAGCAAGGAATGGTGGCAGGGAACAGCACAGTGAAAAGAACTGAAAAAATTGTAAATTAGGATGAGAGTTTCTTTACATTTGATCGAAGCGTTCATAAGTCATTAATGTAAAGTGTCTGGGAGGGAGGAAAAAGGCTCCATCACTGGTCACCCGCACGAGGGCAAAGCCTGGGGTGGGCAAGGAAGGTGGAATCTCACCGGGAATTGCCTCTCCATGAGCCCCTGTGGGGCCGAAGCAGCACCTCAGCCCCTGGAGAAAAGCCAGGCCAGGCGTGTGTTCCCCAAGGGGTCCCCAGTTCCCTGTCCCCATCCCCTGTCCCCTCACCCTGGTTCCCTTTCCCACTCCCATCTCCACTGTTCCTGTCCCGTTTCACTGGGCCCTTCACTCTGGTCCCCTGTCCTGGTCTCCTCACCCCCATCCCTTCTCCCAGTCCCCTGTCCCACATCTTCTGTCCCCTCTCTCCTCTCTTGGTCCCCTGTCCCCAGCCCCTCAGCCCCTGTCCTTGTCCCAGTTCTTCCCCTTCCCTTGTCCCCATCCCGCGTCCCCAATCCCACGTCCTCTCTCCCTGTCGTCCCCGGTTCCCGTCCCCTCTCCCGCTCCCCACTCCCTTGTCCCGTTCTTTCCGGCCCCCTCTCCCGGTGCCCTGTGCCCATCCCCTCTCCCCTGGCTCCCATCGCCTCTCACCCTCTCCGTTCCCGGCTCATTCCCGGCCCCATTCCCGGCCGTTCCCCCCCCGTTGCCATGGGAACCCGGAGGACGCTGCCGGCACGTACCAAGCGCAGGGGGCAGCGGGGGGAGCGCGTCCTTCCCCCCCCCCGCCCGGCCCGGGCTGTGGTAGCGCCCGGGAGGAGCCGCTTTTCCACCCAAAAATGGGATTATTTCCACTCCCTCCCGGAAAGCGAGAGGGGTGTTTCTCTCATTCGATATTCAAACCCGGTCTGAATTATTTTTTTCTAGCGAGAGATAACAAATTTGAACGACCAAAACAGCGCTTTCTGTTGTCACGTACATGCCCTTTATTTAAGGGGTTTGGTTTGACCCTTCTGCGACAGAAAAGGTGATGCTGTGGCAGAGCTCTGCGGGTGTAAAGTCCTGGTGAAGCTCCCACCTTGCCTGCTGGCAGGCAAGCGACTTCATTCCTGGCTTTGGGGTGGTCCCACGTGTAGCATCCTGCATCCCCTTCACGTTCACAGAATCATCAAATCACTGAGTGGTTTGGGTTGGAAGGGACCTTAAAGGACATCCATCTTCTCTGCAACACCCCTGGGAGTTTAGGGGATGTGGGAGACCGTACCTGGTGATGCTGTGCACAGCAGGGAGGGATGTTATCCCTGTGCAGGTGAGAAATGTTATCCCTGTACAGGACTGAGTATCTTCAGAGGACCCCCACTGCTGGTGGGATCTGGGGTGGGATTGCTGAGCTCGATTTCTGGCAGCGGATAATGAAATCCTCCGAGGGTTACAGGTGAACCAGTCCATTGCTGACAGGTTTCCAGGAGCACCAGTCCCATCTGCCTGTCCTGCTGTTTAATAAAAGCAGTCCCAGTTGGCTTTTGGATGGAGAGCAGCTGCTGCTGCTCCTGCTCCTTGGAATCATGATACCTGAGATGTTTGACATGAGGAAAAAGGGGTGTTTCTGCCCGTGGTACAGGTTTCCCATCGCTATACATCTGTTTCCTTTCCACATGCAAACATTTTCTCACTTATTGCAGTGGTTTTGTCACTTGGATTCTTCGGGGTGGTTTCCCCATATCCCTCTGTTATGTATTGCAGGTTGGGCTTGTGATTGGCAACTGAAACACAAACACACATTATTTATTATTATTATTAATTTATTATTTATTATTATCTGCAGCAGTGCCCCAACAGGAATTAGTTTATGTTGGTTCAAGCTTTTTACCTTGTCCATTCTTCTCGTGGCCTGGACTGTCTTCATTAGATTTGGATTTATAACTCTCCAGTGTCTGCTCTGAAACATCATTTTCTGTGCAGAAAACAAATGTAATCAAGATAATGAGGGGTTTTTTTCCACGACTCTTTCTCACCCTCTGCCTTGAGCATGAAAATCCTGAGGGACTAGTTATGAAATGGGGGTTCAGTCAGCCTGACCAGCTCAGAGACAGGCTTGACACAGCAATTCCATGGTCAGCATTCCAGGGAAATCACCCACCTCTCTTCCACGCTCCATGAGCTTTTTTCAGCTTCATCATGAAAAGCAGGACAATGATGAGCAGCACGAAAATCAGGGCAGCCACCAGGACTGGCAGCAAAAGATTCTTCTCCTTCTTTATGATGCCTTTGGATTTGGGATCTTGCTCTGTAAGAGAGGCAGGGGGGTGTTTGTGTCGTTAAATATCCTCTGAGCCTCTGCTAATAAACACAATAACCTGCACCAGGCCAGATGAACATGACAGAAGAGCAGAATTCACCTTATTTGACTTCATTTTAGGATATGAGGTCAATTTTTTTATAGTATGAATAAGAAAAGCTGATAGAAATCAGTGGACTTGTGCTCTGGCACAACAAGCAGCAAGATTTAGCTTTTTTTATTTCCTAGATGATACAAATGCTGTGTTTCTGTGGTCTCCCCCCAGAATTACAAGCCAGCACTACCTTGGTGCGCTGACAAAAGGGTTTGGAGGGGGAAAGGTGGTCAGAGAGACCCAGCCTGGTGTCAGAATTCTCATTTCGTGTTTGGAAGCTCATTAAGGAGTTCCTACCAACAGTGACGATGGAAATCACAGTTGCATTTTCACGTGGCGGTGGGGCTTCTGTCCTGGGAAGTTCCTCTGTTGTGACATTTCCTTTGGGTGCTGTCTCAGTCCCTGGAGGAAAGGAAAGGAGGACAATCTTTCTCTGAAGGCCAAAGGGAATTCATGTTTTCCCTGCAGCTTTGAAGCACCTGGGACTTCCCCTGGCTCAGAGCTCTGTGCTCAGTCCCCTGGTGCTGGATTTTGTGTAAATCCGAAACTCTGTGAGCAGAAAATCCTCAGAGTCCCTTACACGTTGTGGAACTCAACAGTTCCCATTTACAGCCGAATTAAAACAAAGCTGAGCTTTGACTCTGGTCATTTGGATGCTTTCCCTGGCCATCAGTTTGGTTCCTCTGCTGGAAAAAGCAGGAATGAGGGTGTATCCTTCTCCCTGAAGGAGCTATCTTGGTGTTCATATCCCTGACTACTCCTTCAGTGTCTTCACAGCCCCCAGTGGTGCAGTCACAGCGTGACAATCCCTGTCCTTTGCCACCACCCCCCGTGTCTGATGATGTAAATCATACCATTGGGGTCACCATAACCCGATGAACCTCCCAGTTCTTCATCTCCTGACGAAGCTGATGATCCTTCAAGCCCTGCACGGACAGAGAGGCGAGTTCTGACTTTCTCATGGACACAGGCAATATATCCTTGTGTAATTCACTTTGATTTGCAAAGCTGAAATGATGATGATGCACCAAAACTTTGCATTTTCCTCCCTCTCAGGTATGGGAGCACACCTTGTGAAAGGCACACAATCACAGAATGGTTTGGGGTTGGAAAGGACCTTAAAGACCATCTAGTTCCAACCCCCTCTTAAAAGATTCAAGCTCCCCTTCCATGTGTGTTTATCAACACATGCATGAATTGTTTATCAGGATGTTTTTAATCACCGATTTAACGCTTTTGAACAAAAATAAACAAACAGTTCGTGCATTTCTAAAGCAGCAAGTGATTTTCACTGCTGGGCCTCTCATGCTAAGAAGGCACAAAACCCTTGGTGGGGTTTGGCCAACTTATTTGGGCAGTGGAGCTCTCGATTCTGCTGGAAACAACTCAGTAGCTGCAGCCTGGTACAGGCACGGATTTGTGTTGTTGCACAGTGCCATCTAGTGCAACCCACCCAGAGGATTCCAGCCTGCATCCCCTCATCCTGCTGCATCTAAGGAGAGACACTTTGGCTGCTTGCATGGCTGGAAACTGAGAAAGCAAGCAGTAAATGCTGTGTTCAGTGTTCCACAGCTCTTTGTGACACGGGATGCAACTCTGTTCTTGCAGCACTCCCACCCCGGTTTGGTGAATTCACGTAGCAGAGACCAAACTTACAATCAGATGTGAGATCTGCTGGGAGGTTTTGCTGGGTTGGTGCTGAGCTGGTCCCTGCTGGATCCTCTGGTGCTGCAGGAGGGCTGGTTGGTTGGTTGGATCCTAAAGGAAGCCCCCCCCAAACGCGACATAAATCAGAAGACGCTCTTTGCCACTTGAACTCATCCTGGAAAAGCTAATCCTGGAAAGGCTAATCCTGGAAAAGCTAATCCTGCCCTATAAGCTCCATGCTCTGGGCTGTTCGGGTTCTCTGTCTGATCTGGGGTTACACTCACAGTCCCACTCTCCCACCCTCAGTTTCTCTGCCCTCTGAATGTATTTAATGCTGTGAAATGAGGAATAAAATGAAGGTGAAGCACTATTCTGACCCTGAGGAAGAACTGCAAATTCTTTTTGCCCCGGGGAGCCGTCTCCTTTAAAAACACATTCCACACACTTTGGGCTTCAGCTTTCCCCGTGTATCTGTGAAATTTTGACCACCCTGGAGCAGAACAGTGGGAAGGAGCTCTCAGTACCCATCCTGGGGAGGTCCTGGAAGTGGAAAGATGCCATCAGCTTCTCTTCCCTCAGGGCTGGGTGGTGGATGATGCAGCTGGCTGTGGCATTGGGCCCGTGGGAGAGGACTGTCAACGTGCTGGTTGTGCTCCATTTCTTCCCATCAGCTCCCAGCTTGTGCCTGGTGTCACCTACACGTTTAAGGAAACATTTAAGTGATTTGTTACCCCTCCAAACATAAAAATAATAATAAAAAAAAAATTTGTGCAATATCTGTGCACATCAATGAACACACACAGCGAATATTGATGGGCAATAGTTCCATTTGTACTAAATAAATATTTATGTAACAGTCCTCCATCATCCCTACAGTGCAGGTTTGACTGTTCTCCTTTTCCAGCTGGGGGAAGTGGAACACAAAGATTCATTGCCTTGCCAGAATGAATTAGGGAGAGCAGTGTAACCTGTCTGGTGGAGCTCTTACTCCCCCAGGTGCCACTGACTGTATTTATATGATCTGGAAAAAAATAGATGTATTTCATGTGACACAGAGATGTGTTTGAATAGCCTCGGTGGAGAGGGAGGTATTTTAGATGTGGTGGCACAATAATTTCGACTGTCTGTTTATAGTGTGCAGGTTCTGATGCTTTCCCTTGATCTGTTATCCTTAAATGAAAGAAATTCCTTGTTTTCAAATCAGCTTTCGCAGATAATTCACTGTATCACACAGACCAGTATTTCCCAGCCCTCTTTTCCATCCTCAGCAGGGTCATGTAAGAGCTCCAAAAGCTTTCAGAGTGTTTTTTGCTGGGAAGGAAATAATCTTTGTCAGCAACAGCTCAGTAATTACAGCTGGTTTGCCCCTGCTGAGCCCTGGTGGAACTCAAATGATGCTGGTAATTAAGATTTATTAGCTGTTTTCTGATTAGTATAAATATTTGCAGGAAGTGATTAAAGCTGAGAATGGAATGGAGAGTCACTCCAGGCCTTCAAGAAAGGAGAGCACGATTGTTTTAAGTGGAGAAATGCACTGTTGTGTTTATGGAGGTGTGTAGTGTCTGAGTTTTGTGTTGTGATGCCACAAATAATTCACTTTATCAGACCAGAACTGAGGTTGTTTCTGGTTTGAGGAAACCCCTGGTTTTAGAAAAAACTGTGAAAAACACACATAAAAACTCAGAGGTGACATATTGCTTCCCTGAGCACCTTGCTTGCAAAACCTGCACCAGGTTGTACTAAAGGAGTAGTAGGGGACGAGTAACAGTCCAAACTGATGTGTTGCAGAAGGTGTTTCACCCTCCACTATTTTTTAAGCTGCCCAAGGGTGATAAGGAGAAATTGCTGGTGATCAGAGCCTGGTCCTTGAACACTCACCTGGGAGCTCCATCCCATTGTCCAGCAGCCAGCTGACCCGGGGTTGGGGTTTGCATCCTTGGGTGTGGCAAGACAGTGTAATGCCCCTTTCTGTGTCTTGGGATACTTCCAGTGCTGGCTTAGAAGGAGCAGCTGCAGCAGGAAGATTTAGAATCATTTATATATATACATCAGTTATCTTCCTACTCAGTCTGATGAGTGGCTGCACGCAGAGCAGTGTCTGGGGGGGGCTGAGCTCAGAGCAGGATGCTGTTGTGTTAAGCACCATCAAATTCCATGCCAAAACTGCAGGCCTGGAGCTGAGGAGCTGGCTCTGTCGTCCTGCTCCTCGGGAACAAGCAGGGGAAGGGACTTACCCAACACCTCAACAGGCTGGGCCTTGCTTTGGAAGGGTCTGCCGTAGTAGAAGCATTTGTAGGAGCCCTCGTCGTGCACCGTGACCCGGGACAGCTGGATGGATAGTTCATCCTTGGAGTAATGGATGAGTTTGTACCTCTTGTCTCTTAAAACTGTAAGGAAAATAAAACCCAGCATGCCTTGTGTGTCGGTGCATAAGAGGGAGGCAAATAATCAAAGCAGTGACGAATGAAGGTGGTTTTTATAATGGAATTTTTAAAAATTCCTCAACACTTAATGTAACAGAGCAGTTTTTAATGAAACCATCTCCTAGGATATCTCTACTCTGCTGTACAGTTCCCTTTCTCTCTCTCTTGACTTTCTAGTCTTTATTTCATCCCTCTTGCTGGATGACTTACAGCATCCCTCAAGGTCAGGCCAAGTTCCTGGATTTTTCCCACAGTTGCAGCACAGAAAGTGTAACTTTCTGCCCTAAAAATGAACTGAAACTGGGGGTGTGCACCAGCCACAGGGAGAAAAAGACCTCAAAACCCATGTTTTTATTTTCAATATTTTTTTTTTTTCAGTTGAGGCTTTGTAAAAATACAGAGCCTGGAGAAAATCACAGCAATTTCAAAGTGATTAAATACTCAACAATTCTGAGATCCCCAGGATGTCAGACTTGGTGTATTTGTAACTGCAGTGAGACTGGAGGGAACTGATTCACAAAGTGGTTTGCTGGAGAAGCCACGTGACAGAGGCTCCCTGTGGTGACTCAGAATGAAAAGTGAAAACTTCCATGTGCAGGGTCAGGTTTGGTTTCTCCTTAAACAAGGACGGTTTTCTTTTGTAATACAAAATATTTGGTGTGCCTGACTTATCCAGGATCCAAAGGCTTTGCAAACCCTGCTCCTTGTGGGTGTTGCATCACGTGTCTGACTGAAGGGTGATTGTGGGATGTTGGAATTGTGGGGGGAATCCTCAGGTGATGGAAGTTTTGTTCACTTGGGTTAAAATCTGCTGCTATAGATACCCATGGATATGTCCTTTCCCTACCCTTCTTAAATTGTTGTGTCAGCTCAGAAAAACTCAAGCATTAGAAGGGCTAAAGCTTAAAATGTGGAGATGTTTAAAACTGGATAGGGACAGAATCAAGTGTCTTGGTCCAAAATTGCTTAGAAAGAGTTTGTGGGCATAAAGAACTTGCATAAATAAAGGGGTTTTGCTACCCTTGCCTACCTCTGTGGTGTAAAATAGCAAGAATATAGATATATGTCAAAAATAGACTGATGGAGAAGGGATTTCCCTCTAGGTTTGCAGACTAATAGACTGCAAGAGGGGAGAGGAACCCTTGCCTTAGCCTGCCTGGATTTTGGGGGCCTGGATGTCCAAGCAGCACAGGGTGGGTTGCAATAGCCCCATTTCCCACCTGGATTAGCTGTCAGGGGCTCAGCACGGAGTTGTTTTGGATCCCATTTAAACCTGACGGTTCACACACTGAGAATGCTGAACCTGGGATCTTGGATCCCACAGGAAACAGTTCCACATCCATACAGGTGTGAGTCACTTCAAAATGCTAATCAACACTCATCCCACCTGCTCTTGTAACTGAGTAAATAGGAACAGAAGTTACTCAGGACATAATCTGTTTAGAAATATTGGCAATATTTAAGGGAAGCGTCAGTGGGCAGGTTTGGTGGGGGTGTGACAAGAACCTGGTGGCTGTGATTCCCAGGGCAACCTAGGAGGACTTGGGTACTTTCAACGGGAGCTGGGTACCCAATTTGGATAAATCCCAGTCGTTGTTATCATTAAAACATACAGGATTTAACAAGGAATGCTGTCTGGCTACTGTGTAAATAGGGAAGGCCAAAGCAGTGCTCACCTTGCAGAGCTGTTTGGTCCAAGAGGAGGAGAGGCAAGGACAGAGGGAGGTGAGGTGTGGGGAGTGGAAGGGAATGCAGGAACTGCAGCTTTGGCTTTGTCAGCACATCTAAGAAATCACTGCTTGTTTCTAAGAACTCTCTCCTGATGCACCACAGCCAGTTCCCCGGGGAGCAGGAGGGTCCCGGGGCTTTCGGGCAGCTCTGTCTCTGCGGGGCCAGAGTGGGGTTCAGTGCTGAGCTCTGGGTGCTGGGGGGGAACCGCAGTTCACTGCTAAAATCTCCAGTGCCAGACCACTCCTGGGAGGGGTTTCCATTTCATCAGCCTCCTGCCAGAAAGGGGTGCGGCGGAAAAGCCCCTCGAGTGGTTGGGTGGCGGGCTGGGAGCTGGGACAGCCCACGCTGAGTGACCCCCACCCTCCGTGGAAAGTGCCACAGCGGCTTTTCACACTTGCTTACCCTGCTGGCCGTTCAGAAAGATGGTGAAACCGCGGGGGTTTAACCACTGCAGGGCAGAGCTGTTGGCGCTGCTGGGGGAGCTGAAGGTGCAGCGGAGCTTCAGGTCTTCTCCTTCCTTCAGAGTCACGGTTTCACTGGCAGCCCCTGGAAACCCCCCTGCCACAGCCCAGGGGGGGAAAAAAAAACACCTCTTAAAGGAAAGCAACGATTTGTACACAGTAATACAGCAATTTTCCTTTTCTCAAGGGTTTTTCTGCGCTGGGGAACTCGCCCGTGTGGTTGTACTGCTATAAATAAATCACAGTTATCAGAGAGGTCAGTGGAGACTTGTACCAAAGGTTTGTGATCAGCACAACCAGATTTAGTTATTAAATGTTATTAACCGTTAAAGAATTGATAGTAGACTCGTTTGATGAACTTTCTCATTGGTTTTCTTTATTCCAGTATTGGAACTCCATGATCTTTCAGTCCCTTCCAACCCAAACCATTCTGTGATTCTATAATTCCATGTTTCATTGAGGAGCTGTTGAACCTGAATTGCAAGTGTGTGAGACTGAGCAATGAAGGATTTTTTTTTCAGCACCTCTGAAAAATGAGGCTTTCTTAATTCAGAAATCATCATGCTGCAACTGCTTGGAGACTTCTTGTCAAGATAAGACCCACAAACCTGGCCTGGCACGGGTTCTAAAATGAAATTGCATTCTCTTCTCTCAGTTAGTTTTACAGTAAAATGTCTTTTTTTCTCTCCAGACATTCTAAGATATGCATTTTATGAAAATATTTGACCTGGAATGAATTACCTTCTCCAGAAAAAAAGCAAGCCCTGGAGAAATTACTAAGGGCAGTACCTGGGTTGGAGTTAAGTAAACAGTCAGCAAGAGGGTTTTGCTTTTCATTCCCCTTTTTTTACATGTTTTGATTTTATTTTCCAGGTAGCTCTTTGCTGCAAGTTCCTACTGCATATACCAGCATTACAGTTCAGGGAAATGAATCTTTCTGGGCTTTGGGAAAGCTTTTCATGTTCTTGAAGGTTTAAAATATATCAGAACTGAAGCTTTTGTAGGGCATCGTTGCTGGAACTGTTATTTTCCCCCTGGAAACAGAGGATGGACTTGTCTCCCTGTAAGAGTTGTTTCCAAGGTGGGGTTTGTGGCCCCTGTGGAAGGAGGTGCAATGTTGTTGGAGTGGCAGGGGAGAGTTCTCTGTGGTTTTCTATGGGGCCTTCCTTCATCATGGTGGTTTCCTGTCACCACCAGCAGTGTGAGGTCCTTCAAATCACACCTCTGGAGGTGAGAACAGCAAGACTGAGCAAGAAATGGGGGTGGTTGCTCGCTTTTCTGAAGCAGAGCATGCATGGAATTTCCATGGGAGCCCAGGGCTTTGTTCAGCCCGTGACTCACAGGTCAAATCTTCCCTGCACAGGGGGCAGTTGGACCTGGTTGTGATTTTCGGTCACTGGGGAGTGGGAGATGCTCCTGTGCCAGCTCCAGGGGACAGTTGTTCTTGTACCACGTGGATCCCACTTGGAAAAACTAATCTGGCATCAAGTACGGCAACATATCCACAATTGCAGCAGTTTCTTGGTAGAAAGTGCAGGATGCACTGAGCAGAATAATTCATGCCTCTGGTTGCTATTCTGAGAGCCACCAGGAAATGCACTGAGAACTCACTGCTGCACTCAGAGCAGAGCTCCCTTTGAACCCGTAGCCCACACAGACACCCTGTCTAATGAGTTATTTTTGGCCTGTGAGTGGAGCTTGAGTTAACTGTGCTGCCCAGAGCAGACAGTGGTGGTCAGCAGATCCAGGTTCATCCTTCAGGAGTCTGGCAATGAGGGGGGAGAGGGCCTGTGCTCTGAGTAGAAGCTTCTGAGGGCATTAGCAAAGTGTCAGCAGGAGCCCTGCTGTGGTTTCTGCTCCAGTGTCTGGTAAGAAGGGAGAGGGACCACACACTGTTTCTCCTGCAAAGCTCAGGAGTGAAGCCTGCAGGAATCCTGAGCAAGGATCACTGTCTTGCTGGTTTTTTTTCCTTAAATCTTTCCCTGTCTGACACAGTCAAATATGAATCTCTCACGCTTCTCCTGTGTAGACAGGAGATTAGCAAAGCAGGTATAAGATACATCCTCTGGCAGGAGCAAGGAGACTGAGCATTTAAAGTGCTTTCTAAATTATTCTGACTTCTACCAGCCTCTTTTTACACAATGGCATACACAGATATCCAAAAGCCATGGAAAGTAAGCAGTGATCCACTGCCCAAATTTAAGGGAGAATCCTCTGTTATCTCAAGTATGTCACCAGCTGATAGGAGGTGACCTGGCCTCGTAGATCCTGGCTTTAGGAGTCAGCTGAGACTCAGCATTGGGGTGACAATATCTCACTGTCAACCAGAGAGCAACAACAGCAAAGCTGCCTGGTGTGCTGGAACTCTGGGAACAGAGCTGCCCAGGCTGGACCAAGAGCAAAGGGGAGATGGAATTAGATAACCCAGAGGGCTTACCTTGCATGAGGAGCAGAGCCACGGCGTGCAGCACCCTGGGGACAGTCATGCTGTGCTCTGGGGGCAGGCAGTGTTGGCTTCCTCTCTCTGCTGGGGCTGCTGAGCAGCAGCAGGTCCCTTTTCACCACGGGCTGGGTGGGGTGGGGGCAGATTTACCATGACTTCATCCCCTCCAGGGTCTCTGCCCCTTCCCTTCTCGCCGCTGTTCCACTCTGCTCTCCCCCCACCTCACATTTCCCGTGTGTTGGCGACTGCTGAGAAATCAGTGACCTCACAGGTCCCAAAAATGAAACTGGTGGGCGACAGGATGGGGGGATTTCACCTTGACCCCCCTCCCTCCCCAGCTCTGCCTCAGGGGAGGGATGCACAAGGGGGGAGCAGGAAAAGGTTAGGAGAGCCATGGCTCTGTGGTGCTACAGCTGCACCGTGTCCAGGATGTAATTCCCCAAAAATGGGGAGGCAGCAGGAAGGCAGAGCAAGGTCGCTTGAAAACCCGGCTGTGTGGTTTAAATCCCTGGGGAAAAAACGTCCTTGGGTCACTCTGCTCTTGCCCCAGGAGGTTTGTTTGGCTCTTCTTGCTGGGATCCCGGGGAAATAACGAGGGGAAGGTAATTTTGCTGTGTGTGGTTTGTGGCTCTCCAGGGAGGGCAGAGCTCTGGTGAGGTGAAAGGTTTGCTGAGCACCAAGCACGGGGTTGGGCACAGTGGGCAGGTCCCACAGGACTGGGGGCACAGTTTGGGTTCCCCTTGCAGGTCTGATTATTTCAGGAGTGATCTGAGACTTAGAAAACCTTCTGTGTCCGCTGGGTCTGTGATTTATCACAAGATTTATCCGTGTGTTTCATGGTGTAGCCACCAGCCCTGTGGTGACTTGCAAAAAGCTTTGGCACATCTTCATCTGGGCTCTCTTTGCAACTGGCCAAAATTTAGTGTAAATGGCTATTACTGCCAAAATAAACTGAATTTAGTAAGGTAAGAATTATGGCTTAAAAGCCGTGTGCACTTGCAGGATGTGGGCTTGAGGGAAGTGGACAAAATGGTTAATTATAAATGCGTTACTGGGTTTAGCTTCTCATTTATTATCAGCTGTTTCCATTAAACTTTCAGGTGCAGGCAAGTGCATCATTCTATTAGTGTACCTTTGATTTATAGAAGTTATGGCTTCTATGTTAATCATAATCAGTTTTCCTGGGATACAGAGCTGCAGGTCATGAATTCGTGGAGTTGGTTTGAAAGGGAAGAGTCTCTCTGGCTGATAAAACTATTGGTGGATTAAAAAAAATCCGAATTAAAGTAAGCAGTGCTTTGGGTTCAGAAGTTGTGCCCCCATTCCACACGTGGGATAAGCCTGGGGAGGAAAAGGCATGACAAGGAGCTGAGACTCCAAACCAGAGGGAAAACTCCATCCCTGTGCTTGGAAAACCACGCTCGAGACGGTTTTGTGCCATCTGCTGTCAAAGGGATGAACTTCACCATCAGTGCAGGGAACCAAAACGTGGCTCCAATTCCAACACACTCCAGAGGAAAACTGAAATAGGAAGGGTGTTTGGCATCTTTATTCAATCACCTATCAGACTTTTTCTTTGTCCGACTTCCGAGAAATCCATTTCATGTCAGAAGCAAATTCAGCTGCAGTGGTTGTTTTAACAGTTGTCAGCACTTGAAACTGAGATTAAAAACAACCAACCACCCCCCCCACGACCACCTCCCACCCCCAAAATAAAAAAATACAGATGTCACAGGTAATTACAGCTATTTTTGGCAATACAATTATTGTTTTTTTTAAACAGCAAACAACATTTTTTTTCCCCTCAAATAAATACAATCTGCTCACACTAAAAAAAAAAACCTCAAACATAATAAACAGAATGATACAACAGGTTGAAAATGAAACACCAAAAAAGTTGATAACATCAAGTTTGAACAGATGTCACTGAGAAAAACTTCAGAAAATACAACTGAATGGGAAATAATAAAGGAACTGGCTGTGTATTTTGTGTCAGGAAGCATGTGCAGGTCATGAATATTCCCCAGGGAACAAGTATTTGAGGAAGTGGTGAGCAGTAAGTAGCAATTTAGGGTGTTTGCAGCCAATCACACCTACTGCTTAATTATATTTATTTTCTTCATTGATTCACCATTTCAAGCATGTCTGCCCCCACCATCATCTCATGCGTATTTTTAACTTAAAAATAATTTCCTCTGTGCTCAGGCTTTTTTTTCTTTAAGAAACAAATCAAACCACAAACCAAACTCATTCTTTGGTGATAAAAATTATCACTCTCACAGATACACTGACGTTAAAATCCAATATCAGAGGGGATAAGGAGGCTCCTGCCCTCAGCCAGCTTCTTCCTGAAACTGCTCAGTCTGAGAGAAAAGGGAAATAACGATGGTTTTTAAAGTTATTATGGTCTGGATCCTCAGTTTGCATAAAAAGCAAAGCTCTGTGATTTTAGGTTACAGTGTCAATTTGACTCTTTCGTTTTCCTAACCCACCCCCTAAGTCGCAATTCGTGAAAATACTGGGTTAACAATTTATTCTTGGCAGCTTTATTCCCTAATTAGGGAAAAATCTGGGAATTATTTGCCTCCTGCAACCTGATGAAACTGTTGGGATCTGATGCAGCGCAAAGGGAAGTCAAGGAAAAGACAGAGATCAAATTCAAGTTTAAATTTAGGACAAAACACTGGAGTGACTTAAATACACATTAATGAGCAGCAACGGAGTGAAAGTGAAGCAGCAATTGTCTTGTACCCTTAACTTCTCAATTAAAAATTTAAAAGGAACAAATTTTTATTCTTTTTTTCCCCCCACAAATAAGCCTTACCAACGCGAGACAACACAAAACCCCAAAGAGAAATCAAAATGCTAGAAGAAAATAAGATTTTTCTGTCTTTCTTGACACCTAATTCGAGACAAGACTACAGTTGTCAAAATACTTTCCCAAACATCCAAAAATATACTTTTTTTTTAAAGGAGAGAGTATTTTACCATTACCTTCTCCGACAGAACATTCTTCTATACTACTATATGCAAAGAGCAGCTTGTACGCTGTTCAAGTTGTGCATTCAGGTTTTTGTTCCCTCTCTGTTTCATGCTTCTGCTTAAAAAAACAACAAAAAAATCTTCTTTTAATGTCACTTAACTGCAGCAGGGCCTGAGCAGCCTCCACTGCTTTGTACAGGCAATAGATATTATAATATAATGCTATTTATTGCCCAAATTACATCTCGCTGGCCCCCAGCACGAAACAAAAAGCGACCTGGAGAATTCCACATCAGGAACCAAATTTATTGTGGTGTGATTGATTGTCAACTACTTAGATTTTAAGCATGGAGGAAAACAAGCTAGAGATGCTCTTCAGGATGTCTGTACACAGCCAAACCCAGCTTAAATTACAATTAAAAATGAACCTGACAGCGATAAACCTGCCCAGGAGCAGTTTGCTCTGTCGTCTCGTGAATTATCTCCCTGACTTTGCAGTTACATCTCTGCTATAATAATGCACTTACAAGTGGCCCACGGTGTGTTACACAGTCATAAAGGTGTAAATCCCAGAATATTCCCTTGGAGATGGTGACAGTGGACAGGATTTTGCACGGGGTGAGCTCTGTGCTGGCTGGAAACACGTACAGGATCTGGTGTTCAAGCTCCATAAACCCAGAGACAAGCTGAGCTAGACCCCAGTTTGGCCTCCTTTAGGAAGAGGGAATTGCAGTTTGTGCCTCCTGGTTTGTTCTGGCTGCTGGAAGGGCAGCTTGCTTGTGTCCTGGTGGAGGTGAGAGCAGTCCTGGTGAAGGCTGGATAGCTTGAAATAAATCCCCACAAAGCCAACTCTGATCTATGAATATTAAACCTACATCAAATTTGACCTGAGTGCCACTC
>JAYRBT010000067.1:3674834-3707373 GCA_036023395.1 Myiotriccus ornatus
TGGATGTTGGTCTAGTGGAAGGTGTCCCTGCCCACGGCAGGGGAGGTGGAATGAGATGAGCTTTAAGGTCCCTTCCAACCCAAACCACTCTGGGATGATTCTGTTTCTGGGAATACTCAGATTTATGGCTCAAACCAAGAAAGGGCTTTGCCTAAATCTCTTTCATCCCACTTCAACACATTTTTAAGTACCTTCTGACAGTGATGAGATCCATACAAGTGTCTGCAGCAACATTTTCATCCAAGGCTGATGACTTAGATAATTCTAATCCAAAAAAAACCCCAAAACCCTGCTCTGATGTCACTTTATTCTCTAAACTACCACCGTGGTGTATTTTGCATTCTCCAGTGACAGCTGGGATTGACATCCTGCAGGATCTTGCACCAGGAGGACCCCTCTTGTGACTCCAAGGATTTTAGTTGAAGATGGAAACTCTCCTCTTCCCCTTCCCCCAAAATCCTAACCCTTCCCCCACTGGATAAATAGCATTTTAACAGGCCAAAGCAAGTTGCTCCTAAATTTAAGTGTACTGGTTTTTTTTTCAGCTGCTTTGTGCTCATGACAGATGGCACTTGGGAATTAAGGATGAGGAAGCAAAGCACTGAATTCCAGCATCTTTTTGAGTCCATCATTACCTCCTGGAGAAAGCTGCTTACTGCAGAATCTCACCAGAGCTGACAAAAAAAACCCCCAAAAACCAAAAAACAAACAGCTCCCAAGGGACAGAAAGCCACCCCTGTGTAAATGAGTAGCACAAAATCTCAGTATAAAAGGGGAAAGCCTTTTCTGAAGGGAACTGAAATGGCACAAATGCTTTAGGCTGTGTCTGTGCACAAGGGTGGATTTCAATAACCAAAGTAAAGGGAAAAAAACACCCAACCCTGAACTTTCTAAGCCCTCCAGGTTTGGTTGAAATAGGCTTATTTTATCTCCACTTAAAAGAAGCTGCTCCCAGTGTTTGTTCACAAAAACTCTCGATGCTCAAACTTCATCCGTAACTGATGGGAAATTTGGGACTGTCCTGCAGTGCAGATCAACATCCATCAGTCTCTGCATCCAGCACAACACCCACCACAGTGCTCAGACAGAGGAGAGGAACAACCTGGTGCTGGACCCTCCTTTGCAGCTGGTGGTGATGGAAAGGTGCTGAGAATTTGGGGGCTGTGAGCTGAACAAGCCTGCTAATGCTCTGCAAAAACAGTAGTGAAAAAAAACCCCAGCCCCAGCATCCTGAATGCTCCACTGACACAGTGCTACGTGTTCCTAACGGGGTGCAGATGGCAGTGAAAGTGTCACCAGAGCTCCCTGCGAGGTGGGAGAACGGCTCAGCACAGGCTCTGGGCTGTGCAAGACCTTCAAACCTGTATTTTAATACCTTTTTTTTGTTTTCTCCCCTCCAATCAGTCCCTTTTTGTATTCTAGCTGTGGATGAGACCCTTTGCATGACTGTGGCTGTGTGAGACAACGCCAGAACAGCTGCTTGTGTGACCCCCTGGACATGGTATGATTAGTTTTCCACTGTCAGTGAAACACAAGAGAGAAGAGACATTCTCCAACGCTTCAAAAGGCCATGGGTTGGGTTCTCCTCGCTGGGGTGGCTTTGCCTACTCCTGCAGTAAGGTTTCTCTCCAGTTAAAGCCTCCAGTTGGTCCATGTGTGAGAGGGAGGATGGGGGGGTCTGTGAGCTGCCAAACACCCGTGTCTCCCAGTTCTTCACAGGAACAAAACCCCAAGTATGGAATCTGTGGGAAGAGAGATGGAAGGAGAGGTAATGATAAACAGGGAGTGAGCTGAGCTGCCCTCAGGGCTGATGTCCTGCTGTTACCACTGAATCATTTCACCACCTTCTCTCTTTCCCTTTTTCGGAGGGGGATTGTAGGACTCAGGTGTGACAGACAGAGTGTGCACCTTTATGTGTGCAAAACCCTGGCAAAGACAGATTATGGCCTTGTATCTTGGTTTAAATACAGGCCAGTTCACACCAAAGGTGTTGGCTGACGTGGTTCCCAAACCCTGAAGGCCAGCACAGCTATGCAGGGAAATGTGGACCCTACAGATCAGCTCAGAATATCCCAGGGAGGCCTGGCAGTGCCCTGGCAGTGCCCTCTCCCTGGGCAGGGCTGGAGGAAAGGAGTGAAGGTAATAATAATAAAAAAAAAATTATAATTTTCAGTCCTTTCCTATGACAGTGAGTGAGATGAGAAGGGGAAGTGCAGCTCAGAAGTGCCCTGGGCATTGTGGTGAGGGTGTTTTGGGCACTGTGGGAGTCTCTGTGCCCACAAAACCACACAAGAGTCACGGGCAGCCCATCTGGAGGTGGGCACCTGATCCCACACCGCTACAGCAGTGCCACTCTCGGATCATCAGCCTCTCAAACCGACCTTCAGCACTCCCCTGAGTCCCGAAACGAGTGGAACTCAGGCACAGCAAGGTGTCCCTGCCTGGCTGAGCAGATTTCAAAGTGCTTTTCTCCCTGCAAAGCCAGAGCTTTGCTCCTCGGTGGGAATTACCTTCCGGACCATCTGCACAAAGTCCTTGGAGTTCTGTGGGGACAGCCCTTGGAGCTGGCAGGTACAGGCCTCCAGGGAGGACGCATGGGCCACTATCAGGATGTTATTTCCTGAAATAAAGGGAGAAACACAGGTTTAGGAGGCAGATGGAGCCAAATTTAGGCACCGGTGCACAAGATCAGGCAGACTGTCAGAAAAAACAGTTTCAGCTTATCATGTAACAACACATCAAGCTGTGTATTAGGGAGAAAAAAAGTGATTTATTAACGTATTTAGAGCATTTCTCAATTTTCAAGATAATGGTTGACTCAGTGCTACTTAATTTTAGACGCTTTCTGAGGAAAACAAGGATTGCAGTGAGATTTCAGCTGTTCTTGTGAAGCAGGTGCTTTTTGCCTACACAAACACGAATTCCTGTTACAACCAACACTTTAATTTCAGCTGCTTTCTTTTCCACTGTGGTAATTTTATGTTTCCATTTCCAAGATCCTTTGCAAGCAATGCCCCACTGTGCTATTGCAGCTTTGTGTGCAAACCATTAAAGTAATGAAATGAAATGAGTAGAAACACCAGAGCTTAGAAACGTCCTGTTTCTCTGGTGTGAACAAAAAATAACAGCCAGAGACTTTTTTAAAAATCTCAATATTGTGTTTGGAGAAACGTTTTAAGGTCTTTATGGGGGATATCTCTCAGAGGAGGAGCTCAGACAGGGGAGGGAAGATGCCCCATCTGATTCTGGGGACAGACAGCAGAGTGCAAACAGCTCATTTATTCCCTTGGGTTGGGTAGGAATTCCTAAAATACCTTATTACTTGAGTTTATGGGCCTTTCTCATGAGGTGAATGCATTTCAACTCCTAGTTCTGACACCTGCAGCATCTCTGGGAGAGGGAGGAGAGATTCAGGTATGGGAATTCCTCCCCTTTAAGAGGGAAAGGCTGGTCAGGAATATTGGCATTCACATCCCAGGCAGCCTGGCTCCTTTTTTCACCCCCTCTGCTGCACTTACCTTTGCCTTTACATTCACTGATGATCTCCTTTGTTACTTGGTAGCTTCTACTTATGTAGGTGTCGTAAGATTCGGAAACCACCAACTTGCTGACAGGAATATGAGGTCTGTGAGCAGAGAAACACACACAGTAAACTGGAGGAAGCAATAAAATTCAAAGTGCAGGTTATGATTCATCTCAAAGCATCTGTTCTTTAACTCTCCTCTTGCCCTAAATCCCCAGAACTTGTGTCAGGACTTCTCTGGTGGTTTTTAAACTTCAAGAGTGAGATGTTTACCGTTCTGCTGTGAGATAATTGGCGGAAAATGATAATTGTTTCCTCTGATGGGGATCACTTGGTGAAGGCAGCTGGGTGTGCTCGTGTTCCTTTGTGTTTCTTTAGGCATGTTTGTGGAAAAAATTCCTTACTGTGAGGGTGGGGAGGCCCTGGCACAGGTTGCCCAGAGAAGCTGGGGCTGCCCCATCCCTGGAAGTGCAACCCCTGTTGCCCAAGCTCCTGAGTTTTAGGAAAAGGCTTAAACCAAACAAAAATCCTGGAAATGTGAGAAACACCCAGGACAAAAGGAACCCTGGAAAGAGGGCCCCCGTGATCAGCAGTGTAGCTGGACCTCGCCAGTGACGTGGAAAATTTGGTTTCTAATAAGCCATTTTCAGGTCACGTTCAGCCCAGCAGCGCTGCCTAAACTTAAAAAAGACCCTTTCCCCCACCCTTTTCTGCTACCTGTAGGTTGTATCAACGCTTAGGGTAGCTGCAGCTAAATCCACAGGGGGGATCCAGGCAGGTAGTGTGCTCCCAGAGACCCACTTGGTCCACTCGAACAAGCCTGGCTCTATTCGGATTTTCAGGTTGTTCTCCTGTTGCATACCTGGAAAAGGGGGAAAAGAGGCCAGGGATCAATGGAAGGAGCTGGGGAGGGAGGCAGAAAGACTTGGCAGCTTTAACACTTCAGTTTGATTGTTCAGGAATGGTTTTAATCTGTTGATTAATAATGGATATGGAAGATGAAATACTTAATATACGTGCTTGACAGAGGATATGCCAGGGAATGTAAACCTCTGGCTGGCAGCTACATGCAGTCAAAAAAGGGTTCTTTTTGTGCTGATATAAAATATATTCCCATGCAGATAATCCTCACCCTGAATTCCCATTCCCTTGGGTCTCCCATATCAGCGGTTTACCCAGAAAGTGAGAGGAACTTTGTGGGTTCTCACCTTTCAGGATGTTGTGTGCTGTCTGCACACACCTCAGGGATGGGGAGCTGTAGATGTAGTCTACAGTGGTGTTGGTTTCTAGCAAGGCTTCACCTGCAAGGAAGTTTTACCTCCTGTGAGTAAAATGAGACAAGTGGCACTGCGATATCCACAGCAACGTGCAGCCACCCAGCAAGGAGCTGCTCAGGTCCTGCCAAAAAGCAACCAGTGTGCTCAGAGGGCTTGGATTTTATTCCATTTCGTTTGTAAGCCGTAAATCAGAGCGATTCAACCAAACTCAAACCCAGATTAATTCAACTGGCTCGACTCCTCTCTGGTATAAATTATCATTTCATTACACAGGTGGGAGATCAGCGAAAATGAGATAAGAATCAGCTCCACTATCAGGGTTATTAATATTCTTGCAATGCCTAAGGGGACCAAAGGAGAACATGGATCTGCACAGGCTTGTAGGAAGCAAGAATTACATTTTTGCTCTGTTTGAAGAGGCAGGACAAAGGAGTGGGAGCAAGCAGGGCTCGCTGGCCTTGGCTCCAGTGGCTGTAACCACGTCAGGATCTGTAAATCTCTCGAGAGAAGTGGGGTAATTTAGAAGGAGAAGGGTAATTTAGGCGGGACCTACCACCCCTCCCTCACCGGGAAGCTGCTCTTTGGCATCAGCCAGCAGAGGAATTACGGCTCCAGCACCGCCAAGGCCACACTTGCAGCTGCAGTTGTGCCCTCAGCCCCCTCCAGTGCCACCAGCAAAGTGTGCTCTGGCTGCTCCCACGCTGCCCTGCTGTCGTGTGCACCCTGCAAACCCACTGGAGCCCCAGCATCCTGCTGCTGCTGCACGGGGATTTATTCTGGTTTAAAGAAGCAAGTGTAATTTCAGCTGCCCTACTTTGGATGTGACCAAGGGGAAGCGCCCTGGAGGAGCTGAGGCCGAGGGAGTGCTGAGCACTGAGGCTCCCCCTGATCACAACACTCAGCACGTGCTCTTTGGCTACCAAATGGGTTTGTGTCTCTGCACAGAGTCAGGGACAGGGACTGGGGGGGGTGGGAGAACACTGGCAATAATTTTGACTTAGTAATCTATGGTTTTGACAACATAAAGCCAGACAGCTTGATAAAAGAATATTGACGAGGCACGTGAAGATTGTGAAAGTCAAGGCAGAAGCAGATTTTGCACGAGGTGGCTGTCACACTGCTGCTTTTCTCCCCAGCACTGGTAATAACAGGGTATTCCAAGTGCACCCACCCTGCTGACGGCTCCCATTTCATCCCATGCCCCAGATCTCCTGCTTTGCCTTTTCCTCAGCTGCAGCAGCTGAAGGAGAAAAGGTTTCCTTTGAAAGAGGGAAATTGCTGGGGAAGGAGGAGGGACTTTGTAAAGCTCCTTGGAATGTCAAAATCCCATTTGTTCAGGGCACCCAATTCATTTTTGATTGCCTGGCACTTTATCCTTCCCTTGGCTGGGTGTGTGGGAGGAAGACAGCGAAGCCTTCTGGGCAGGCTCTCCACAGGATCATGGAATGGTTTGGGTTGGAAGGGACCCTAAAACTCACCCAGTCCCACCCCCCTGGGTTGCTCCAAGCCCTGTCCAACATGACCTTGGACACTTCCAGGGATGGGGCAGCCACAGCTTCTCTGAGAATTCCATCCCAGCCTCTCCCCACCCTCACAGGGAAAATTCCTTCCCAATATCCCATCTATCCCTGCCCTCTGGCAGTGGGAAGCCATTCCCTGTGTCCTGTCCCTCCATCTCTTGTCCCAGGTCCCTCTCCAGCTCTCCTGGAGCCCCTCTAGGCCCTGCAAGGGGCTCTCAGGTCTCCCTGGAACATTCTCTCCCCCACAACTCTCCCAGCCTGTCCCCACAGCAGAGGAGCTCCAGCCCTCAGAGCATCCTCAGGACCTGCTCCAACAGGTCCACTGGACCCTCCTGTGCTTAAACTGGAGGGAGTTCGAGGCAGAAGAGTTGCACCCCAAAATTTCCACCTCACCCTTGTGTTTCTGCATCCCTCTAAGCCCTCTGACAGGCGAGAATTTCTTCCTAATATCCCATCCACCCCTCCCCTTTTCTGAGGAGGACTTACCAACCAGCCTCGCCTGCGTGCAGCCCAGCACGGTGATGGGAGCGTCCTTCTCATAATCCCTGAATCCACCACTTCTCTGAGGTAAATTGTGAGGCATATTCAGGTTACTGCGCATGTACCTTCCTGGAGGGAAAGGGTCCAAGCTGGAATTATTCCTTCAGAGAGACACAGAAGCATCACACCTTCTCCTACCCTCTCCCACCGCCCACAGACCTGGCTCTTGAGCAGTTTTCCCCAGGTAAAACCACCAGGCATCTCCCAAAACTAAGGGAAACAGCAGCAGAGGATGCTGCTGATGCTTTTAAAGTTACCTTTAGCACAGTTTTCCCCCCATGGGAAAACAAATTCTGTCCCACAGCAAAAGAAACCCTGAGTGTTACACTCTTAAAGGAAGCTGAAATATCAGAGCTCTTCAGCCAGAAGTTAGAAAGAAGGCAGTTGTGAAATCATCCTCTGGCTACAAGATATTGATTTCTATGTTTTAAATATAAAAAAAGACTTTTTGGACAAATTTCTGATCAGTTCTAATGCCAACAGAGCCTGGAGTTACAGTTTAACTATAGTCTGAAACTCGAGCATATTACTGGGTGGAAAACACCAGTTTTTGCCCCAAAAGCCACTCTGAGCTGTACCTGTAGTGGGATTATTTTCATTTAGCACCGAGAGCCAGCTGTGCAAAATATTTTCCTGATGGCAGTGAATGTTTTCCCTGAACACTGATTACTAACATCACGACTGCATTTGTTTCTGCTTCTGATTGCAGCCCTGCCACCCCAAAAAACATCCATCTGTGTTAGGAAACCGCAGGTTCTGTCTAAGATTTGCCCCTCTCCTTCCTCCCTCTTAGAGCTGGGAGACCCCAGAGCCACACTCACCTTTGGCATCAAAACACTGGGACAACCAGTACTTCCCAAAAACCACATCCATCCTTTCCCCGTGTCTGCAGACAAACAGGCAGCGTTTCTGGGGCCCTGGCTGGCTGGTTATCCTCAGGGGCTGGAGGGGAAATCACAGCATGTTTGCCCTTCATCCGAGTGCAGGGGGTTTGCTGAGATCTGGGAGTCAAGAGCAGGCACTTCTTGCTTTGCCCAGTACGGGGAAGTCTTCTATATTTATAGGATTTTTTATGGATTTATGAAACTCTTTATAATATTTATAATATTGGTAAATTTATGCTGGTGTAAAACTGCTGAAGGGAGCACCCCCTCTTAAGAGCCAGTTTGGGGACAGCAATGTCTTCAATTAAGAAGACATTGTGGTTAACTGTGGTTAATTGTGCCATTCAAAAGCTTGCAGAGAACTTGAGCTTCAGGTAGCGAAAAGAGACCAGGGGATAGGTTTTTTTTTTTGGGAAAACCCAGTGGCTGGAAGCTTGTCCCTAAGGCTGTGTGTGATTTAGGGGTGTGGGGGTCCCTACCTGCACGTTCTGGCAGATGATGGTGAGTGGCCCTGCATCGCCAGGTCCTTGGTCCTCCTGCTGTCTTCTCTCCAGAGCTCCATCAGTGAAGCCTTGAAGGGATGGGCAGGATGTAGTATTCAGAATCGAGTAGGACCTGCCAAAAACAGGAGGATGCTGTTGGCTTTGGGCATGCTTGGTGTGCTCAGGCTGCTCTGAGGGCACTTCTGCAGTCCTCAGGAGCTGCTGATAATTACTGCTGCCGTGTTATTTCGTTATTATTCGTGTTTTATTCTAATTTGTGCCCAGAGAGCACCTTGCTAAGTGATCTGCACGCAGGAAAAGACAAATTCCATCTCAACAGGCTGTTTCCTTGGAAACAGTTTATGGAACAACAGTTCCCAAACTTTGGTCTGTGAGGCTCTGAATATTCTCATGCAAGTGCCACGACCTTCCTCACCCCCACAGGATGCTCCCCAACATCATCTGGGGACCAGCTGCATGTCACTGACCGTGGTCTTGGGGACCAAAATTCGGGGACTGAAGCCTGCAGGGAGTTTTCCCTCACCTTTGCAGCACAAGCTGCTGCTGGGGCTCAGCCCTGCCTCTCCCCCTGGGCACAAAACAGCTCCTACCCCCCCTGGTAGGGACCTGCCACTGTCAGCTTGGGTTGTGGTTTCTACATTTTCCAGTGCTGATTATCCTGTTTCTTCCCTCCATGGGAATTTGTTCTCACCAGTGCTCCCAGTTCAGTGCAGCCAAATGGATGTGACAGATCCCAGTCTGCCTCAAGGGGTTTATCAAATGATGGTGCCCCTGAATAAAGCCCAGACATGGAAGGACTTGGACCAAAACCCTTGGGACTAAACCCTGACGGGCAATTACAGAAGCTGCAGTGACCCTCTGCTGACTCAGCACATTGGATGGGTTACTTTTGCTTAGTCATTAAGAAAAGAACATTATCAGGTAATGTACGTGGCCATTTGCTTTGACAGAAATAGTTGCTAGTGACTGCACTTTTCAGTGCCTTAAATATGTCAGCAGTTGCTTCCTGATGGCCCCTAGTTAGGCTAAAATCTCAGAGGGGCTCCACAGCTGTTAAAATAACACTGAGTGCCTCTGCTAGAGGAACAAAAATGGGTCACCTGCATTTTTGTTAAGAGCTGATTTGTGAGATCATACGATTAGCACCGGTTTAAAGGAGAAAAAAATGCCTCCTTATTGGTCCTGATAGTTTCTCCAGCCTTCAGAACTGACCTTGTAGTTGATTTTAACTGCATTTATTTTATTCATGATGAGTTTTCCAACAAGGGCCAGCCCTACTCCAAAGAACTTTTCCTCTCAGGCAAAGGTTCAACACAGATCCATCCTCCCTGACCCCAAAACTTGGTATCTCAATATGAGAAGAATCTCAGTTTCTTAGCCAGGCCCATCTCTACTGCTGCACAAAGTGAATCCTCTTCCAGCCTTTCATCCTGTCTCAGCCCTTTCCTGCTTTGCCCACATGACAGATTTTTAAGGACACTGGTCTGGAAAACCCTAAGAATTTTTTGGCTGCCTCTCTTCCCTTTGCCCCCAGGAGCTGCCACACAATTTCTGAGACTTTCTTTCTTTCTAAGCCCTTACTGAAAGGCCACGAATGCTTCAGCCCCTATTTATAGATGGGCATGATGATGAGGCAAAGGCACCCTATCTTGCTGTGCCTGGAGAAGAGCCACCAGCTTGTCTTCTACCTCCTTCATGCTGCTGGAAAACAGACACCACTGAAGCTATTTCAGCTTAGTCATCTTCTAAGCATAGGTCATTGTTTGGAAGCTTTTCCCAAAGGGAAAAAGGAGGCAGACAGAGGCTGAAGGCAGACAACAACATCCCCTGTCTTCTGGATGATGCCTTGTCCTCACTGCTCTGTCAGGGATATCCCTGTGACCCTGGAGGCAACAGGAAAAGGCCCCTTGGAGAGTGGAGATGGTTCAAGGAGAGGATGGAGAAAGGGTCTCTGTCACAGCTGGCCCTCAGCTCTGGGTAGGAGAAGACTCCTCTGCCACATCCCTCATCGTTATCCAGAGGAGAGGGATCGCTGTGGAAAATGAACCAGCCATTGCTGCAGAACAGGAGGAAGAAATGGGGGGAAAAAACCTCCGCAGGTCCAAATATAGCTGGAAAAATCAGGGCTGTTTTTCCTCCCCTGGCACTTGTGCCAAGTCTGATTTCTCAGGGCTATTAAAGGGGCAAGGAATGGCTTTGGCATCTCACGAGGGGCTGAAAAAAACTGCGGTGTAACACCCACAGCACTCCTGGCCTTTTTGGGGCACAGGAAGGGAACTATTTCTGGCTTTGTTGGTAATGGAAGAGCAGTGCAGGGAACCATCCTACCATGAGTACCGTGGTAGGTTGTCCTTAGTTTGCTGTATGGCTTTGACCACATGACATTCCACAACCTGATATTCCCTGTGGGGAGCCCCTATGTAAGAGGAGACTGCTTCTGGGTGTGTCACAATGGTTTTGGTAAATGCTCAAGCACTCCTTTTTTAATCATTGTTTAACTAATTCCCCCCCAAAATCAAGAGGCATAAGGCACAATATCATCCAAAAGGTGAGGGCTGCATTCTCACTGAAGCCTTCTGAAAAATCTTGCTAAGTATCCTCAGAAATGTTGCTGATCCCAAGTCCTTTTCCACAGAAGATGTCCCTTCCCAAATTAATGCTCGGATTTAAACCTTCCTGCTCCTGGCCCCACCACAGAGATGCCTCCACAGCAGTGCCTGCAGCAGCCATCTGCTCCAGCAGTGATCCTGCGAGTGATAAATAGTTGCTGTAACATCTCAGCTGAAAAAGTCCCACTGTCCTCTAATCCCCTGCCCAGGGGCAGCATCTGCTCTTCTTGGCTCCGCCGACAGGGCTTTGTGTGCCAGCTCCTTTTGCCCCAGCGACCTTCTCAGCAGCCCTGGGAGCCTCCTCACTCGCCCAGGTGAAATCCCAGCTGCTGAGCCCCTCTTTGCAGCCACGGGGAGCGGGCTGAGCAGCTTCTTTACCTACCCGTGGAACACCCAGGTGCCGCATTCGTCCGCCTTGGTGATGTAGTTCTCAGGCAGCAGCCCGGAACAGCCGGTTGCGAGGGAGATGCCGTAAATCCAGCCCTCACTGGTGCTGGTTTGTTCCACTGGGGACATGAAAATGAAATCCCCCGGGACCAGCTCCAGCTCGTCGTCGTTCTGGGGGGTGTAGGGGTAGATCACCTGCAGAGTCTGGGGGGAGAAACCGAAGCGCAAATGGATGAGAGGGTTGATAAGGGAAGGGCAGAGTGGGGCAGGAGCAGCCCCACACCACACCTTTAACCCCAGCAAGGTGTGAACAGCTCTCCTTGTGCTTTATCCAGGAGAGCTTCCCTTCAGGGAATTCCTGCTGCTTCCCCCCTCTTTGCTGTTGGGAAGCTTTTCTAGGTGTTTGCTCCTTCTTCCCTCTTTGATTCCAGTTGCATCTTTGATAACCAGGAGGGAAAGGGGGGGATGATTTTTTACACTGAGCAAAATCATGACTGTGTGCTTAAACCTGTTTAAAATGGAACTGAATTCTTGTTGGGACCTGGAATTTAGACAGCTCTGGTGGTCAGTGACCATTTTTGATTTATCTACACACATTTTATCTGAAAGAGCAGCTCCTGTTGCTGTTGCTTTTGAAGACAGGGCAGAGACACTGCTGGGAGGGCAACAGGTTTGAATCTGTGACCTGCTGCTCCCAAAGCTGTTCATGGGACTGCACAGGGAAAAACCACAGGTGATGAGAAAGGCTGGGATGTGGCCACATTGTTTTCTTTGTATTTCCTGACACGAGCAGGATTAAGTTAAAAGGTGGGAGAAAGACGAGTGAGTGTAGGTCTGTGATCTCCACTTGAGCATGAGGAATCCACATGTATTAAATGCCTACCATTAAATTCCCTTGGAAATGGCTGCAACAGTCCCCAGTTTAAAAGGGGAACAGTCGTGTTCTTGACCCTTGGCCATGAAAAACTTCTGCATCGTTGCAGAAGAGAAGAAAACCCCTCATCGGCTGAGCAGCTCTGCTGTCCTGGTGGTGTCAGCCCTCACCAATCCTTCCAGACTACGTGTGGTATCTTCAGAGGAAGATGGAAACTAGTCACTGTCACCTGATATCACAAGGCCCAAACTTTCACACGTGGCTGCCTGAAGTGAGATATGCAAAGATGGAGCTGGGTTTCATCAGCAACTGCCTTTGCCATCAGCAATAGTGTTGCTGACTGTGTGAAGCTTCTGAAGGACACAAGGACTCTCTGGATAGGGAAGGAGGCTGTCACACGTGGAAGCACAGCCTGGGCTGGGTCAGAGACATGTCAGCTCTCCAGAAGCCTTGGCATTTGTGTGAAAAAGAGCGTTTTCCCACTCTGCCACAGGTTTTGTGGGTCTGGCTGTGGGCAATGCACCTTGGTGGGGCTGATCACCCCAACCTTAGGAGCTGAGTTAAACACCCGAGCTGAGCAAGCACCTTCTGGAGGTTCCCTCCCCCAGACACTGATTCATCCTCAGATAGACATCTCAGATGGGGCAGATGTCTCGTGTTCTGGAGGTGCCTGTTTCTCTGCACTGAGCCTCAGACTGCAGGTCTAACTTGGGTATTTACAATGAGGTGAGATGAATTTCACGTGTGGTTTCTCAGTGCCCAAGATCCCAATCTGCGAAATGGAATTAATAGTGTTTTTCTGTGTGTTATGTGGAAAACAACATTATGAAGGAAACTATCTTAAGAGACTTAAATACTGCAGTTATAGAATCCATATGAATAATTGTAATATATGAGGGCAATTGTTTCTGACATGATGGAACTAAGTGCTGTGGTTAATAATAAATTCAAGGCTGTACAGTAAAACTGGATACTGGTCAGGTTACAATACTGGTCTGGTTCTGGAGAGATCAGACCAGTTTACGTTGAGCTCACAGGAGAGTCATAATTAGAATTAATTAATCCAGCAGGACACTGTTGCTGCAAGAAGCAAGGGATGAGGTGGGTGAAACAGCAAGTCTGGACAGCACGAGCAAAAAGAACAGGCAGGAAGGTCTGTTTGTTAAGATGGCTGGTTAGTTTGGGTTTCTCTTCTGAGACAAGCTGCAGAACTTTACCTCGTGGTTAACGAAGCGAATGTCTCGGGAGAAGATCGCGGCCACCCAGTCACAGCCCAGCTTGACATCAATGTTCTGGGCCAGCTTCTCCAGCGTGGGCAGGTGGCTGCTCTGGAAGTGATAGGCCAGTGTCACGTGGAGCTGCTTCTTGTGGGGCTCCACGTGAACATCTGCAAGGAGAAGACGTGGGTGAGTGACCCCTGAGCGTGAGATGAGCGGCGCTGGGAAGGGGGGAGAGCAAATATCCCAAAAATTGCCATGGGCTGGGAGCTGGGCTTTGGAAGACACTCTAGAGGAACAGACTGCAGGGCACTTTGAACAGGCTCTGAGGAAGCCAAATGTGAGTTCTCTGTATTGCACCTCGGATCAAACTATTAGAGGTTTGTGGGCTGGCTCAGCCCTGAGTCACAGCAGGGTGGGAGACAAGGCTTGCCTGCCCAGCTGCCCAACAACGGGTTCCTGGGTGGTGTGGTAACAGTTGCTGCCCTTCTGAACACACTGCCCCTAAAAAAAAAGACATTTTTCCAGGTAACTGGTAGGTTTTCCTGAGCAGATGAGGATCTTTCAAAAAATAAGCAAGTGAAAAAGCGTAATTTTTACTCTCCCTCCTTTGTTCTCTCTGCCACACCAGCAATTACAAATCCATGGAATCTACAGGTTCATGTAAGTTGATTAAATCTTTTCCCTGGGCATTAGTTGCATTACCAGTTTAGCCACTGAGGGCGAGGTATTCCCAGATTGTGGAAAGAGACATTGATATAATAATGATTCAAAATAATCCTGCAGGAAAAAAAAAAAAAGAACCTGCATTAGGAAAAGATTTCAGGAATCAGAAAGGTGAGAGTGTGTGAAATATTGGGACTCTTCCAGTAGATGTGGAAATTACAGGATACATTGTTTGCATGTAATTTATTCTTGCTTATTCAACCAAAAATTGCAATTAAATTTGACTGATTATTCAGTCAAAATTGCAGCTATTCAGAGACTTGGCTCCAAGTGCCAGCCAGGGGTAGCTTTGCAAGCTCATCCATCTTTTTTTCTTTTTTTTGTTGATCAGCAAAGAAAAATATGTTTTGAAAAAGCCCCAGAGACTTTAATGTGATAACCTTCCCAACCTGTGGGGGCTGCAATGCAGCAACTGCCTTCCCCCAAAAAAAGAACCAATTCGGTCTGAATTGGAGCAGTCACAGGGGCAGAAGCTTTTAGGAAGCTGTGGGTGCTTCCTTCTTCTGGGTCAGTGTTTTTTGGGGGGTAAGAGTTGCCCCTCTGACTGGAGGGTGTGTCTGGGGAACACTTTGGAGGGGAACATTTGTCCCTCTCTCATGTGGCTGCAGCGTCCTTGGACCTGCCCAATGTCTCTGTGCCTGTCACTGCCTAAAAATGTGCATTTTTAAAGACAACATTCCCTCCCTCTTCTAAAGGGAAGGAAAATTCTGGGTCACTGTTGGGTGAAAGCAATGAATTTCAGGGGTGTGGTGAGCCTACAGCACATCTGGATCTCTCCCCTGAACCAGGGGCAGAGACTTGTAGCTGTTCTGGATGGTTATGGGATGCCTGTCTAGCAGGTAAACACCCCAGGGATGCAGAATTTGCTGTATCTTGCTGCATTTAAGCTCCAGATTAAGCCTGTGACAGTGAAAGGCTAAACCAGTTGTGCTGTGACCGGCCCAGGCTGAGCCCTCCAGTGATGGAGGGTGGGAGGATCAGTGGGGGAGCTGTTCCAGTGCTCCCATGCTGTTCTGAGTTTGGAGGTCACTGCAGGACACCCAGAGAGCCTGTTCAGCAGTGGAGGCCACGGGAGCACGGGGTGCTCTGCTTACTTCCCCCTCCACGAGCAGCCGAGGACCAGACAACAGAGCCCGATGTATCAGTACTGAGGACTCTTCTCAGAGTCCCCTTTCCACCTCAGAAACGCAGTGAAGAAACGAGCACGGCCTCGAAACGGTCAAGGAAAGTTTTGTGGCGGCGGCTCGAGGCGGGGAGCGGCGCAGGAAACACCCAGCAGACAGAGCACCCGCGTGAAAGGTTGAGGAACCACCAAATGTCAACTTCCCTTTCAGGAGATAACACCGGAGGAGATCAAGAGCGAGGTGATCTTTCGGCTGAAGGGCACTGAAACCCAGAGCACCTGCTGGGCTGTTCCTCTCGAGGCTTTTAGTTCTCACTTCAAAACCGGCTTCGTGAGCTCTGTTTGTTCCTCCGTGGCACCCAAAGTGACAGTGCCCAAAGCCACGGGCTCTCGGCGGCCCCAGCTCGGCCACTCACCTGCTTTAGAAGCCGCCTCTGCAGCAAAGTCTGCAGCAAACTTCTTGAGCACCTCAGCACTCTCCTCCTTGACAAAAAGGCCGATGAAGTTGGAGGATGTGTAGAGCTCCAGGGGCAGAGGGGCGGGGAATTTGCACTTCCAGCGCATCACGGTGGACTGCAGGGCCTCTGTGAGAGCATCCACCTTGCTGTCCTCACACTGCCAAGGCAAGGGCAGGCACTTGTCAGGCAGGGAAAGGAACGGCCTACCTTGGCTGTATCACAGTGAGAAAAAGCACGGGGGGCACGGAAAAATCCCTGTTTTGAAATCCCCTGCCCCTCCCTCGCCCTCGAAGTGGGATCAGCTGTCCCCAAGTGACCTTCCCAACCTCCCCCCCGTCCTCCCCATCCATTCTCGTGTTAACGATCACTTGGGATGATGAGAATTTGGTCCTCTGCTGCTGCTCTTGGCTGAAAACAACAGCTTAAAAACCAATTACCTCCTCAACAAGCCCAGGCATCAGGCAAACCCCCCCTCCCCAGCTCCCCAAACCTTTGTGCAGGGACCGAGTGGAGCGTGGAAAGCTCCACCCTGAGCCTGGCCAGGGCTGCCCGTGAATCCACGAGGGCAGGCAAGGCAGAGAGGGAGCTGTGCCTCACCATGAAGAACTGGCACAGGGTGATATGCGGGAAAATGTTGTGAGCTTTGTTCTTCCCACAGATCTGCTTCGACTGCTGCCAGAAGTCAGAGAGCTTCTGAGCCAGGGGGCCCGTGGGGCGCAGGTACAGGACGTACTCCCGGGGCAGGGGGTCATCCAGGAATGGGTCACCCACGTGGGAGAAGAGCCTGGGAGGGAGAAACAGCGGTTAGATTGTCCGATAATGGCACATTTTCTCCCGGCAAAACCAGCTTTCCCTTGTCCTCGCTCTTGTTCATTCTCCCTCTGCGGGAAAAATCGCCCCTGGCAGGTCAGGCAGAGCTGCCCTGTCCCCCCTCCAGCCCATCTCCACTGCCAAGTAATACAGAAAATTGGGGTTTGGTTTCAGGCTGATGCTCTGAAGATCTAACCCGGGTCACTGCTTCTGCCTTTCTGCCTTCTCAGTGCGCAAAACGCGGGGGGGAGAGCGCTGGAAATTGCTCAACATCTTTGAAAAGGCAGCTCTCAGCTTTCTGTTCATCAGCTGCAGATAGTGGGGAGTTCTTTCTCTCATCTGTTTCTGCTTTTACTCCAGACCACAAACTCTCTCAGACAAGGCTCGTTGCTGGATTGCTTATTTACAGCACTTAAACAGCGTTTCACTTAATTCAGCAGGTGCTTTTCAGGTGATGACCCCGTTTTACATCCCCCTTTCCAAAGGCTGAAATCTTAAGTTCACTAATTTCTTTTACTTTTTAATATTTATTCATACCAACCAGTCGCATGCTGCTTGAACACTTCTTCCACCTGTCGATGCCAGTGCTTTTTGTCTGGAGAGAGAGAGCAAAATAAAGAGTGTTTTAGTGTTGCTGGGTTATGTGGCTCCTGCCACGTAACTGTGGGATACCCTTTCCAGGCTGATTCTCTCAGCCCTGGGGTTTTCTGTGCTTTCCCGATTTTATGGACAGTGAAGCACCGGATATTGGCATTCAGTGACCTCTTTTCTGGTCCTTTCACCATGAAAACCCAAAGGTTTAGGTCTGAAAGTGCAGACGTTGCGCTGAGGACAAGAAAAATTCAACTGCCACGAGAGGGCACAAACCAGAGATTTTCGAGGTTAGAACAGTTCCCTGCAGCCCTTGCTACACAGAAAGAGCTCTTCTGCTTTTTTTTTTTCCGTTCAAGACACCTCTAAATCCCTTTTCACTCCCGCTGGGAAGACCCAAGTCTCCTGTTCTGCAAGTTTTCCAGTTGCAGGACAGACTGACACAGTGCTGTTCAATTCCCAAACACGGAACTGTGTTTCCCAAAGGCTGAAATGCAGCTGTGGATCAGGGAGGAATTCACCCAGAACCCAAATGGCAGAAATACTGAGGGAAAAACAACGAGTGGAGGAGGCAGAAAAGGATAGAAACATTGGGGTGGCGGGGCAGGAGACAGGCTTTGAGTCGGCTGAGGGCAAAATTCCCCACGAATGGGTGATTTCAAGGCTTCCTGCTCAAGGGAAGAAGGGCAGACTCCGGGTGGGTCCGAGATCAGGGTAGTTTGGACCCTCCAGCACTGGTTTGTGTGTCCCTGTGCTTCTGCCACCCTCCCTGTCTGCAGCAACAACTTTCCAAAGCACCCTGATAGCCATGGAGGATGTTCATGTCACCCACCAGCTCCTAGACATGTGTTGTTGACTCAGCTGTGTTTCAGCTCTGGCCTGGCCTTCCCCACCCCTTGAATACACATATTTTCTCTTATTTTGAGAGCAAGAGGAAGGCAGAAAGATAATGCTGCTGCTGAAAAAAAAAACCCCAAACCAAAACAAAAAAAAAAAAAGGGGGGGGGTAGGTGTATTGCAAATGTGTGATGATGAAAATGCTTCCTCCTGAAGGGTTTTGCTGCCCTTATCTGCCAGTGTTCACTTGAAGGCACCTGCCTTCTGAAGGACAGCTCTTGTGTGGTGAACACTGCAGGTTGGGGTGTTCATCTTGCTGACCTTGCCTCAGCTGTGCTATGCAAAGCAGTCACTGCTTTGCTTTGAAAAGTAGCTCAGGCAAGAGCAAAGAGCCAAAAAAAGAAAAAAAAAAGCTCTTCCCAGCAACTTGCAGAGGGTGGGAACCCTCAGGCAGGCTGGATTTTCCCTATCCTGGTTTCTCACCCATTTCTACTGTGTTGCCTTTGCTCAGTTCACCTCCCCTCTTGCTTGTGCTCTTCAAAACACAGGGGAATAAATGGGTTTGAAGTGTCCAAACCATCCCAGGGAAGTCAATGGGTTTGAAGTGTCCAAACCATCCCTTCTGCAACGTGTCTGTGTCAAACCCAAGGCAGCGAATTCCAGCTGCCCTCCCAGCAAAGCTCTGGCTTGGAAATGAGCAGTTCCTCCTGCTGCCAGGCAGGCTCTCCCTCGGGATTCCCTCTCCCCAGGCCCCAGCACGGATTTCTGGAGGAGCCATCCGAAATCCAGCGGGACAGACGGTTCTGCCACCCACCCACCCACCCACCCTTGGTGGCTTGTTCCCTTGATGAACTGATGCTTCCTTGGAACAAATCACACAGTGGGAGCTCTGCTGGAATGAACTGCAGCTCCTGCAGTGCTTGGGCACCCCAAAGGGCATCACAGAACATCAGGCTGGGCCCTCAGACGTTTGTTCGCCCGTGATTTCCAAAGTTGCCTCTTTCATCCGCGGGGACAATAAACTCCCTTCTCAATTTAATTTTCAGGGTGAGCAGGAAATGCTGCATAAAGCAACCAAAAGCCAAAGTATATTTTTATCCCAGGACCTCAAACTAAGATGCTTTTCTCTTTTTTTCCCTTCTTTTGTCATTTAGAGCAGGGAATGGTGATGGTGACTGATGACCTCTGCATCCCTTCCAAATACTCTCCCCTGCAGCCAGAACTTGGAGAGGGCTCATCTTCCAGCTCCCAGGCCAAGATCAACTTTTTATGAGTTGAGTACTCAAAACTAGTCACAGCTTATACAAAAATGGCCTGGTTTTCCCAACTGCTGAGTGCAGTGGGAGCTGCGAGACACATTCTGCTCCTGAGAAAATCAGGTCACTTAATTAGGTGACTGGGGGCTCAGATTTACTCATGCTGGGTAGCAAAGCAAGTGTTGGCTGTAGCATTGTAGCAAGTGCTAAAAAAGTGGGTTTGTGACTCAGATGAAGCCCAGGAAAAAAAAAAGAGAAAGGAAGAAAATAACTTATTTTTTCAGAATCTACCAAATGGCATCGCACAGTAACCACTCCTGGTCATGCAAAAGTGGCAGCTGGGTTGAGGGAGCACATGAAAAGCTTTGTGCAGCATTACCAGTCCCCTGAGCCACCCAATTCCTCCATCTCTTGACTTCTGCTGCCTGTGAGATGAAGCGCAGGGGAATCATTTCACAGCACACAGCAACACGTAATGACCCTTCGGAACTGACAGCAAGGGAGATGCTCTGTTCAGCTGCAGGTGGAGGCTTCAGGGCAGGGCAAAGAAAATCCTAACAGCAGTGTCTTCCAAATGCACAGCAGCATTTTGGCCACCACAAAGAATTAGATGCATTGGGTTCTTCAGCCTCTCTGTGACACTCTTCAATACCAAGTCACAAGGAGAGTCTTTCTCCACTCAATCACTGGTTAAACAGGACCAAAATATTGCTGGGAAGCACATCCCAGCTAAACAGTTGACCCCTTGGCCCAAAACATTCCAGCAAATTGGTGTTGCTGCCCTGGTTTCCATGTTAATGTGTAAATGGTGGGCATTTTAACCCCACCAGCCCACATGATGGGAGAGCACAGAGCGCTGTGTGCTACACAACTTAACTCCTTTCCCTTGAAGGATTTTTGGCGTCCTGCAATTTCAGGGTAAGGAAAAAAAAAAAAAAAGAAAAAGGCACAGGGGAATGACAATTCAGCTAGGAAATATATATCAATAAACAGAAATATAATGGCCAAATCCCATTTACTTCAGAGGAAATGACTGTAATGGGGAATGATGCATTAACCATAAAGAGAACCTTCAGTCTCAGAAGCACCACACAGAAACCCTCCCTCTGCTGAGTGCTCAGCTTTCTGATTCTAGTCCAGCACTTTAAAAACGGCTCAGCCTCATTCAAGCCCAGTTTAAAAGGGGCTCAGCTTCATTCAGGCCCAGTTTAGAAAAGGGAGGTGTGTGTGGCTGCCAGAGGCGATGAAATACCGCGTGGGAAAGTTAATGCAAACAGTGAATTAGAAGTTAATGCAAACAGTGCAAGAGCAAGGGATGGGCGGGAACTATTTTAAAGCTATTTCTTTATCTGCATTACATTTTATAACTAAAAACCTATGCAGACTTCAGGGGGTCGATGCTCCCAGCAGGGATTTCCTTTACTTTGCCAAGTAGAGACGCCAGTTCTGCCGTGGGCAGAGCTGAGCTTTGTGTCTTTAAGAAGGACCTTGTTCTGCCCTGAGTTGCTGCTCTCAGAGGCAGGAGAAAATGCCAACATTGCTGCCTCAGACCCACCTACAAACTGCCTCCAGAGGCACCAGGGGATTTGTGAATGAGCAATGGAAGGATGGAGGCAGCCTGTGAAAAAAAGCGAATGACTAAATCTTCCCTTTCATTCTCAAGCCCAGACAAACTTCTTACCCATGAACAAAACCCTTGGAGGGATGAATTCATCATCTCAAGTAGCCCTGAATCTCTGGCCCATAAAATATTTAGCTGTGTAAATACTGTTTTTTTCTGGAAATGGCATTAAACATGATGGAATACTTGGCTCTCCTCGTTAGGTTCTGTTCAAAGGCCTGTCTGACATGATAAGATAGGAATTACAGATCATAATTTATGCCAGAGGAGTTTGAAAGAAGGATGCCATCAAACAGAGCTTTTTTCTTACAAATATGAAATAGGCACCTTTATTTTTTGCTTGTTTGTGTGCATAAAATATGTATTTACGTAAATACATATTCAAATAGGTATATGTATCTATTTAAAGCTTGACTTTTTCCGTCTTTGTTGGTTTATGGTAAAAGAACAGACAGCAAAATGCTTGTTGGCTCCAGGGAATGAGAAAAAATAGGGATTTTTTAGATGTGTCAGTCCAGGTACAGTCCAGGTCAGAAGCTCAATATTAACTCCTCCCTTAGTTTTTGTGTCAAGCTCAGCCACGGTGTGAGAGGGCCTGAATTCAAACCCAGCAATACCTCCAGGGAAGCTGTTCTAAATTCTTCACAAACAGTAAAATTCCCACATTTTCCTGTGCATGTTTGTTTCCCAAATGCCCATCTAAGTGACCTTTAGAGAGTCCTGAATTTTGGCAGTTTTCATCAATTGCTTGTACCACCAACAGTGCAGTAACAGGAACGTGCCTATTCTGGGCTTTCAACAAACAGCTGCACGTTGCAGAAAAGTTCTGCCAGCGAGATTTCTGTCCATCTCATCACCTGATCAGGGAAAGACACCCGAATTCCAAAGAGCTGACTGAATTCCACAGTTGTCCTCCACACAAAGGCACAAAAGTCACAGTGAGGTGTTCTTCCCAAATGGTTTTCCATGTGGGGCTGTGCCTGTCGGAATTCTCCACGTGCAGGATTCAGTTGGCCACCAGAAAAATCATCTGATACCATTTCTGTTGTTATTTGGGTGACCTTCCTTCTATAAATAGGGACAGCACAGGAAGATATCACCAGGGATCCAGTTCCTGTTTAGGGCAGGGGGTTGGGTATGTTCTTTTTCTGCAGGGGAAAAAAAACCAAACCCAAACCCTGTGTGTTTTTGTGAGACAAACAATCCTAATGTGTGTGGCAGAAATGTAATCACACACTGCTGTGTATTCCCAGTCTCCAAATAATTTAAATATTCATTTTTTTCAGAGCACAGTCCTGCAGCCACAGGATGATGATGATGATGATGATGACAATGATGATGATGATTTTTAAGTGCAAACACTGAGGGCCTGGTTTACATGCTTGTTTCTGATGGTTATGTAATATTCTGAAGGCGGATTTCTTTTCCCCCTCCTTCTTTAGCACATGTGCTCTAAGTCATCCCCCTAATCCTCTGCTCAGCCAGCTTGTTAAAGCAAAAGGAGAGGGAAGTACAGGCTCGTAAAAAGTGTCCGGGATAAAGGCAGGAATGTAGCAGCCATTTAACGATTTTAAAGAGATACACGCTTTAAAGAGGAAGCAGGATATTATTTTCCTCAGAACAGTAACAGCCCAGCTTTTTACGAGACATGGGCTTAGATGGCCAGGTCCTGAGCTCACATGTCCCTCCATGTCCCTGTGGGATGGAGGAGGAACAAGGTGCAGGTATTTGGGCTGATTTGGATTGGTCACATCCCATCAAAATTCCTCAGTCCTTTTATTTTCCCCTTCAAATGCAAACCCTTTATTTTTGCCTATTACTACTTATAATCGTGATATTGGGTTTATATTTAATTTTTTGCTGTTGATTACGTTTATTGTCTGGCTTTCTACTTCGCTTCCTTAAGCTTTGCTCCCCGTGTGCTGATCTAGAAATGTACTGCCCAAACAAAGAGCAGCAGTGTCTGAAAATAACAGGAGTCCTGAGGCTGGAAATGTAAGAAAACCACGTCTCACAATCCCCTAATAAAACCATAAAAGTTGGCAGCACCTCAGCTGGCTGGCTCAGAAAGCTTCAAAACTGTCGTGCAGGGCAATCACTGGAAAATGAGGTCAGGGTTAAGGAAGATGGGAAATAAGCGGTGCTGTTAAAGGGTTTGGAGAGTTCTGGCCATCAGCAGCACAGCCCAATAAATAAGTTCAAATGGAAGGTGGATGTAAACGGAGCACATTGATCCTGCCCCCTTCAAACACCTGAATGCTGCGGAGTGGCCACGATTTCGTTCCTGCAGGGAGCAGGAGCTTCCATCCCAGCACCACTAAATACATCCTCAGCTAACCAGGAAGACAGTGCCTTTGTGAGGAGCCAAGTTAGAGGTTTAAGTAGGCTCGAATGTACCATCTGGAGGCCCAGTGATAGCCAGAAAAGGAAGCAGTTGTCACGCTGACTGCAAATAAATAAGTCCCTGGCAGCGCTGGAGACAAACACGGCGCTTTCTTCTCTCCAACTGCTCTTCTTCCTACACAGGGACGAGCTGGGGAGGGACAGAGGTTTGCTGTAGCTGTGTTTTTGGGATCTTCACCCCTGCTTCCCTCCTCAGGGGTGGGTTTGGGGCAGCGTGGAGCTGAAACACGAGCGGCAAGCGGGGCCAGGTGGCTGCTCGTGGCACGTGAGCCGCGGTTGTCCCGCTGCCACTCCGCGAGCACCTGCCTCTCCATCTGTCCCCTCGTGTGGCACAGCCCCTCTGCAGGGCCCAGAGAGCCACAGGGATGGATCACACCCCACAACCCCCCCATAATTTGAGGAGGGGGAGAGCCACGAGCTGCCTGATGTCACACAGGTCGTGGGTGCCGTGCCAAGCCTGGCTTAAAGCTCCCTGGAGAGAGACAAGTGCTGCTTTGCTGCCCCCAAGTCCTTGAGGCAGCCCCACTTTACTCCTTTGCATGTAGAATTTTTTTACTATCATGTAGATCTTTAGGAAGGGAAAAAAAAAACAACCAACAACAAAAAAAAAAGCCACGACCAGCACTTTAAAGTGTCAGTGTTAACATTTTCCAGCTCCTTGGGGTTACAAAACAGGAAGTTTGGGGGCGGTGCAGTTGCTCAATTTGCCAGAAAGCTGCTGTTCTGTGAAGATGGTGATGCTGGGCTGTACCAGCAACTCGAGCCCCGATGGCCACCAAGGCCCTCGCTCTCTGGGACCCATTCTCAGGGAGTTTTGATGTGCTGCTCCTGTCAGTAGGAGCCTTGTTTCAGCTCCTCAGTGGAGAGCTGACCTGCTCTCCAGAGGCACAGCAAAGCCAAGGGGGAGTTCTCCCAGCCTGGCAGGGATAACACAGCCCAAAGCCAACGTGGTACAGCTCAAGCCTGAAAACAAAGCACTGAGCTGCTTGGTTTGGACCTTGTGATGAAACCTGTGAGGCAAACTTCACAGAGCCAAATCACAGAAATCATGGAATGGTCTGGGTCGGAAGGGACATTAAAGATCATCTCGTTCCACCCCCTGCCACTAGCCCAGGATGCTCCAAGCCCTGTCCAAACCCGGCCTGGGACACTTCAAGGGATGGGGCAGCCACAGCTTCTTTGGGAATTCCATCCCAACCCTCACCACCCTCACAGGGAGGAATTTCTTTCATAAACCCATGCACTGTTTCAGTCCCTTTCCATCTAGTCGAGGAAGGAAGTATTTTGTATTTGCCAGAGACAGATGAGTTAAAACACCTTTCTCAAAAAGCTTAATTTGGTATTCTTTGCACAATTTTTGCATTGTCTCCTGCATTTGCAAGAGCCTGTGTTCATTCTGACCCCTTATTTTCACCTCAAGTGTTGATTTTTCTCCTCTTTGTGGGCAGTGTCTCTCTACCACGAGGAATCCTACAGGCTGTGTGTGCTAATGGCCTCACAACTTTGCTGAAAAGGCAAACCCCAGAGATGGAAAACGGGAAGTGGATGCCCAGGGAGGAGCCAACCACGATCTCACACCCAAAATAGACTCCAGCAAAGCACCAAGAAGGAAGTCTAAGAAATTAAGGAAGGTGGAAGGAAGAAGGGTGGGGTGCTGAAATAGTTGGGTTAAAGGCAAAAGGAGAGACTCAAAATAGCCTCCTGCTCTAGACAGCTCTGTTCAGGAAATTTTTTAAGCCCTGCTGTTTTCAGTAATACACACATTTCACAGTATTCCAGATAAGCATTCCTGGCTTAGTGTTTCTTGTCATCCAGGTAAGACCAAGTTGTGTCAATATTTGTTACGTCAAAATTCATGTGGGAGAATCCCAAAGTGCTGTAGAGAAAGGGGGAAAGGAGGGTTAATGCAGCAGATGATGAGGCACATTTGCCACTGACTCAGGGCTAAAACACTCCCCCCCCGAGTAGTCTTGGGAGTGGGAGTCCCATGGTACTCAAAGCTCCATTTTGGGGTGAGAAAACACAACACAGTTCTCAGTCTCTTGCCTCAGAGATTCTGAAGTGTGTGGTTAAAGCAGCCAGCGAAGGCTGAAGTCAAAGTTTCCATCAGGGGAAAGAGAAAACAAGTTAGTTTGCAAGCTCTGGTCTGAATTTCAACCTGGGTGTCTGCATTTCAGACCACACTGTAGTCCTTGGGTGATACAAGTGACAGAAGCTATAAAAATGCACAATTACAATTATTTTGCTGTTCCAACAATGATAAGTCATAAATTCATGGCCAGACTTCAAACTCTAATACCAGATTACATATTAAAAATGACCCTGTGGTGTCTGGCTCAGTAATCTGGAGTTTGTACACAAGGTCTAGCCAAGAAGACTCCAAAAGGTTTAAATCCTTACTAGGGGAGGGTTAGAAAAAAAAAAGCCACATTAAAAATAAATATGTTTGAAGTCTGAAAGGGAACAGGAAATGAAGAATTGTGATAAAGTGAGAAACAACGAGATAAAGAAGGATCTTAAGCATGTAATGAGAAAATTTTACCCCAGACTGGGAATATTTCCTTGCCTACTTTCCTGATTTTGTTATGGCCTGTCAGCTCTGTAAGTGTGGAGTCTTTATTCCTGCAGCTGATCATATTCCTGCAGAATATGTAAGTGAATTACAAAAAAGAAAAAGAAATAGGAAGACATTAATGAGACCTGGATTTAGTAATTATCCCTACACCAAAGAGTACTTCTGCATCTCTTTAACTTCAAGCATGTACTTACAGACTTCACTGAGGCAGAAGCACACGCCAGCTGCTCTTATGCAAAGCATGTGCTGAAAGGTTATGGCAAATCAGGGCTTTGGGTCTATTCCTCCCTCCAGCAGAATTTCTAAGGGCTTTAAAACAAGTGTTTGAGGTGATAAAAGGAGCTTTGTTCAGCCTGCTGGAAACCTGGGGATTTGGTGCTGGCAAGTAACAAATGGACGTGCATTTGCTGGAGTATTTGCTCCCCAAAAAGCCCTCAAAGCAGCATAACCCGAGCAAAGGTCTGTCACAACCCTCAGCACCTGCACAGTCCTGCTGCATCCCCTCCCCACTGGATATTCCTTGACCCCAGTCATAGCCTTTAGTTTAATTTAATCACAAATCTAGCAGGTATCATCATCCACCGATTACTCCATATCCAGAATCAACGGCATGTGAGTCCCATGGTCTTGTTAACTCTCCTTTCTCCCCTTTCTCTCACCATTATCCTTCTAATTTCTGACACCTAAAAGGTGGGAGCAATGGAGTGGGAATAAGTAAGGAGATAAGTGAGGAAGGCATGAGGATCAGAGGCACAACCTGTCCTCTGACCCTCTCCTGGTCTGCTTGGCCGATACACCTCCTGATGTTTTGTGACCGCTTGGCTACCCAAACAGTGGGAGATTCGGGGCTTTATTTAAGTTTTTAATTAAGTTTAGTCTTTAGTTAAGGCTTCTGACCATAGGGATTCTCAGATGAGATGTGCTGTGAGTATGAAGTGGTTCTTCCCATGGCTTTTCCCTCCCCAGTGCCCAAACACAGCCAGCACCCCATCTTTGCACCTCCCCAGCAGTGGGGACACCCCCCATCCTATTGGCAGGGGTGTGTGGGAGGCCAGGTCTCTGATGCTTGCCTCGAAGACCTTGTTATCCAGACTGATCTTTTCAGGCAGGTATTGTCAGACAGACAGACAGACACACACACAGGAGCATCACCTCATTTCCACAGCCTCGCTCTCCCCCGCACTGAGTGTGAAGTGCTGCTGTGGGGGTGTGTTTCTAAAATTATTCCTGATGAAAATCTTCTACAACTGAGCCCCATCTTCTCTGTTTTTTTTTTTTGTTTGTTTGTTTGTTTGTTTTTTAATGTGCGTCTGGTACCTTGAAAGCATCCTAAGAACTGTTTTGTTTTGTTTTGTTTTGTTTTTGTCAAATGCAGGAGGAGTAGTGGTAATATTGCAGCCTTTCTTGCCATGGGATGGAAGTCACTGATCCAGAGATCCAGTGATACTTCCAGCCAGGCAGCATCAGCAAGTGGTACCCAGGAATAACACCTTGTACTGTTGGTACAGCAAAATAACAGCTGTGCTTCCAGCAAGACCCCTCTCTCCACCTGTCAGAGTGGGAAGATACAACAGGAAAGAGCTATAAATTAATGCAATGCTTAGTGTGGAGAAGGATTGGTTGTAAAGTCCTCTTGTTTTTCACAGACTGGTTTGTTCTTCAGGCTCCTGTGTTATGGAAGAGGATCCAGACTGATGGGAGCTTCCCCCTTGGCAAATATTTCAGAGCTGCCTTGTGAAAAGTAGGCAAGAAATGAGAATACTTGGTGTCAGTTCAGAATAATTCCTTGCAGAATTCTCCAGACCAGGAGATGTGGTGAGAGACCCTCAGACCAATTCAAACCCAGAAAATACAAAATTTTAAGAAGAAGGAGTTGAGGGAATCCTGGGACCAGCCTTTCGAGCTTTTCTCTTCAGTGAGGCCTTTCTTTAGGCTGGTTCTCGAAGCAGCTGAGGTTTATAGGATTGTGCTGCATCTGTGTGTGTGTCTGTGGGTCTCACCAACCTCCCACAATAACTGCTCAACCTACTGGTGTATTTAAACCCAGCGTGGCAGAGGTGAAGAGCTATCAAGGGTATTTCATGTCTTGTTTCTGTATGATATAAAAAAATAAAGAATAAAAATAGGTTTTTGGATGGCTTTAAGAGTGAACCATCTGGAAAAGACTGGGAGATGGGCTTTCTCATTATTAGCCATCAGAGCATCCTCACAGAAGCAAGGCCCTAAAACATGCTGCAGTCCAAAGGGAAGCATCAGCCATCACACATGCACAAAGCCAGGCTTTGGGAGTTGTTCTGGCATTCCCAGAGCTGGTTCTTCAAAGCCAGGGCAGGTTCAAAAAGCACTGCAAACACACTCTACACATTTCTGCGCCGTGGATTCGTCAGGGCTGCTGTGCAGACAGAGAGGACGAGGGCTCAGAGCTGAGAGCACAGGAGCTGCACCAACACGAGCACCTGGACACTGCCACAGCTGCAGAGAGGTTGGGAACGTTCTGTAGGAATTGCTGCCCCGGGGAAAGCCAAAATTTCACCCCCCCCCCCTTGGGAAGCAGAGATAAGAAGGCTCCACGACATGAGAACTGGGGGGGATGTGTGTTTGTGTGTGTGTGTGTGTGTGTGCAGGGGTCTCCTCTGCCTCCCCGTGTGGCATTCCATGATTTCAGGCTGCAGCTGAAAACAGACCTTCTTTCAGTGCATTCCTCTTTTGTTCTGCAGTTTAACACTTAATGCTTTATCTCTGCAAGGCACGGGTGGGCAGGCAGGGTGTAAATAAACTGTGTGGAGTGAGGCTGAACCAAATACCAGAGTAAATCCTGTAGGTAGGAGACCACTGGGACCATTTTCTAAGCACAGCTCTTCCCTGCATCAAGGCTTTGGGATATTCAGGGATGCTAAGCCCAGTCCTGCATGGATTCCCGTGTGGAAATTACTCCATCCTGCAAGACAGGTAAATGTGCTCTGTGCTGAACTGCATCAAGACAAGGCTTGCAGAAGAGCTCAGCATTAGCCTAATTTTGCTCCCAGTGGTATTGAATGAGGCAAAATTAGGCTGGAGCTGAGCTTCTGAAAGCTGTATCCTATCTTCCTACTGCCTAAAAATAAGGAGTCCAATTAAATCTACAGCAGCACAGAGTATGAGGGAATGCATAATTAATTAAAAAAATCAAAGGCTGTCTTGCAGTGCTGATCAGCATTTAGCAATCCTGCCACCAGCTCTCACTCTTCTCATTCTTCCTTTTTTAATCAGTGATTATTGTTGTATCTCCTGACATTGTGATCACATATTCTGGTAGTATTTCAATATGACTGTGTTCCCTGGGAGCAGTAAACCTGCTCACAGGAGGAATACGAGAAACTCCATTAAAAGAGGAAAGGAAAAATTTATTATCCCTTCCAGCCCTGGCCCTGACACCTCATTGGAGCCCTGAGATTGGTGAAGGATAAAAATTTGCTCCCTGTGACAGTCGAGGCTTTCATTTTTTGCAGCACAGCCCTGATGAGAAACTACAGGCTGAGGGATGAGAAACTGCACGTCCAAGGTCACCTCTCAGAGCTATTGCTCTCTCTTATTGCTGTTTTCCTGTGTCCAACACTCCCCCAAAACAAAAAGGGGTGCTTTTTTGGCCTACCAAGAGAGCACAAGGCTTTGTCACCTCCCAGACAAGTGTTTCACACTTGTACTCTCCCAGTGCAGAGTGAAGGGAGCTGGAGAGGACGTGCTCTTCACAGTTGTCCTGGCAGGAATCCCCAGGAATTGGGCTGGATTCACAGCAGATCTGGAGTGACTCCATCTGGGTCCCCAGGAGCAGAATCTGGCTTACATTTTGAGTGCCAGCTGTTGGTGGGAACCAGCAAGACAGCAGCAAGGGAGGGTCTGTATCATCCCACTCTGGTGGCTCTTGGTGGGGTCGTGCCTGGATTTCTCCACCTTCCCTTTGCCTCATGGAATTCCAGGTTGAATCTATTCCTTTGAGTCAAAAATTTCAGGTTAAATCTATTCCTCTGAGCCGAGTTTCAGGTTGAATCTGGTCCTTTGTGGCAGTAAATGTGGGCAGTTAAAGAACCCCATGACGAGTAAGGGCAGACTTCTCCCTTAAGGGAAGGTCGAGGGGAAATCACCCCAAAACCCAGCAGTGATGGCACCAATTGCTCGCCCTGTGGGTCGTTCCAGTGAAGTGAATGAATCTTGTGGTGGCATCACTCCTTTTAAATATAAAGACCTGCATCTGGGCTTGTCCTGCAGTCAGTGGAGCCACTTGCAGGGCACAGAGTGGGCAGGATTTCAAATAGGGCTGAGGACTCACAGTCTGTAAGTGCCTCTTTCTCCACGCCCAGATGTGAGATGACCACGGGCATCACCTCCTGCCCTGCCAGGCTGTGTGAAAGCATTCCTGTCCTCTCTTTTCCTCTGCCTCTTGGTGTGCTCTGCCCTTTCCCCCTGGACATTTTTAGGCCATGAGTTCCTCCTGCCACGTGTGACATCAGGGGGATGATGGGGGGGCTCCTTCAGCAGCAACATGGCAAAAACAACTGCACAGGACCTCCTAATTAGTACATGCAGACAGGGGAAAAAAAAACTCAGTTGGGAGGGAGAAACTATTCATAGTGTGGTCTCTACACTCTGGAGGGGGAGGATCTTTTACCTTAAGCCACGAGAGCAGCTTGAACATGTGACTCATAATTTCTTTATCAACTAATAACCCCTGGTGAAAAGCCTGATAAAGATTATTAATTAAAGGACCAGTCATCTCTAGGTTCAGTGAAATCCAGTAGGAAGTTCTATCCTGCTGTGGGTTGGTGTGGAACAGCTCAAAGAGGATGAAAAGGGATCTCAGGAGACTCGTATTTGTACAAACATCAGCCCCGGGCTGCATTATATGGTGTGTCTGCTAAACAGAGCTCTTTTCTTTTCAGTCTGAAACACAATTTCAGATAGTTCCTGCACTATCTTAATATTTTGTTTAGTGCATTCCAGAAGGAAAAGTCCCTCCAAATAGATGCAGGGTTCCAGGAGCCAACTCTGCTGGTGCCAGATTTAAAAATAAAGATCACTCCCAGGTTTTTTTATGTAAAGAAGAGCAATTTTTACTTCTCTGCTGCCTATGCTGACTGGGCACTCACTTCCAGCCATAGGCTGCTGCTCTGAACCACGCATTTGAAGTTATTTTTGAAATGCATTATTACCCTGAAGTTGCATCTCTCCCTTTTTGATGCATAATTTAGATTTCAGCCTCTCATAAATTACATGCCTAAGGAACTGCTGATGCTTCTGAGAAAAAAAACAAAAACAACCAACAACACAACAGAAATAAAACTGTACAAAGTATTCTTTGTGGAGACTGTTCTGGATAGAAACACATTTATGCTTCTCTGAGTTTTCCTTATTTTTGTCTCTGGGATGTTTACCCGGATACAGAACCTCTGTTGTTTGGGAATCCCCCACTATCAGTGAGACCTCATTGAATTCCCACTGCAAATCCTGAAATCACAGTTCTTGGTGGTGCCCAGATGGATGGATGGAGCAGGGATGGAAAACAACTCGGAAAAGAAATTCCAATAGTTTGTTGGTTTTTTCCCCCTGATGGAGGAGCTTCTTCATGGCAGAACTGGAAGACCAGGCAAATCTCAGGGAGAAACACGACTGTGAAAATCATCATCTCAAATGCTGAATCTGCTCCTCTTCTGCTGGTTGATGTTGCCAAATCTATTTATTTCTGGGTGCATTTTATCCTGAGCCCAGAATAGAGGTAGGGAGGTCTCTGGCTGTTGCTGTTATTCTTCAGGTTACCACAGATTTCTTCCAAAAAATCTGCTGAAGAAAATCCCAGTGGCTCACAGATGTCTTTGGCTCTAATATTTCTATAATTAAAGGTGTAGGCATTTTGGACAAGATCCCACAGAATATGAAATGCCACAGCTCCCCACTGAACTTGGCTTAAAATTAGTAAGAAGGAGCCTGAAGTTAATTAAAATCAGGGAAAATAAACCCTCTGTTGCAAAACAGCCAGAAGGGCAGAAGATTTAAGATGGCTCTGCACTGTGTGATAGACAATTATAACTGAGTTCATCTGGGCTGCTCCTGAGGTTAAAAAGAAGAAGAAATTATTGCCTGAAAGTAATAAATATATGCAAGTAAAATTGAGATTCAGCAGGGGAAAAAAAAAAAAAGTCTAAAATGGGATGTTTTGCTAAGTATTGGAGGCAAAACATCAGCAGGTTTTTAAGTGTGTCATTTATAAGAGAAGTGACTCAAATGAAATTATGCACTTTTAAAAATCAGCAAAGTGTTGAGGACATAACAACCTTTGAAGAATTTTAGAAGCCATTTCATATTCCTATTACCAGAGTTCCTCAATCCTGTAATTTTATTTGTTGTTGTTGTTGTTGTTTTAATGGCACAGCTCCCAGTGTCAAGTGATTGTTTCGGAATCAATGAGTTTCATTAAAAATGACAAAATCAATCCCTATCCTTCCTGCCTGGGGAGAAAAGCTTAAGAAAACAGGTGTGTCCTAAATCCTTAGAGATTGTGGTGAAAAAAAAATAAAAATTAAAATCTCAGGTTTTAATGTTCTGGTAATTAAATCTCACTGTCTCTAAACCAGTCCCATGAACTTCTGTCCTTAGTCCTAAGCCTTGATTCTCTCCTGAGGAAGGTAGAGGATGGAGAGGGGAAAAAAAAGCATCAGAAACTGCAACCCTGTGGCAGTTCCCCACGAGAATTAAAAATACATGGCAGTTTATGGTGAGGATGTGGCTATTTTGCTGTATTCCATTAACAGGGAGACCTGCAAGAGCATTTTTT
>JAYRBT010000067.1:3707938-3735593 GCA_036023395.1 Myiotriccus ornatus
ATACATGGCAGTTTATGGTGAGGATGTGGCTATTTTGCTGTATTCCATTAACAGGGAGACCTGCAAGAGCATTTTTTGGGGCAATCCGCCACCATGTTAAAATCTACACACTTTTTAAGTCTCCGTCCTCCTCTCAAATCGAGGTGGCTTGAATTACCTCGGATATTTTTCACACAGAAAAGTCTTCCTTGAGGTTTTTTTGGAGTCTTTTGCCTCCTGCACCAGCTGTGGGACCGAGGCAAAGGTGTAAAATGGTACCTGAGCCCATCAGTGTAAGACATCAAGGAGCTACAAATCCACGGGGGACCTTTGCTAAAAGCCACATCAGTGACAGCCTCACACCTTGTCCAGTTCCACTAGGATTAAGCACTTAATGTAGCCTAAAAATCAACTTTCTTCCTCTCTGAGGACCACGTGTTTGCAAAACAAAAATGCCTTTTTTTTTTCTGTCATTGTTGAGAAGAGATGAAAGTTTCCAACCTGGATTTATTTTTAGGGACCGGGGTTTCTGGTGGAAAGAGAAAGTTCTGACAAACACTTCTCCTGAATATTTCAGCCCCTCTCCCTGCCTTTGTAATGGAAATTATGGTCTGGCAGGGGGGTTCTGGAGGGTCACCTGGAGGCAGGTTGATTTTATTAGGCCGGCACAAGAAAGGTAACACCGCTGCACAAAGTCCTTTCTGCCTCTGACCCAAGAGGTGGCAAACACCCCTGGCAGAGGGGCTGGGGTTTGCTTCAAAAGGAGTCAAACAATAACCTTTCAATGGATTCCATCACTTCCTCCATCGACAAAACACGATTCCCTCTCCAGCTTCTCCGAGTGCCAAGTTCCGTGGCTGCAGCACAATGGCTGCATTGTTCCCCCCGTGCTCCAGGCTAAAATGTATTTTGGTAACTGCTGCTCTTTATAACACAATTGTCTGCTGACAGTTATTCCAGCAAACCATTAACTCCTTCAGGTCACAGGAACGTCTTTCCAAGCAGGCTGGATAAGCCCTTGGAGAAGTCGATTTCTCCCACTGAGTAGAACAGAAAGTAACCTAAACCTGGGGCTCTCGGTGTTAGATAACATGTAAATGATGGTGACTCACAGTGGAAAATCGTAGATAAAAATTGCACAAAGGCTTATTTAACCACCATCTTGTGATTTCTTTCCCTTGTGCATGAGAGTGTGAGATAAACTCACACACACACACGCTCCAGAATAATGCTGCTGTTTGTCCATCCCTCTGCCCTGCAGCTGCCTTGGAAGATATGAGAGACAGAATAAAAATGGCCATGCATATTCATCCTCATCTCACATTCCCCACCAAGGCATGGATGAACCCTCAAACAGCTTTAATTTGTGACAAATACCCCAATTCCCACAGTTGCACCCCCATGGAAAAGCTCGCTGGATTACCAGCGGGATATTCTCATTTTACAGCCTGGAAAACAGGCATAGGGGAAAACCAAGAAGTTGGTGGGTGATCCTAAGCACCCAAAGACTGGGGAGGGATCCCAAGCGATGGTTTCCCAGACTTCCTTCCTTGGATTAAACTACAGGAACCACACAAGCCTGGAAAGAAGGTTGGAATAGGCAGAATACCTGACTTGTCATGGCAGGAAACATTGAGAACAAGGTGTTGGTTTTTTTATTTTTTAAGTGTGTGTATTTTCATAATTCAAGCTCAAGTCACATCCAAGCTCTGAAAAACCAAAAAAGAAGAGCCAAAAATTGATCTGGAGACCAATTCTAGCAATGCCTTGAGATATTCCTGAATCAGTAAACCTGAGTAATGTCCAGTGCTGAGGGAACATCCAGCGAGGAGAGAGAAGGAAACGTCCAGTGAGGAGAAAGAAAACAGCTTGGCCAGACCAACAGAAGAAGATTTTAATTTCTGAAGGACACAGGTTCATAAATAAGTGCCAGAAACCACGGATGGACTTTTAGAGAAAGGCTGAAGAAGTGCATTAAGCAGTTTCCATATTACTCATCCTGCCCATCTCCCCAACAGCGCAGGATTGTTCCCAGTAGGATTGTTTCATTCCTTTCCCCAGCCCAGCATTCAGAGGCTGAAGGAACGGGGCCAGGCGACCTCACAATTAGAACTGTTCTTCCCAGTGTTCCCCCTGTAATTTGTCTTTGTTCATTTTCATGCATTAGCCTTTATGAGCTTCACAAGCCAACCTTAATTGCATTCCCTGCTGTCTGCTGAAGGAAAGACTGGTTGTTTTTTCTTTTTGCATGGATGGAAAGCAGGGTTTGGAGCCTTGGAGAGCTTTGGCATCCAATCACACCAAAGGGCCGTGTCCACTCATGGGTGACAGCTCTGGGTGCCAGTCCCACGTCCCCAGCATGTGATGCTCCATCCAGGGCATGAGATCCACAGCCCTGTCACTCCGACAGCGCACATTTTATTCCTTTCATCCCTTCTCTGCTGCTTTGCTCTGGATTTCCAGCTCTCCCCTGTGGGTACCTCAGCACAACAAAGCCTTTGATGGTTCTTTTCTCCCTGGAGCACCTCAGCTCAGGGATTTTTACAGGCACCCTCAAGTGAGGGCTTCCCACAGTCAAAATCATCTTGCTTTGCCAACATCTGAATGGCTTAACTTCTGAAAAGCCCACCCCTGAAAGGATTCCTAAGTCAGAGCTCACCTATAAGGTCCAGTGTGGGGTCAGTGACTTCCAGAGGGAAATAAAGAGTGTTGTATGTGAAAAGAGCCAATATTCCTGTCTTTTTGGGAAGCTCTAGGTGCAAAACCCACTCTGGGTGTAGGACAAGGAAGCAACCAATTCCTCCTGCACTTTCCCACCTCTCCTTGCCCTGTCTCTACCCACATGATGTTGTTACCTCCCCAATTCTTAGGTGGAGGGATTTTTTATCAGCAAAGAGCATCAATATATGTATGAACAGTGCTCAGTAGCTTGTGACCTTGATGTCAGAGGGAGGCTTTTTGGTTCTGCCAGCACATGCATTATTAATGCAAATATCATAACTAGTTGTGAGCAACCAGAATTTTCTTCCTTTGTACTTTGGTGTATAAAGGTCTGTGAGGATGGATCAAGCTGCTTCATTTATATTTGCTGTGTCACTAAGCTAGAGCTCCTTAAAAACAAAACAGAGCTCCTTAAATAACAGAAGTTATTTTCCGAACTTCAATAGGTGTTCTTATTAACTTGAGAAATTGCTTTTAAAACAGCGAGCATATTTTATAATGAGTCAACAAAAGCTGATTGTGGTGATGCTGGATGGTTCTCCAGAATCAGCAGATTGTGGGGAAAGGCAGAAAATGTATGCTAGGCTCATTTTAGGTTTGAGCCTCATCAACTAATACACATAAAGAGCCATTTACAGGAATGATATATTCAGCTTTCAAGGGTGGGACAGTGATGTGTCTGTTCTTGGTGCACAAGTCTCAGTTCCTTCTCAATCCAGATCTTAATCAACTGCAACTGTATTTTTCAATCTTGTAGGAACCTTCCTGATCAGGTTTTTTTTTTTTCAGGGCCTCCTTCTTTCCACCTTCCAGCATTGCTACTTGCCTGATTCTCTCAGTAACTAAATCCTACTCATCCTGAATTGAGTGGTGGAACTCAAAGCTTTGGTTTGTTTGTTTAAAAGAATCATGGAAGGGTTTGGGTTGGAAGGGACCTTAAAGATCATCTCCTGCCATGGGCAGGGACACCTTCCACAAGCCCAGGTTGCTCCAAGGGATGGGGCAGCCACAGCTTCTCTGGGCAACTGAAAAAACTCCAGTTGCCTGCTAAGAAACCTTCCTAACAATTTTAATTCCCAACAATTTTTAGGAGAGGAGACAGGAGGTAAAGAAGTGGGGCAAAATGGAAAAGTCTGTGAGGCTCGTGTGAGTTTTCTCCCTCTGCTGCAGTGGGAAGGTTTGTCCCTGAGATGTGTGATGGATGGGGAGGGAAATGGGCACTGAAATTTGGGTTCATTAAGGAACATTCACAGGGCTATAACTAAGGAATGGTTTTTGAGTTTTGGTTGTAGACAGATGAAGTTTCATGGAAATGATCTGGTTTAATACTTGAAATAAAAAGGATGGAAGCCAAGAGTCTGAGAAGCTGCCTGAAGTGTGAGGAGTCCTTCCTGGGCTCTCATCACCTCACCAGCTTTTGTACTGTCACAAAGTGACTTTTCCAAGGTGCCTGACTTTGATCAAAACCAGCCCAATTGTTGTCTCAGACAAAGGAGTTAAAAAGACCCAAAAAAAGTGCTTGTGCAGAAGGGGGGAGAGATGTAAAGGCTAAAGGCTGCTCTAACCACCAAGTATCAACTTCAGCGCCCACCCACCTCCCACACACAACCAGAAATAACCTGAAATAATTTATTTAAGCGTGTCTGTATTGCAGTTACATATTTAATGACTTAAAGGGACAGCGTTTCGCTCAGGAGTACATCTGAATTTCCCGTGATTTGAAGGGAAGCATCGCTCCTGCACCCAGTTCTCTGAGAATTTCGGGATGTCTCACAGCACTCAGTGGATTCAACTCCAGGCTGCTGTCTCAGGTTGTCATTACCCTTATTAACAGGGAGAAAACCACAGTAGCTAAACTTAGAACGTGGTAATTCAGCGAGAGAACAAGGTAATTCTCCTGTCCTGCTCGTTGAGTATTAGAAGGAAAAAATACCTCTCATCTTCCTCCTGCTCCTATTGTTTGTTGCCTCAGGCATTGTCTTTTTGTAGATAATAATATATTCAAGGACTTAAGGGCAAAAAGTTAGGTAGGAATGCTAATGGCAGAATGTTGGGGGAGAACAAAAGGAAGCACATACAGTAAAACTTCATGTTGGAATTATCTGAGGACACTGGAGATGAAAGCATCTGACTGAGTCATGATGAATAGTTCACGTCTCTGGAATTGTCTGTCCTTTCCTGGGAAGACCTTTGCCTTGACAATGGTCACATTTGGCCAAGCTACTTCCAGGAAATTCTAATTTTCATGTGCTTAGCATATTGGTACATTTGTAGAATTAATTTGGTTTTATCAGCAGAGGAATATTCCTGAATGTGAGGGTGTTTTTTTAACAGGCTCCAGTCATCTTGACCTTGCAAATGGGCAGGAGAGCTGATAAACCCAAGTTGGGGAGTTCTGGCTTTTTTCCCCCACTGATTTGGAAGACATCACTTTCCCCATCCCCCTGAAAGTTCTCCGTGCCTTTCCATCCCAAACCATTCCATGTTTCTACGACTGTGGAGAAGGCACTGCCCTGGCTGTGGGCTGGGATGTCTTGAGGGTGTCCCTATAGGAATATAACTCCCCTCAGCCCTGTGGAGTGGGACATCTGGGGACTGTCCTGCCTCGGGAGGGTTTCCTTCTCGTAGCTGAGTAGGAAACCTCAGAGAGTCACTTCCCGTGCTGCCCGTGGGGTGAGATGTTGGTTTTGAGCCCCCAGAGAGCACACAGCATGTGGCACAACCACTCTGTCATCAGGGAAAAGCCCTGATCTCTAAAGCACCGTCTTCCCCTGTATAAATACATGGCACAGAAAAGCTAATTATAGCCCCAGGGCTGGCAATTATCAGCGACAAACACAAAGCCCCCAAACAAACCCGACAGCTTCTCGTTTTCAAGAAGTTCTAGGAGCGCTCTTTTAATGGCACAGCACCTGAGCTGGGTGGCAGCTTTCCTTTTGGGCTGGTGTTTGCCCAGAACAAAGCAGAGAGCAGGGAGGCAGTGAAGCCCTGGCAGCAGCCTGAATCTCACCATCCTGCTTTAATTTCCCTTTCTTGGTGGCAGATGGCAGCTTTGCAGGGGTGTTAAATCTGCTCATAACTAACAGGGTGCTGTTTCTTCGAATGCTCCATCTCTTTCCACCGGAACAAACCACCCATTTTCACGGTAACATGGCACAGCCCAACAGTCAAGAGACTGGAACGTGACTGGGGGTGAAAAAATTTTAGAAAATCACACCACCTACGTCCCCTAAAAACTCTCTCAAATAAACAGTATAACCAGGGTTGTTTACTACACTTTCTCATGTATTCTGTCAGCCTAAGAGCTGAACCCCCTGTTCTGCTCACAGCCAGGCTGCCCAGGCTTGCTAAAACATGCAGGCTGAGAGCTGCTCTGACGTCCTCCAGGCCCAGAGCTGCTGTTTGTTCAGAGGATGAGACACAATCCCTGCCCTGGAGTACTCACAGCTTAAAGAGAGGATGGAATAAACAGTTTATCATCCCTGGGACCTCCCAGACCACAGAGGGGAGCGGGTCAGATGTGCTGAGTAGGTCTCAGCCCCTGTTTTTATTAAGCTTTCCACTCCCAAAGCAGCGTGGCTTCTGCATTGTTGTTTTGGATTTCCCCCTTTCACGTGAGTTTAGCACATATCACAGAGGCTCCAGCTGCCCAAAAAGCCACCAAGGAGGTAAATCCATAATAGCTCGAGTTGCTCCACGGAACTGAAAGCGAAGCTTGAACCAGCACTCTTAGGGATGGGCTTGGGGGGCAACTCCTGTGCCTGGAAAGCAGCTTTCCCACAGGACACCCCGTTCCTCACACTCCAGGTGCCCCCTGACACCCCTGCCATGCACTGCTGTAAAATGCTCCCAGGGTTTTGCAGAAAAAACCGTGTTGTGTCAGTGCATTCATTCCTAACAACGGGTAGAGGGGCTCGATATGGCGAATATTGAGAATTACACCCCCGAGGGTGTGCAGGATGCGTGACTGGGGGCTGGGAGGGGGGAAGGCAGTGGTTATAAAACTGCCCGAAATTTGGTCACTCACGTGACTTTCACCTTTGCCCCAGAGCTGCAAAGTGACCCGTGTTTGTGTGCAGCTTTTTCCACCCCGTCAGCAGCTGAACCTCCCATCAACCCCAGCCCCTGCAGACACACAGCAGAGCAGCTCCAAACGCCGCTGAGCCTCCAGTGGCCCACGTGTGGATGTGACTCTGCCTCCCCAGGGCTGCAGGGAGAGGTTCCAGTTCTAATCCCAGCCCCTGGAGTGTGTGTTTGGTTGCAGAATAAAGGTTCACTCCTACTGCACTGCAGATTTCAGCCTCCGCTGTCCAAGTGCTTCTGCCCAAACTCATCTGGGCAGAGTCCTTATCTCTGCAGCCCTGCAGTTGTCCCTGAACCTTGTGGCCTCTCCTCCTCTTTTTCTTGGTCAGGGAAAATCCTCTTGCAGTTGAAGTGATCTGCTCTGAAGAAAGAGGGGCAGAAGGTGGCCTGAAGTCACTGGTGGTCGTGGTAGCAGCATCTCGTGGCTCACCTGAGCCAGGGACCAGCCACAGCTTTTAGAACAAGCTCTGTTAGCAAGTGCCAGAACAAATGAATAAACAAAAGGGACACCGACTGGAAGCCAGGAGTTGTCCCACGCACGGAGCAGATACAATGACACCTTCTTCTGCTACCAACAGATAGCCCAGCTGGTTGTGACTCTCAGTCACCTCTAAAACGCAGGGGCTGTGCCCTCCCCACCGAGGTGGAAGGAAATGGAATGGCAGGGATCCATCCCAGAGATTGCACAGCTTGGCTCCTGTTCAGGTTTTGGGCTACAGTAACTGCAGGGCTGGCTCCCAGCTCCTTCCAGCTCCTGGGCTGTGCAGATGTGAGCCCACGTGGGGCCACTTTCTTCGGCATCAAGGGGCGGATTTTGCTTCCAGCTATTCCTGTATCATTTCCCCTCGACCTCCAGTTAAGTGGTATCATCCATCCAATAATAAGCTCAGCTCAGAATCAAAAGAATTAGGCACTGATTTGCTTTTATCACACTTTTATGTGCTTCTGGAAACTGGTTTTAGCTGTGTTCATCCCAGAGCTGGCTCAGAGCAGACACATGACAGCTTTGCCTGACAATGCTCCTGTTCCTGCTGACTGATTTCTGGGGTGTTCCACCTCAGCTGAGCTCACAGTCCTTCACCAGGGAACTGTTACACAGCTGAGGTTGCAGAAGGGAGAGCAGGGGAATACCAAGCGCACCAGATTCTCACACTGAAATTTAAAGCTCATTTTTTTTAATCTAAAAGGCAGAAGAGGGATTTCCCACTTCTCCTGAATGCCTTTGGCTTCCCTTTAAAAGGGAATGAAGCCAAATAATACCAACCAACCTCTGTCTGTCTGGGCCCTCGTGTTGTATCCTCAGTTCTCTCCTTTTCCTTCAAGAACCAGTAAATTGGACTCTCCTAAACTGTACTGGCTACGATTTGATTGCAAGTCAGAGCTGGGCTCTCTCTGATTTTATGTATCTTTGCAGTATTGCCTTTGAAATCTTTAATATGCTCATGTCCTCAGCATGTACGTGATGGGGTTACAGCAAACAGATGAACTGTTTTAACAGATGGATCTGTTAAAACCCACTGAAGGCCAGGATTAAAATCACTCTGACCCATTACTTGCTGTGCTGCCAAAACTTACACTAAGATTAATAACTGAGTTGTGCCCAGTGCATTTAAAAGAGCTAAGGGCACGGCTGTGCTTCTTCCCAGGTTTCTCCATTTTAAAAACATCCAAGCAGCACCCCCAGGAGTGGCTGAGGAATAGAGGGCTCAGGGATCTTTGGGGAGAGAGGGAAGGCAGATGTTTGACTTTTTTTCTTTTTTTTTTTTTACCAGTAAAACTCAGTCCTCTCTGCTGAATCATTTGCTAAAACCAGGTTTGGATGCTTCTAGATGTGTTCAACACACCACCTAAAATAAAAGCTTGGGAGCCTTGGGCGTCCTCTGGAGTTGATTTAGATGGGTATTCAGACAACCTAAAACCCGAGCTTAAAAGAGTCAACAGCTTTTGTGCTTAAAAACATGAGCAAACACACTGGAGTACTTTTAAGAGGATGCACTGAGTGGTGGAAGTTACTGGCACAAAGTGTTGTGGTTGAAGTACAAGTGCATTAAGAAAAGGGAATTTCAATTAGGATTGGCTTCATGGTGGCTTTCAAGCATTTTGGGCCCAAATGCAAAGTTTGGCTCAGGAAATCTCCTGAGCACAGACTAAGAAGAAAAGAGCTCCTTAGCGGCGTATGAAGCTAAATTTGATAAATAATAAATTCCCTCTAACGGGCCGTGCAGGTCCCACATTTCCATGTGTGCCCATCAGAGCAAGGGTGAAACAGCAACAGAACAGATGGTGCAAAGGTAAGATTTCATTCATCAGGCATCAGGTTCCTACAGAGTGTAGACAAACCTTATCAGGACAAATATGCTGCAGGACAGGTTTTTAGTGCCAGCCCTTGCACATACTTTGTGTCTGAACCATTTCACCCCGCAGACCCTCCACAATAGTTCCTGGGTGGTTGGGATGTGGTGGTCCTTCAGTTTATTAAGTGATATTTATCATCAGCCTTCAGGTTCTTTTCCAAACCAACAGGCTTCTGCTGCTAATTCTGATGGTTTGGTTTGTATTGTAGAGAAGGGGAGAAGGGGGGGAAAAAGAAATAAAGGGGAAAGCAAACCACTCATTGACCACAAATGGCTGCCTCATTTCAACTGTCCATGCCCTGAACACTTCAGTGTATGTATTGTAGGAACACATGCTTGTGTACATGCATATAAATGGGTGCATATGCCTGCCTATATATAGCAAATAGGTACATGCTGGGTATTTTACAGCCCTAAGCAACCTCAGGGATTTCCAGCTGTGTTTGAAGAGATTCCCAAGCCCCTCAAGGTGTTTTGGGTGAGCTGGAGAGTTGCAGAAGGGCTGCAGAGATGGAAGGAGCCCTTTTCCTTTTCCCTTCCCACATTCAGAAACACACAGGAGACCAATTGCAGGCAGCAAACCCCAGCACCAGCGTTCGGGTTGAGAAAGGGACCTCCACTATCTCCTAGATCCTCTCTGCTTGTGTTATGGCTTGTAAAGATTATGGAGACTCGTAAAAGAAGTGCTCCAGGGCCTGCACTGGCCTTGGCAAGAAACCACAAGACTATGACTTATAAAAAGTCAGAGCAGTTTTAAAACTTGCGCAGTTCAGGGGGGAGAATTATTATTTCTCTCCTTTGAATGCGTCATCAAGAGTGGGGGAGAGGGAGACATAAAAATCCTGTATTTCAACATTTCTTTTCACCTAAGGTGGGCCTGCAGAAATCACCTGTCACCAGAGCGTGTTTCTGTAACCAGAGCTACACCCAGAAATAGCCACTGTTGGCAGATTTACAGCTCCACATTTCTGACCTTTGTTTCCTGCCCAGAGCAAGAACAGTTGTGTTTGAAACACTCCTGGGAGAGGGAAGGGATGGAGTGGGAGCCATCAGTCCATCCCAGTCACTGACATGGGGCGTAAACAAATGCTTAGGGCTTTCTTAAATAGGAACCTTAAAAGCCTTTCTTTGCATGTCTTAATAGACCCCATTCAGCCACCAGCAGAGAAGATTCATTGTCACCAATTATTGCAAATATTTCTCTTCTCAGCCTGGCCTCCTGACCAGCTGAAGCCATTCCAACCTCGCTGGCCAGGCTTATCACATTTCCCACCTGGAGTGGGCTTAGGGTTGACTTGGATATCCCCAGCACAGCAGTGAGGGAGGAAAATCAATGCTTACAGAGGCTGCTGAATCCGAGGGAATGATTCCCCTTCAAGCCAGTGTGCTCTGAATGAGGCTGGACAAAGGAAAGCTTTGATAGCCATCGATTTCTGAGGCAAAGGAGCTGCGTCTTTTGCCGGGCTTGAAAACGAGTTGTTTAAAAGTACAGGCAAAAAAAAATCCATGCTGGCTGGGGGAAGGTGACTGGGGCTGTGCACAGCTTGTGGTGGTGAGAGGCAGGCAGGCTCTGGGCTCTAATGAAGAGAATTGAGAGGGGCTGAGCTGGAGATACAGAAGTGCTCTACTGTGAGAAACGAGCTGATAATGAGAATGAAGAACTTCCTCTGATTATTGCTTCTCGTTTCCTATAATGCAATCTGCACCTCTAAAGGAGGCCCTTGTGCTGGATGTTAGGTCCCCTTGCCTCCTCTGCGTGGTTAGAAGATCTTAAGCAGCAGTATTCAAAGAGAAAGGTTAACCTGAATCAGGCAGAACATAAGCCTGTTTTTCTTCTGAATTGCATGCAGTGTAACACCACAGGTATGAGTGGAGCCATTTCAGACAGGCAGCAAAATCTGGCAGGCAGGAAAGTGCAGAACTTGGCTGTGGCAGCAGCCAAGACAATGCTGAGAAAATCGTTGAGACCGCACAGGAGGTGATGGAACTGTGTGTCTAGATGCCTAAATTCTTCTAAAAATCTAGCCCTAAATCACCACTGAAAATAACTCCCGAATTCACAGGTTATGTCAGACATCTCCTCTCAGGTTTTATATCCAAATTGGACTGGTACTTTGGATAAATGGCTCAGTTCGTCACGAGCAGGTGCAGATTTTGGATGCTCCCCTTTCAGCTGTGCAAGGGCTTTCAGAGACGGTGGTGAGCTGCATCTAGGGCTGGATGTGTGAGCCCTCACACACGCCTGCTTTTACATGGTTAAACCCCCAAAAACGGACAGCCAGGCTTGAAAACAGAAGCTTAATCCTTCTGCACTTGCAGTTTCCCCTCTCTGTGAAGCGGGGATGGTGATAACACTTTATCTCCCTGCCGATGGCCAAGAAATGTCTCTGCCTTCCTCACACCACAGTGGGAGGCAGAGAAGTCACAGCTGTTACAGGGCAATGCCTGTCCTTGAAATCCTCTTCCAAGCAGGAGCTGAGGGACATGGGCAGTGGGCACAGCAACGAGCAGAGCCAAAGGGAGGAATTGCACATTTCAGAACAAACAGGATGCAGAGACATGAGAGAAAAACCCTCCTCGATGAACACCCGAGAGGAAATGAAATTAGAGACACTGAATCCAGATAACCAAATCGAGCAGCTCTAATGTGGGGTGGCAGTTAGGCAATGGCAAGAACAACAGCACAGGGCTATCAGCAGACTCCACCCTGCACCACAGCACTGAAAAACAAAACCCTTTCAAGGCTGTGCGTTCGCCCGCCTGAGTAATCTCAGCTTAAACCAAAGGAACAACTCATGTGTTTGAACTTGAGCAGCACCTTTGGATCCCTCGCCAGGCTGGCAGTGAAACTCCTCCTGGTTTCCTCCTCAGAGGTGGGAGAGCCTGTGGAAACCTGTGTGGTTCCTCGGAGCGCCCTGTTCAAAGGGCGACATTCCCCCTGCTTAACGTGCTGCTGCAGAGCTCAGTCCTGCCTCAAAACTTCAAAAGCCACAGGGATGTTGCACCTTAAATACTCTTTTCAGGAGTGGAAGGAGCTCCCAAGCCTTTCTGGGATGCTGCTGATATTCCCTGATTGTTTTCCCATCGACAACAATTACAAGAAAGCCCCAGTTTTCAGGAATTTTTCACTCCAACCAAAAACTCCTCTTGGCTTTGATTTATACCTTGAAACAAAGGGACAATTACCTAATCACAACATTCAATCCCATTTGCATAATCTCATCTAAACTGTTCAACTGCTTCAGATACTTTTGTGATTAGAAAGATACCCCACAAATAAACTGCCTGCGTGTTCCTGACACTCAAAACAGGGGTTGCAAGGAAGGGGAAGATAAAGCACCATGGAAAAAAAGGTTTTCTTCCTTACCAGACTTACACCCAACCTAAGAAACCACAGAATTTCATGTCTCTTACTGAAATGAAAGTCACATCAAAGGTCCTGGAAGACTTGGGGATGTGCTGCAGCAAAACTGAAATAATGTTTGGTAGGTGGAAGGTTGAGCTGGATGCCTGGAACAGGAGCTAACCGCCACCTAAGAGCACGTTTTTGGGTTATTTATGGCCTGATGGCAAATCTAAATGACTGAGCTCCAAACCCAGTGCTGCAAGAGACTGTCTATGTGTCCTCAGGCAAATACCTTAAAGTGCCTTCGTGCTCACTGGGAGCTGCTTCATCTGCAGAGACACTGAGCATCAGTTGGCCAAGATTCTCCAAAGTGGTTGCTGACTTTGGGGAATTTTGGACTTCCAAAAAGGGCTTGGTTTCCACACACTGCAAGGCCCCTGGGTTTCACAGTTTCTTTCAGTGAATAAACCCAAAATCCAGCCATAAAACTTTCTCCCATGTTACGTTTTTGAGATCGGGGTTAAGATTTTCACGTATTTAGATATTACTGGCTCTTAGTAAAAATTATGAAGGAGAGGAGAGTAAGAAGTTAGGAAGTTGCTTTTGGCCTTTATACCATCCTGAATAACTGAATATTTGGGTTTTTTTTTTTTGGCTTCTGGTGATGCAAGGGGGAATCATGCCCTTTTTGTGGTCCATACACAACTCCTATGCCACATCACTATCAGAGCTTGCACCTTTAACATATTTATCCCCCAAAATATCTGTGAGACAGGGAGTTACTGTATTTCTGGAGCCAAAAGAAGGCAGCACCTTGCCCTGGAAGCTCTTTGTGGCTCAAGGAACCTACTCCCAAATGCAGTTCTGCTAACCTGGCCTCAGGCTCTTTGGGGATGACACATCCTGAAAGACCCATTCACTTTTCCCCTCCTGTTGTCACATTTTCTCGGGGCAGCCTTGGCTCTAGCCTTCCAAAGCTGACTTTGCAGCAGATGGGCCTATCTGAACACCAAGAGCCAGCACAGAAATCAGCAGCTGGTCACCAGAGATCCCCCAGGAGGAGGTGGAAGCACCCTGGGTCAGGAAGTGGAGGAAGCTGGAAAGATAAATTGACCCCCAAAGTCAGGGTCTTCCTAGGGAGTTAAATCCTCTCTCTGAGATAGCATCTGAAGAGCTTTTTTGGGAGGCTGGATGATGAAATGCGGCGTCCTTATAAAGGCTGATCTTCCCACGCAAGTAGAAAACATTACCTTAGGGAGAAAAGAGGAAATACCACAGGGAAGTGGGTCATTATCCCCCCCCCAAGCTGAACTCTTCTTACCCAGTCAAAGTGAGACTTCAAATACCCCCATACAGCTGGTTTCAGGTTGGTGTGAGGGGTTTCAGTCGTGCAAGTCACCCCACACAGGAGACCTCCTGGCAGAGGCTGAGAAGAGATGGTTAAACAGGATGGACAGTGGATTCTCCTGGAGCAGTGAACCTGGAATTGCTGTGATGCTGAAAGGAAGCAGCATCAGCTGCCCTGAACCATCACAGCACAGCCCCCCGTGCAGCACTCGGGTCTCTGCGGAGCCATCCTGACTCATCCTCTGCCCAGCCTTGGCTGACGTGTTTCAGACCCAACTAATCAGGGTATCCAGGGACCAAAACGCACCCCAGCTGCCTGGGAAAACATGATTACGTGCCCCAGCTCCAGGCACAGAGCTGGAGTCACTATTTATAAAATCCTCTGCGGCCCCAACATATAAATGTGCTGCGAACAGGCGAGAAACACCTGAGGTTTATATTCTTCTCCCAGAGGCTTTGGTACCGAGTCTTATTTATGCACAGGCTCTGAATGGTATAAACCCCCTCATTTCTCTAAAGAAAGCTTTTTTTTGGGGTTATTTCTGGGTAAGATGCTCAAAGCTGGTGTGCATTAGCATCACTCCAAGAGAGTAAATGGTGCTGGGCTGATTTACACTGCTGGAAGGCTTTGCCCCTCAGAGCATGAATGCATTTATGATGCAGCCATGCAGTGACTGTAAAAGGAATATAAATGTGTTTTCTGAGGTGCAGCTGTAAGCTACATTTACTCCAAGGCTTGTTTCGGTTGCCCACGGACAGTGTGAAGATGAACCAGATCCAATTCTTGGTTAGGCTGAGATTTCTTTGAATGGAGCCTGGGAGAACTGACTGCAACTCATCCACGGCTCATACACAGTGATTTGACACTTAGTGGGCCTTGGCAGCTCCTCTCAGAAAGAAATATTGATTGGGAAGAGAAAATTCGATAAAATTGTAGAACAAGGGTGCAGGACATCACTGACACCACTTAGAGCCTGCAGTTCTGGAGAGCCCTTTGTCTCAAGTGGATGGCAAATGTTAATTAAGGTGCCCTCTCTGGCATCAAGTGACTTGATGTATTGTCTCGTGGTAAATTTTTCTGTCTGTAAAACGAGAATGATAGTTATTTGGAAGTGGCTGTTCCTACCAGTGCCATTCTCATGCAGCTGTGAATTCTACCCATCAATCTATCTCAGCTGTAACTATGGGTAACACAGGGAGTGAGGGATTTTGCAGGCAATGCTGGGATCAGTGTCTGTGAGCAGGAGATGATCCTGTCTGGCCTCTCCCCATCCTCCTCTCCAGACAAATTTGCTCTTTCTGCCTCCTGGAGCGGGCAGGGTGTTTGCCTTTTCGCACAGCACAGCTGGACTGTGGGACACACAAACCAAGCTTCTGCTCGCTGGGGGAAAATGGTATCAGTGTTTCATGTCAGCACAAACTCAGGGCTTGAAATTTGCATCAGGAAACTGCTTCAGTCGCTCTCGACAAAATGGGGAACAGCTCAGAAGAGAAACAGCCCCACCTTGTCCATGGCAGGTGTTTCCAGTGCCATTTAACTCGGTAGAAACGTTTGGAACGTCCTGGTCTCAGCCAGTCCAGCACGTGCTCAAGGGCTTTGCTGAATCACAGCATTAATGGGATTTGTGTCGTGTGAGAACTTGCTGTATTTCATTAAGCAGAGGAGAAAGAAAATAGTCAATTTAAAAACCAGGAGATGAAAAATCTCTCTGAAACACACCCTCCCCTAAACTGGCAATTGTGTCACAGCCAGCAGTCTGGAGTGATTAATTCTGCACTATCATGAAAGGGGGACAAATGGCACTTGCCTTGTGTTTGATAATGGGGGGGGGGGTGGGTGATGGGTGTGAGTGAAATACAGTGAAAAACCTCTTTCCACATCAGGCTATTTATCAGAGTTCCCAATTTTTGGGTTTGCCTCTGCATTTCTAGCACACAAGGCAGACATCCCACGGCTGGCTCAGCCACATATATAACCTTTCTCCAGCATTTCCATGCTGATCTCCTGCTGGCAGGGACTGGCCTGGCAAGGTGCTGGCAATGACAGGAGAATTCCGCCTGGAGGACATGAATCTGGTGCCCAGGGAAAGCAAAGCCATCAAACACATCTCATCTCACTCATTCCATGTTCCAGTTCATGACTGTTTGCTTTCTGTTTAGATTCTACACCAGTGGTGAGTGACAGGAACCACTCGGGGTGTTGCCACACCTGCATGTGCCACTCTGCTCTCTGTGCCCATCTTTATTCTTTTGGGAATCTGTGGGAAAAGATGGGAAGGCTGAGGCTTCCCAGGGGAAAGGAGGAGCCATGGCTCTGCTCCCTGACTGTGTGAGGTTGGTGTCTCAGATGTGTACCAGGAGTTGTGGGTATTCAGGAGTATCTTAAACAGCACCTTTTGCTCCTGGGACTTGCCAGAGCTTCAGGAGAAGTATCAGGAAGAGTGGATTTGATGGGACAGCACCTTGTGAACACAGACAGGAGGTACAAGGTGTCTAAAACTCTGTTTATGAAGGTTGTCAGCTGCTTTGTTACGGTGACTTCATCAAGTCCCTCAACCCACTCTACTATTTCTTGCTGGTTTTTATTTATTTCCCCCCTCCACTTTTTGCTGCCCCCTGGATTCAGTCTTTGTGCAGAGCACAGAATATGGTGGGGACAGAATAATGCCAAGCAAAGCCCTGGCCTATCCTTTTTGGGTCTGTTTATAGAGGGGCTGAGTAAGACACAGGCTCGGCAGTGCACCCCATTGTACTGCACAAAGCCTGCAGAGAGTCTTGGTGATGGAATCCAAAACCCTGTCAGCTGCTGAACTACAGCTCTTTTGATGACTCTGCTTGTTGAGGATAATTAGACTGGTGCAGCACAGACACACACACGGATGTCTCTATTCTTCCCGCAGTTGCAGAGCACATGCTGTGAATCCACGATGAGCTCTGGTGAAAACCCAGGGCGACGTTTTCAAGTGTGAGCAAGATTTGGGAGGCCAGGATTTGCTTTCACAGGTGACTCAAAAACACGAGGAGCCAGCAGGGTTAGCACCTGATGTTTAAAAGCACTAAATTTTTAGGTTTTTTTTCCCCGAACATTCGCTCACGATCTTTCAAAGGATGGAATTCCCCCCTGACTTGTGTCAGGGTAGTTATCCAGGAGGTCCTGAGGACTGGCAGCATCCTCTGAGCAAAGTGGGAGCAATAATTTAGGGATAAACTTCCTTTATAAAGGGCATTGTGCAGAATTCTGCAGGAACAGGCCGACCTGCTGCCACTGCCACCAAGCCTCCAAGGGGGGGAAGGATAATCAGCATTTAATGCAAACAAGGCTCCATTCAAAGAGTCTGGATATCTGAAATCATGGGTTTCTCTAGTGACTTCTTTGTCTTGAGAATCTCATCAGTAAATTTAAACTGGCTCCTGACAGTGGTATCAGGTCTGTGAGGAGAGAGAAAAAGGGACAGAAAAGATAACAGTGGTATCTGTATCACTGGAGACTGATATGACGCCTGAGAGGGAATTGCATGCTAAGGATCAAGTCATTAACTGCCTGGGGTTTTGACACAGAAGGCACAGAGTAATTTTTCAGGCCCTGTCAGTGACGTGTGAGGTCTGGGTTGCACTCCCTGAAGCTCCTCTGCTTCCCAGTGCAGAGTGGGATCAAGTTCAGGACCTTGGCTCCGAGACAACAAACTCACCAGAGAGACAGAAGCACAAGCAAATGTTTTCTTGTCACCATGTAATTTTAATACCGAAACAAACCAAGCACTCAGGGACTGGGAAACTTTCTGACATCTCCTACAGCGTTTGCCAAAGTTAGAGAGCCCTGAAAACCACACCCCAGCAATCCAGGGATTGCTGGCTTCGGGCTGAATTGCCACTGAACTGGGGGTTCTCTGCACGTGGTGATGGCACTCAGACATTTAAATCTGAGATCCCACTGAAGCACGGCGTGTGAAGGCACTAGGAAGGTGTTGGGGTGTGTTTTCCTCCCTGAACACACCCAGCTTGTTCTCTGGGCAGCCAGCACTCATCCAGCAAGTACTGCAGTGACCTTGGCCATCTGGGGAGCAATCTTTGTGTAGGGAGCCTCTGTCCTTGAACTGTTTGTGGCAGGAGCATTTTCTTTGCCCATACCAGACCTGAATATCTGATTGTTCCACTTCCCCCAGCCATCAGATATGATTAATGGCAGTTGTGTCCAGTATCCTGAGTCACTGAGGTAACATAGGGCACTGCTGCTGCCATTATCATTTCAGAGGGTGATCTTATCACAGGAATGGCTTCTCCTGCCTCTGATAAGGAATGTCCCTCCATCTGAAAATTCTGTACAATGCCATGTTGTTCCATTTAGACCAGACATCTGAGTCTTGTCATTAAGTTGTTGGACTGACACTCTACAGATTTAGGAAGAATATCAAGTATCAGATTTAGGTAGGTGCCAGTATCAGCCTAACTATAGATCTGATGTATATATTTAAGCTTCTCTGTGCTTCAGTTTCCAGACTATACAGTGGAAATAAGGAGCCATTTATGGTTTATCACTTTAGATCTTTAAAGTAAGGATGGAGATCCCCCCACCCCCAAACACAGTGGAGCCACTGGCATGGAACAGTCTGAATCCTGCAGGAATCATCTCCTGGTCCCACAGCAGAAATTTTCAATAAAACCAATGAAAAAAAAGAATAAATCCATGTGCAGAGCAGCCCTGGGACTCAGCCCCAAGTGCCTGTTTGCTCCAGCCTTTCTCCAGTGCACCTTCCTGGCAGCTGCTGATTCCATTCCCCGTGTCCCACTGCTCCGTGCAGACCTGCTGGATCCCTTCCAGCACAGATGTGCAAAACTGCTGAGAGGCCTCAGTGCCGAGCCCAGGAACTGCAACAGTGAACCGGAGCAGTTAATTGCTCAAACTATTGCTCAAGTTACGATCTCATCTGTTAAACCCCGGCGTGGGCCGAGCTTAAATGTCAGAGCTTAAACAGGCACGTGGAAAGCGAGGGTCATGTAGGGAAAGGGGCAGGGGGGTCTTGTCCAAGCACTTCCAGCAACTTCTTCCTCTTTCACTGCTTGTAAACAGGTCACAAACTCTCCCTGGGAAGCTCCTACTCACACATGTCCATGGGGCTGGTGGTTGTACTGGAAGTAGTTTGCTTAGGTGGTTTCTCTGCCACACAATCCCAAAACACCCTGCCCTGAGTGATGAGCACACACAGAGCATTAGGGAAATCTTCTCCCTACTCCAACACCTGGATTTTCTATTCAACAGCTGAAGATTTCCCCCAGTGCTGTTAAAACTTGGAAACCCCCTTTCAGTGGAGCCTTCCAAGCTGCTACTTCTAGAAACGTTCCTATGCATCGACTTCTTCCCTTGGGATGGGGTTTCCCTCCACACCTGGGCCAACACAAGTCCCTACAACTCATGAAAACCCTTCTAAAGCTTGGGCTTGGGTGGGGCTTGGGGCAAGCCCGTGTTTTGGGCTGGTTCTTTGTAGCAGGATGAGTTTCAGCCAAGAGCATCTGCAGAAAACTAACACCCTGAAGGCGAGGCCGTGAAGGAAGAGAAACCACTTCAAAATGGGAAGATTACTTGCCACACTTCTTTTTTCCATGCTGGATCTTCCCAAATCCAGCTCAAACCCATGAGGAAGGAGGGACTTCCAGCCTTGCTATGTTGCTAAGTCTGTAACTAGGCAAAACATGTTTTAGGAGAAGATTTTACTGTTTGTAAACTGGATCTGAGCTGCGTTTCTTTGACAATAACGAAACCCTTAATGCTCCTAAATTCTCACAGCCACTGGGAAAGCAAATCCAAATCAGACTGGCTTGGTTTTTTCGGGGTCAGGGGAATGGACACAGAGTTAAACCCAGGTGGTCTTTTGTGGGAGGGAAGGAGGAGGAAATGTGCAGCACAGGGGAAGTGATGAAGCTGATTCACTGTAAATTGTCCAATATTCCTGTCTATCCCATTTTTATGGGGGGGAAATGTTTGCATTTATGTTCAGATCCACCCAGGAACACAGCATTACACATTAAACCAGTATTATCCACCTGTCTGTAGGAGACAGTTCCCCTTTTCCAGGCTGAGATGATGGGAAGGAACATCCATTTATTTTTGGGAAGCTTTGGCACCTGTGTTTTCCTTTACTCTTATCACAGAGAGCACAGTGCCTGAAAAAGCACAATACCTCTAATTGAAGTGTTCTGGTTATGGACAGTGATTTACCCAGCTTGAGTAATGACAGGGGCCAGCGAATTATCTTCATTTTTCTAGGCCTGGATCTCTTCTGAAACAACATCTCAGGGCTGTGGCTTGAATTCAGAGTTGTATGAAATAGCAATAACATTTTAAAATGTTATATATTTATATATTCCTGCACATATGTGCACCCAGAATTAAAAAAAGAGAAAGCAGGATTTTTTTTTTTTGTCTCATGCTAGAATTTTAACTTTCTGGTTTTGAGGATGTTTTGGAGGAGTTTATAGTCTGTCATGAAACTTTTAAAACTGTGGATCACTGAATGTGCAGACTCTGGAGGTACATTGATTTCTGCACCATGCAGGCCAGACAAGTTTCAATAATTTAAATTTGGTCAAAGGTCTTCTTCCATCCTGAAAGAAACTGCAGTCCATCACTAAATTTTCCTATTTTTAGCATTTTACAGACACAGGTTATAGATTTTTTTATTTTTAATTGCTTGTACCTACATAATAGTTTTAAGTGGTCAGGATTTGGGTAAAATGCTTGTCTTGGTGCCCGAATTGCAAAGTGGGAATTGTAACATCACCTTTGCCTCCCTTCCTTGTTTGAATCAGAAACTCCTCGGGGTAGGGAAAACCTCCTCCCGTGTGACCAGACAGTCTGTAATGCAATGGGCTAATTGCAAAAGCAAGAACTAATGATGGTGTGCTGACACCCTGCAGTGGTTTGAGCAGCTGCCATGCACAGGTAAAGGCATCCAAAGGCGGTTTGGGCATCGCTGTGTAACCTGGAGTAGCTCAGGTGAATGGAAGCTGTTGCTGGGAAGAAGGAAGGCAGGCAAACCTGTGCCAACAAGGATTTAGAGGTGAATGGGTATTGTCCTTTGGTGGACCCTTTATCCACACAACCCGCATTCAGGAGGGAGAAAAACAGGCTTATTTAATAACACCTTGATCTGAGCACCAGATCCACTCAGTACCCGACAGCCTCTCTTGGTTCCAGCCTGGCTCACACATTCTCTGCCCTTAACTGAGCCAGTCTGTACTAAATTAGTCTGGACTAACCATCCTAGTAACACTTGGAAACCGTATTTAGCCTTTCACCTTTGATTATTTCATCATGCACTGGGTGGAAGTGGCTTGCCCGAAGTAACACAGAACCAGGGAAACAAAAGGAACCTGAGACTCCTCAGTTCCTGTCAGCAGTGCAAGCCCAGGATCATCCTGGCCATCTGAGCTTTGAAAATGTAGGCACAGAGAAATATTATCAAATAATGAAACAGTATCAGTTTGGAAGAGGCAAATGCTGGGGGGGGTGAGACACATGAAGTTGCTCGAGCTGAATTAGAAGGTGAAAGTGTTCCCCAGGATCTCAGTACTGGCTCAATACCAAACCCAAAAACTGTGATCTCCAGCCAACTCCTGTGATCATGTCTCCAGGGGTCCCCTCTGTCCCCTGCCCCAGTCAATCCCCCCCAGCTCTACCCAAAAGCCAGGAGGCCGCTGATGCCAACAGAGATGGCATTTTGTGACATGCCTGACAGACTTGTCTGACAACTTGGAGCTTTGTTTTGCATAAGCCACCCAAACAGATGGTCACCACTTTTAAGTACCAGCCTGGCTTGTGTTTGTAGGCAGGATCTACAAGCACAGAACTGAAATTTCACTGAATTCCCTGTTTCCTGCTGTAACTGTGGCTCTGGGGTAGAAAACAGAGGTGAGAGAGGTTGGGGAGAAAACTCGAAAGGTTTTTAAGGGTACTTCTCAATGCTGTATTTGAGAGCGAGGTGCTGGTTTTACCTCCTTGCCATCTCGGTATTCTCTGTCATTCACACTTACAGAGTAATATTCTGTGAGTTAAAAAGCATTTTCTGGGAAGCAATGACCTTTAGGGAATGTCCTGTGGCCACACAGTCCTGCCCCTCAGGCTTCCAAACCTGTGCTGTTCCTTGGTGGTACTGCTGAGATGTCTGATTTCCGTTTTGCTTCCTGTCTGAATTTTAATGATGAGTTATTTGTAGCATTTCCAGCAGGCTGGAAGAGGGGCACTAATTGCTACTTCAGATGGGGAAAGTGGTCCCTCTCCCAGCAGAGAGCTGAGCTGTCAAGCAGGGTTATGTCACATTATCCTGAATTTAGGATCATGACAGCTTCACCCATCTGGCTGGTTAGATTTGCAAGGAATAGTTTTTGCAGTTAGTGATATTTTACCCCTTTCTCTGGCTTGCTCCCTGTGTTTAACCTTCTCTGGCTTGTCTGACGAGGCTCTGAGAGCATTTTTATCAAATGTCAGTGTTTTCTTGGGCGAGAACATGACCCATAGACACAGTTCCTCAGTGAGGTAAGAGCAGGGCTGCCTGTCAGCCTTGATGGCACTGTTGTGCAGGTAATAACTAGTTTCATTCATAGTATCAAGCTGCTTTTTTTTTTCCTCTAGCTACTCTGAAAGATGCACATCTGTTTTTCCAACCAAGCAGAGCATGAAGTCACCAGCCTCCTCTGATCTGCATTTGCATTCCCTGTATATAAATGCTGTGTGCTAATCTCAACAGACAACTATAGATCACTGACAGCCCTAAGGAATGCAAGGAGGACTGTGGAAAACACCAGATTTCCTGCATGTGCTAGTGGACCCACGAACCCACAGATGACATAAGTCCTTAAACTGCATCTGTCTGTCTCTATATTTACAAAAAACCTGCCCAAAGACAGGCTGCCAAACCACCGAGTTCTGACTGGTACAAACGGGAAAACTTAAGGAGATCAAGGAACCATCCCGATCCCCCCTAGTTTAATTTCCATCCTAAAGCGCCGGGTCCCACTTCAGGAGTCGCTCTCTTTCATCATTAAGTTACCATTACGTTGCTGCCTGATTAATTAAAATCATAGGCACACGCAGGGAGATGACACCAGGGCAGAAACTGGACAAGAAAAGCCGAACCACTTCGGGCTACGCACGGAAATGTTCTTGCATTGCTCTGTCCCTTTTTGGGTGACTTGTACAGGGATTAAAGAAAATCTCCGGGCTGACCAGGCTAAAGCACTCATCCCAAGGACTCGTTATTTTCACGGCGCGGGAGCCACGGGCTCTGATTTCAGTTTAGGGGTGCAAAAGCTGCCTCTGTGGCCATCCCCAACTTCCCGGCGGTGCGGGGACGGAACCCGGGACGGCACCTGCCTCTCCCTTCCCAGCACCTCGGAGCCAGACTGGGATGCGACCCAGGGCATCCCTCGGGTCCTACGGCATCCCCGGGCCGCTCTGGGAGCACATCCCCCTGCTGTGGGACAGCATCCCCGCACTGCCGGAAGATTATTCCCTGCTGCCCTGGCTTCTCCCAGAACGCATCCCAAGGCTACCCCGAGAGCGTATTCCCCAGCACAGCATCCCCTCTCTGCCTCGGCCGGCCCGGCAGCGCATCCCCCCGGCTCCGGGAGCGCATCCCTCCGCTGCCGGGAGAGCATTCCCCGCTGCCCTGACCGTTCCGAGAAGGCATCTCCGGGTCGCTCCGGGAGCGCATCCCCTTCGCAGCCGGCTGAGCATCCCTGCGCTGCCGGGAGAGCATCCCCAGCGCCCGGGAGAGCATTCCCAGCGCTCGGGAGAGCATCCCGCGCTGCCCCGGCCGCTCCCGGACCGCATCTCTCCTCTCCGGCAGAGCATCCCCCTCTCCTGCAGCTCGTCCCCCGTCGCCGGGACCGCATCCCCCCTGCTCCGGCAGAGCATCACCCCTGCTCCGGCAGAGCATCACCCCTCTCCAGGAGCGCATCCCGCCGCTCCGGGACCTCATCCCCGCGCCCCGGCAGCGCATCCCCGCCGCCTCCCGGCTGGATCCCCGGATCCCCGGCGCTCCCTCCCGCCGGTCCCGAGCAGCGCCCGCCGCTTCTCCCCGCCGTCGAGCGAACAGTCGGAGGGGGGTGGCTTTTGGGGGATGGAAGGGTCCGCTCAGCCGACTTACGCCCGTGCTTTCGGGAAGCCCATGGAGAGCAGGATCTCGAGCGACGAGCCGTGTTTGATGGTCCCGGCGCGGTGCTGGCGGTTCCGCCGGGGGATGACTTTGCTGTACAGCTCGTCTCTGGCAGCCATGGCGAGCGGGGCGGGCTGGGCCATCAGCGCGCAGCCATCGCGGGCCGCGCAGGGCCATCCACGCACACGCCGCGGGAGCGCTGCCTGCCCCGGCCCCGCGCGGCGCGACCCGCCCACCCCGCGCAGCCCCCGCGGAGCCTCCGCGGCGCTGGGTGGGGAGAGGGAGGGAGGGAGGGGAGGGAGGGAGGGGAGGGATGGCCACGGGGGCGTGGGAGGGGAGGATGGGGGGAGCCCACCCGGGATCCGGGGATGAGACACGGGGGGGGGAGGGGGGAGAGGATGCAAGAGAAATGAAGGTTCCTTTAAAAAAAAAAAAAAAAAACACGAAGAAAACAAAAAAACCCACCCACAAAAGCACGTGCACGTACGATTATTTCCATTTCTTTCTTTCTTTCTTTGTTAGATTTTTCTACTCATCCGTAATTTCTATTATTATTTCTGTTTCTTTATTTGCTTGTCGTATTTTCCATTTATTTATCTGTAATTTCTACCATTATATTTATTTATTTTTTATATTTTCCATTTATTTATCTGTGATTTCTTTTATTATTTCTATTTTTGTTTATTGTTTTCTATTTATTTGTTTTCTATTTATTTATCTGTTATTTCTATTTTTATATTTATTTATTACTTTTTCTATTTTTAGCTGCAATTTCTATTGTTATTTCTATTTATTTATTGGCTTATTGTATTTTCTATTTCTTTATTATTACTATTATTATTATATTTATTTATTATATTTTCTATTTGTTTATCTATATTTTCTATTCCTATTTCTATTCATCTAGTTACTTATTTATTTATTTACAGTTTTAAAATTTTTTAGGGAAACCTCTCAGTGTGATGCTGACCAACCTGCACCAGGAGAAAGAGCAAAAATGGGCAAGTCGGGGCTTTCAAGGGCTCTGTTGCCACTTAGAATCCCAGAATGCTTTGGGTTGGAAGGGATCTTAAAGATCATCTCATTCCACCTTCCACTATTCCAAGTTCCTCCAGCATCCAACCTGGCCTTGGACACTTCCAGGGATGGGGCAGCCTCAGCTTCTCTGGGCAACCTGTGCCAGGGCCTCCCTGCCCTTCCCGGTGTAAGATCCTTTGGAGGACAGAGCCCTGTTCCCCTCCCACTCTGCACGTTCCTATGGGCTGGGTGGGACAAATATTCCTGCTTTCTTCCCCCCTGTATTTCAGTTCATCCTTCTCTTTGTCCCTTTTTTTCCCTGACATTCCCTTCTTCCCACTTTTCCCTTCACTTCTAAAGACAAGCAGACCCCGCTACTGATCTTGCCAGAGCAGGACTGTGGAGAAGAGCCCAAAATCACAACCCTTCAAGCAAAGAAAACCCATAAGGACGTGTTAAAAAAGTTAAAAAGTTAAAAGAAGTCACTTTTAACTCCTTTGGTGTTGCTGAGGCACCGGTTCTGTCCTTTGCCCCCACTATTAATTGGCAAGGACTTCATTAAAGTCAGTGGGTGAAACCAAGGGGTGTTTAGTCCCAGAATCAGGATCAGGCACCCAATCTATTCCATTTTATCAGAGGAGGAGACTTAAGGGTTATTAATAAGAATACTTGCACTAGAACATGGATTGCCAGAGCCCCCAGAAGTGTTTGTCCCCCATGAACTCATTCCAGCCATGCTGGGAGCACCAGGAACACACTGGACCTGTCAAAGGGGAAGATGAAAATCCCATATTTACACCAATCCCACCTTCCCACCTCCCAGCCAAGCACTGCAGGCAGTTCCCAGGGGGATCTGATCAATGTACAGGGATCTGCAGCCAACAGAACTCTGTGAGGATGGCTGTGTTTCGACTTAACTCACTGTGCCCAACTCAGGCATGTTTTTGTGCTCCACCTGTATTTCTCAATCAGGAAATAACAATAAAAATGAAATTTTCTATGGAAGTGGCTCCCAGGGACTTTGTCCAGATGGGAATCTCTTCCTTGTAGCTGTGACAGATTCATAGAACCAATTAAAAAAACCCTAAATCCACATTTTAGAAGTTGCAATACTGAAGCTTTGTTGGTTGGATGAGTTGCTGCAACAACTCCAGTGGAAGCATCGAAGATGTTACAACCAACAAGAAGGACCAGAAATAGGATTTTACACATCTAGGCTGTGTACAATTCCCAATCCATAGGTGAGACTGGCTGTGAATGATTTTCCTAAGAGACCACCTCATGTCCTTGTAACTTCAATGTCTCTGTTTGATCTGGCTGTGCTTCTTCACATGGAAACCCTTTCATTGGGAAGCAATTCCTTCTTTTTCCCCTCAGTAATCAAATATGTGCCTGGAAATAAAGCTTCCTCCCACCTTTTCTATTTTTTTTGACTGAAAGCTGAAAACGAAAGCTGTCTTAGGGAACAAATAAGGAAAGAGAGTAAAAGCAGAAAGGAAATTTTTGAAAGAGCAAAGGCGTAGAAAACTGCGTTGCAGTAGCCCAAATTAACAATAATTTTAGGGAAAAAAAGGGAGTCTACGAAAGGATTGGGCCTGTATGAAATCTGTGATATTCAGTTTATTTAAAATGCTGTCAGGGTTTTACAGAAAACCTCTTGTTTTCTCTTTTTTTTTAAATTTCATATGGCTATCCTGTTGCTGGTCTGATCCTGGATATTTATATGTCTGCTCACTTACTGATGCTCATCATCTTCCTGATTCAGGGCACCAGCAAAAGCCTTCTCTGTGCTCCCCTACTATTTTCCTGAGTGAACTTGAAGTACTATCCTTTTACCTACAGGAAAATGTATTCTGATGGGGATTATTTTTATCACTTCCTTCCATGTAATACAGAATTAATTGGGGGGGGGAGTGTTTAAAAACGTGGTGCTGGACAGTGAGTGGGAGTGTTGCTGTAGACTTCAGTAGGCAGAGGTCAGACTCCTGAGAGGAATTTGAGCCAAATTTAGCCCTCTTCCCAGCCTGATGCCCCCTCCTTGCTGGCATGCAAAGGGTTTGCCTCCTGACAATGGGAATATTCTGGAATAACCAGCACAACAGCAGGAAACCGAGCAGGGGGTTTGCTTTCCTCCTCCCTTCAGAAAAAAAAAAAGGGGGTTAGATGCCTTCAGAGAGTCCTTGCTTTTGAATTATTACCAGTTGAATTGTGGTGTTGTCCCAGGGGGGAGGGAGGGAGGGACAGGGACAGGATGCAGAGCCCCTCCTGGGCCAGGAGGAGCAAAGGGAAGGCTGTCCCTGCTCCCAGGGAGGGGAGAAAGGAGTCTGCCATAAGGCAAACATTGAGCCCAAGCTGAACAATGAAGGCAGGATTGCTGTTTCCTAGACTTTGGGCCTGATCTTGCAATAATTTGCGTGCTTGAGCCATTTTACACACTCGGATATTCCACATGGCAACTTCAGGCTCATGGGGGAGGGAGGGCTCCAGCCCCTCATCCCTTATCCATCCTTGGCAAATCCATCCTCCAGCTATTTCCCTGCACGTTGAAGTGGTGTCAACACTCAGCTTTTGGGGCTGAACAGCTGAAGGTGCTAAATAATTAAAAATAAAATAAAACTGACTCCACCCTCAGCATTTTGTGGGGGGGGGGGGGGGGG
>JAYRBT010000067.1:3735603-3746536 GCA_036023395.1 Myiotriccus ornatus
AGCATTTTTTCCCCCCTCTTTTTTTTTCTTTCCCCCCCCAGTCTCCTGAGTTTCCAAGTGTCAAGAAACGGTGATTTATCGCTGAGAAAAATGAACAGCTGCCTCACACTTGGTTCAAAGCAGCAAATGGAAAGGGAGGCAAAACTGTTAGTCAGAGTTTTTGCAAAGCTAAGACTAAAGAAACAGCAAATTCCAGCCCACTTCCTATGCCACTGGTAACTGCTCCTGATGGGAACAACTGCTAAGCCTTGCTAAAAGTGGAAGAACAACATTCCTTAAAGCCTAAAACACCTTTGTCCAGCTATGTTACCTGTTCGGGCTGGATAATGGGGTTGGAATGAGCATTTATCCCCGGTCTCATCCCACTGGGATAGTTCCCTTCCTTTGCTGAGCATCCATCTGCCAAGGTACTTCCATGAGCCTCCTCTCCTCTCCTCACTGCAGTATTTGAGTCCCTGCAGAGTGTTTAAAAATAGAAAGAGCAGCTGGTTTGTAGAACGGGATCCTGCACTTTGTCCAGAAGCTGTGAAAGGACTTTCTCACCTCAGTCCTGTGCCACGAGGTTTGGGCTCTGGGAGAGTTATTAGGGCTGCAGAGCACTCCTGAAGGACTAGGGATTTTTTTTTATCCAGCTCCAGCTTTTGTTGCCTTGGGGTTGTAACTCCAAATTCTGCTGCAGATGTGGAACTGTGGGGTGGGTTCGTGCTGGGTTTCATTAGAGAGTAGCAGGATGTTGGGCTATAGGCACAAGAGAATTTGCTTTTCTAGCTCGGATTTCCTTCAAATTCGAAATGTACTTTCCTCATTTAAAAAGAAAAATGACTTTAATTTCATCACAATCCCTCTATTTGGGCACAGAGCTGTGGAGTCGAGCAGGAATAAAACAAGAGGCAGAGTGTCCTTCAGATATTCCAGGGCAGGGGAAGACATCCAGTGCAGCTTGCTGAGCCTGCAAGGGAAAGGAAACCAAGATAACATATGTATTTTAAAATGCTTGGAGCTATTTTTGGTTAGAAGGCAATAGGGGATGCTGTGTGAGGGAAAGGATGGCACCTTCCCTGGGCAGCTTTAGCAGGATGGCCTTTCATGGGCCATTAAAAACTGAGCAAGGCACGGCCTTGGGAGCTGTGTGAGCAGCTGAGGCTTTGCAAAGAGAGATTTCAGCCTCTAACTGTGCAGAGCTGAGTTCTTTCATATATACATATATGAAACTGGTTGCATTCAGCAAATATTTCATTTTAATTTCTCCTGCAGACTTGTTGAAGCAGCAGCCCAGACTGGGGGAACTCCAGAGTGCTCTGAGCAGCACTGCCCATCCCTGCTCAGTAACACAGCTGGGATTTAACTAAATCCACCAGTAAATCAGCACACTGGTGTGTGACATCCACTTATTCTGGGCTGGACAAGCCTGGTTTAGCTGGTTCTGCTCTCTCTAAGCCTGGTCTCTGTGAGTAGAAGAACAGTTGAGCAGAAAAAAAAGACATTAACAGGCCCCCAACTTCCAGCCCATGTGCAAGAAACATCTTGATCCTTGGCTGTCTTATCTCTTGGATCCCATGTCTGTTCCTGCTGCACTTGTACGAATCCAGTTGATTGCCATGATTATTTATTTGCTGGGGAATGAGCCAAGGAATAACGTGACACAATAGAAAGCTGCTGGGATTTCCCCAGCTCCCCCACACAGTAAAATATGCTGATCTGCAGGAGGTTGTGCAAAGTCTGCAGCCCTTTCTGCAAAGCCCTTTCTCTTTGACTTTTGCTTTGGTTGTAATTATTATTTTTGCTGTGATTTGTTTAGCTGCATTCCTGGGCCCTTGTCAGAGCCCCTCGAGGAAAAATGCTTTTGTTTGGTAGAATTTTGAAAAGGAAGGGAAGAAGGGGGTGTTTGTGGTCACCTGAAATCTTCCTAATTCCTTTGTAGCACTGTTTGAAATAATACCAGGATGGATGATTTTGTTTAGTCTCAAAGACAGGAATTAACCAACTAAAATCAGAGGAGTGATGCTAAGAATTGCTTTGGTTCCTTTTCTCATTTTTCTTCAGTTGTTTTTTGCCTTTTAACTTCCCTCTCTTTGGATACAACAACAGCCTCTGAATGGAGAAGAGAATGAAAGTGCTTCCAAACAAAAGTGGAAATGATCAATCAAGTTCCACAAAGTTCATTGAAATAGAAATAATAAAACAGCAATAGGCCAAAATTAGAAGAAAAAAAAAAAGTACTGCTAATGTAGTCATCAAACATGCATAAGAGACCAATTTTTAAGGTTTATGACAAGAATTTTGTCTGGAAAACAGCACTTTAATGATGCACATCTTTTTTATTAGAGAAGAGGATTATTTTACATGTCCATGTGTGTCTGTCATAGATACGCTTCTGTAGCTTGAGAAGAACTTAAAGATGTAATTTCAATATGAATGAACATCATCCAACATCCTGCTTCAGCTGGAAGTGCCTGCAATTTATTTCATATTTAAATCTTCATTAGATGAATGGCTAAAAGATAGAGGCTGCTCTCTGTAAATTAAATTCCCCCATCTGTGGCTCCACGTGTAACTCTTCACAATCATTTACTCCGGTGTGACATTCCTACTTGGAGCATAAATTTACTCGGATTTTCAGCTGCTCTTTATCTGAGTGATGGGGTGAGTTAAACACACTCAGTCCAGACTGATCTCTTCCAATAACACTGAACATAAACCTCCTGCAAAACAAGGAATATATATATTGTATCATCCTGCTTGTGCTCCTTGTTAGGATTTTGAGGGATAAACAAAACAAGGGAGGCAAACAAGGGAAGAAAAGAGTTCCTGTTTGCAAATCGTTTGCCATCTGTTTCTCGTTGTGTTTGGACGTTTGCGCGCCGTGAACATCTCGTTTGAAAGCACCCAGAGCCTGGGGGAAGGCTTTGAGCTTCCCAGTGAAGGACAGACCCGCTCAGGGAGGGGACAGGAGGTGTGGTGGCCACCAGACTAATCATCTGTCCCCCCAGCATCGCCCCCGTGCAGACAGACTGTGCTGCTTCGTGCTAATGAAGCACGAGGGACTTTCCTCTTCTGAGAAAGGGTCTGCTGAGAACTCCTGGAGCTCCTGGAACACAGTTCTCCCCTGGGTTTTCTGGCAATTCCGAGGCATCCCGCAGAAATCCTCGGTACAACCTAAAAATAAACAGGTTTTTTTAAGAAAGTTTCGTTCGACAAAGAGTTTTTGAATTGTTCTGTAGCATCGTTAAGGTGGAGAATTGTTGTGGTTGTGTTCAAAGTACAGATTGAAAGCTCATTATCCCCATTAAATCTGGTAAGATTTCCTGTATCAGCCTCTGAAATACTGAAGGAGAAGTCCTAAAGGGGCTGGATTCAGATTCCTGCTCCAGGGACTGGTCAGGTTGTCATTTTAGAGGCATTGTGGCAAAGACTAGCTGATGGAATAGTTGAATTTAATGAGAAAAAACCTGGATAATTGCGAGTGCTGCTTCATGCAGTCCAACTGAACTTAAGCTTGGGTTTAAATGGCAGCATTTTCTGAAGTACTTGGAGTAAAGTCAAAGGGACAGGGATCAGTACAAGGGGAGGGGGAAACATCCCATCTCTTTCCTGCCCTCTGTGTCCCAGGGTGTGAGCACAGACCAGACCGAGGCCTGTTGCTCTTTCCCTGCAAAAGGCTGGATTTTGGTGCTGCACTTCCCTCTTGTGTTGGCTGATAATACTGTATGTCCTCTGTCTGCAAGAGCCTCACTGCTGAGTGTCCCCCTCTGAGCAGCTTTAGTTTGCCCTTCCTGGCTTGTCCCCTTCCCTAAGAGTTTCTGCAATTATCCAATAATTCCCCGTGCCATTTTTGATTTTTCTCCCTGTTTTTGTGCACTGAACAACGGGAGATAATCCTGGCCAGTTTGTCAACCCTGTGGCTGAGCTCACAGAGGAGGAGTTGCCCTGGGACAGTCACATTTTGACTTTTTTTTAATGAACAAAAAGTCCATGGCAGGGAATGGAGATTTCTCCCAAGAGGGGAAGGTCCTGCCTGTCCTGCCACCCTGTAATCCATGGTGGATTCCAGCCTGGAAACAATTGCAGAGTCAGGGTCTGTCCCAGAGCTATTAAACCCAAAGTATAATTGTACACCCTGACTTCTTTTAGGCACGAGATGGAGTGGTGAGGTTTTCCATCAGCTGTTGTGTTCCAGCCCTTGTTTCTAATTTTTGCTGTGAACAAAAAACCATGAAGTGGTAGAAAAATCATGAAAACTCCAGACAATTATTTCTCACTGGGATGAATAAATTGAAGCTACTTATTTACAGTGTGACCAACAGTGGCTTTTTCCCTGATGTTGCTGTTCCTCAGCTTTATTGCTGTAGTCTCAGACCAGCAATATTCTTACAGAAATATTTCAAAGTAAGCCACGTATGGAAGTTCTGCTTTATTGCTGTGAGATTTTATCCCACTCTGCACAATATTTGGGCTCTTCTTTGACAAATCCAAAGCGCCCAACACATCCAAACACGAGGTTTTTGTGGCAGATGGGCTCTACAAGACCAGACACCCTTACAGCACATACAGACAGATGCCTGTCTTCCTCCCTCAGCTCTGGATGTGACACCATAAGGCAGCCAGACACGAACTGGGATCAGCTTCCCTCACTTAACTCTGCTGAAAGGGCTGTGTTCTGAATATTGCACAGAAATGTTTGCCACTCCTGTCCTCCAAAGACTGGGAGCTGCTCTGCTGAAATGTAATCTGTCCCTGTGCTGAGGTGCAGTTGCTTTTGCTTGGCAGAAGTTCTCCACGGGTGTTTAAATGTGGAATTTCTCTCTGTTCTCCCCAGGCAAAGCAGGTTTTCTCAGTGCTCTTCAGTGTGCACCCTGCTGCTCTCAGCTATTGATTTGGAAGGAAGTTTCCAGCAGGTCAGGTAAAGAGAGATGAGAGCACTTGATTTTAATGCAGACCTCAAATGACTTGTTTCCATTTATCCCCCTCCTTGAAAGCCTGGCAATTATTTATTACAGAGCGAGGAGTGGGGGGAAAACGAATCAAGGCCCAGGCTCTGGCCAAGTGTGTGATGTGTGATTGAAGATGAGGTTTGCAGGCATGACTTGAGACCTTTAATGGGGCTGCATTAGTATGTTTAGCTGGAATGGGATCACGAGCCTCTTGGAGGAGTGCAAGGTACTCTGGCAGGGGTGGAGGAAGGGCTGAGGCTTGTTAGCAATGGATTTCCCATCCCTGGAGTGGCACCAGAGCTCTCAGCATGGAAATGAGAAACCCAAGGCACAGGCAAGGCAGAGGAGACGAACTGATTGCACCCATCTGTGCTCTGGTTCAGTCTGGGAGCAGCATCCAGCCTGCAGATTCTTATTCCCTGCCTTAAACTGATCCCTGGTCGGGAGCAGCTGCATTTCAGTTGTACAGGATTACACTGAGCTGACTCAGTTTTTGGGGGGGCTCAGTCAGGCTTTTCTGTGCTCTTTCTGGGTGTTTTCATGAAGCCTCCCCTGCAGGAGGGGGAGCAAAAGCACGAAGCCAAACGTTAACCCCCGTGCCAGGCTTTGCACAAGTGTTGGGTATAACAATAATTGGGTGATCAGGCAAAGCTGGGCTTTAAAAACAGCTCCAGGGGCACAGCAGCTCCTTTGCTCAGTCAGATCTCCCTGGTTCCAGGGAGTGGAAGTTCTCAGTCCAGCTCAGGAGGATTTTTTTTGTTTTATTTCTCGTGGAGCTTCACCAAGTTTTATTCCTTTTCTCGTACCGTGGTCTTGTAGAGCACAGAGAAGAGAAGAAGCCTTTTGAGGTGGGAGAATTTAATTTATCAGCTGGTTGTTCTGGGTGTGGAGAGGAGGCTGTGGTGATTGGAAAGCTCATTTTGGTGTGTGCTTACAGCAAATTACTGATGTCGTTTTGGTCTGTACTGGGGTTCAATGTGCACTCCAGTTGTTGCAGGGGTTGCTTGGAGGAGAGACATGGGATGAACGTGCCTGTAAATACTTGGTTTTTATGTACTGAGCTGGTCTGGGGTGGTGGGATTTGGATCAGAGTGCAACTGGTAATGGGATTCCAGCCTGAAAAACCTACCTGAACTTCAGCCTCCAAGTGTTTTCTAGGAATATTTTGAGACAGAACCATCTCAGTGTGTCAGCAACTCTGACTTTCTCTTTGGATGTCCCCAGGGAGATCAGTGGAAGCTTGTTTTTAATTCTTACACACTTCTAAAAGACCTTCTCCCTGGTCAGGGCCAGGTGAAACTCTGAAAGGAGGATTTTCATCAGAATGTAGCTTTTTTGCCCCATCTAGTGGGTGCACCATGTATTGAGCCCGGAGTTTGCTGTATTTTAATTCAGTTTATCTAAGGCAGCTCAGAGTCCCTGTTTTGTGTTTTGCCTTCTGGTTGTTTGAGCAACAATTGTATGTGGGAAGTACACAGAGAAGAGGTGGTTCTCACACAGAAACAGCTCAGGCATTAGTTACTGGAAGGAGTTGTGAGTGATTAAGGCACATTTATTGAAAAAAAACCAGCTTGGAAAAGGACAATGTTTTCTAGGTGAGGGTGTGGGATTAAAGAGCTGGGTGTTCAGAACTGGGAAAGAACAAAACAAACCTTAGAGGATACAAAACGTGCTCCCATGACCTGTGCTAAGGGGGCATTTCCCAACGTTGCCTGCAGGAAGAGGGAACAAAAATAACCATGCTGGGTGTTTGGAGGGTGAGAAGAATCTGCACAAAGACCTTGCACACATCCTGCTTTGCCCTGTGCTCGACTTTCAGTTGTCCAAAGGCTGGTTATTGGGAAGGAATGCTGAATGTGGAGTGGTTGTGAGTGATAATCAGTGATTTCGTAATTCCTGGGGGTCTCTGGATGGAAGGAGCTCTAAAAATGCAAACTATTCTTATTTTCTAGGTTGGGAAAGAAAGCAATTAGTTGTAGACCTGTAATTTTCTTTTCTATTTTATCCTTGCAAATGAATGTGAATAGAGGATGGCAGCAATTACACTGATAGGATGGGTAAAGGCCTTTCCAACTTCTTTTGGAATATCTATTTTTATTTTATATTCTCTTTGAATTCCCTTTGAGGTGGCAAGTTTAGTTTTAACCTGGTGTAAGTTCTGTGTGAGAAAAATCCCTGCAGTCAGGGGGTATTTTCCTGGACTGGAATACTGAGGAGGGAAAGGAAGTTTTGTGCTGTTTTAACACTGTTTGGCTGTAGCTGCTGGTCTCTGGTTGTGTTAATAAACTGCTCCCACGTGGGTGGAATTGCAAATCATGTGTTGGAAAAGGTGATCAGCTTCTGCTGTGGGATGGAATTCAGGAGTGACAGGTTGCTTAAAATAAAAGCCTGTGGTTTTATCACTTTCTTCTATCCAGATGTAAGGCCCAGCTGTGATTTTTAGAGAAATTCCACAGGGAAATGATATTCCTTGAACATCTTCCTGGGCAGGTTCTTACCTGGGATGGGAAAGGCTGCTGTCCAAGTCTGGGTCAGAAAGCAGATCTGAGCCTAAATGTGGCACTTTCATGGAATCCCAGAATGGTTTGTGTTGGAAGGGACCTTAAATCTCATCTCATTCCAACCCCCTGCCATGGGCAGGGACACCTTCCACCATCCCAGGTTGCTCCAAGCCCCGTCCAACCTGGCCTTTCCAAATAAGAGCCTCAGTCCAAGGTTATTTGGCTGGATGGGCTCACTGTCTCCATGATCCATCCTGTGGTTTGATCCCAAAATAAATATCTGACCCAACATCCTCCACAGCTTTTTTTTTTTTTTTTTTCCCTAACAAAATATTTCTCAATGAAAGTGTAAAAAAAAAAATAAAAATTCAGAGCAGCTGCAGTAGCTCCTGCCAACTCCAAATTGCCTTGCTGGTTTTGCTGATAGGAGCACAGCTGCTAGCAGGAAAAATAAATAAATCCACAAGGGAAGAGACTCTTGATTTTGCATTTAACTGGAGTCTGGAACAGTCGTTGTGGATTTGGACCAACTCTCTCACGTTGGTGGACAATGGGATTCAGGTCACTGGATTTATCTGTTGGGATTTACCAAGTGTTTGGTCTTTTTTGTCCTTAAACATCCTGGTGAAGCTGCTTCCAGCAGTTGCAGGGGGCACGAAACCAGATAGCAAAGAAGGTTACAATAATAATAACAACACCCTCTCTGTCTCATGGGCTGATCAAACATACAAGACTCAAGGGACCTCCTTGGTCAAAGTTCAGTTCCTCACACTTACAGTCAGCTCTGGGACTGAGGGCTAATTTAGAATGTCTGGTTTACTCCTCATCAGTCACAAAATATCCAGTTACATACTGGAGAACTGCAGGAAAGATGTGAAAAGTCACAATCTTGAAAAAAAAAAACCCAAATAAAAACGAGGAAATCCGTGCTGTTGCCAGCGTCTGAAGGCATTCCCATGGCTGGGATATGCATTAAATAATGTTCCCAGGTTTTCACAAGGACTGGAGGGTGGCCTGAGATGGAGAGAAGTGATTAACACACTAACATTAGGATAGAATACAACAGGAGATAGTGCCTGTTCTTAGGGAGCTGGGTGGCAACAGCCCAGCCTGCAGTTGCTGGTGGATGGATGAGCAGCACAGGGGGGGCTGAGGGTTGCTTACTTCAAAGCTGTGACTGTAGCCACCTTTAAAGCGTGGTCCCCCGGGGTTTATCCAAGGTCAAGCGAGGACTTTGTAGCAGAGCCAGGACCTGCATCCGGCTCTGCCGACTCCCGGCGTGATGCCTCGAGAATAAAGGCTATCTTTCATCTAAATTAAACCCCCACAATTTTACAGAAGCTTCAGGGCCTCTGTCTAATCTATTCACACAGCATTCATCACCATGGCATCTAGGTGCCACTCTCCTCATCTCCTAACCTTGCCAGAGTCTATCATGAATATTCTGAGCGTCTCTCTGGGTTTCCAAATGAGGTGAACACGCTCTTCCACCCTCTCTGCCTCCACTTCCCCTTTTCTGATGAACAACCCATCCGTTAGAGCCTGAAAAATATATTAATAAAAAAAAAAAAGGAGGGGGGGGAAGACAAACCACCAAGAGGATGTCCAATTAGCAAATCTCACACTTTGCCATATTTTGGAGCTCCTTTCCCCATTACAACTTGTGCACTATAACAACATGGCCTGTCACTGCACAGCCTGCCAGCTGCATAAAATCAAGGCATCAGGCTTTTTTAATTGAATGCATAATGAGGTGACTGGCAGGTTTAATTAACAAAACTCGTCCTGTGTATGCACCTGGAGGTGAAAATAAGTTTAATCAAGAGGAGTTGGCAAGTGCCAACAGCTCTGTCATGGGCTTCCCCCCACCCCCCTCTTATTTTGGTTGGTCTCAGCCAGGCTTTATATTTGCAAAAATGGCTCTGGGTGCTGATTAATTATCTTTTGCCCGAGATTGATGAGTTGTTGCAGCCTGCCTGTAATGAGAACCACTGCTCCTGGAAAAGCTGCACTGGAAGCTTTAATAATCAGGCTGCCTTAGATAAACTACTCGTGGCAAACATTCAAGGTGTCTGGACGTGGTCCTATTACAGTAACCCTTGAGGACTTAATCCATGGGAGGAAAATGTGTCCTTAAAATGTGTTGCCTGATCTTTTTGCTACGAGAAGATTGCTGGTGAGGAGGGGGGTGTGGAGCTTTCTCAGAAAGAGATTTCTCAGTCTCTTGGCTGAGGCAGAAGCCATAAGGAATGTTGTTACTTAGACTGAATTATTTCTGGTTTGAAGTGGCAATTGGACCATCTTTGGAGGGACCTCATGCTGATTGAGAGTCGTAGCTAGAAGGTAAAAAATGCCCTCAGAAGGCAAGGCTAGAGGGCACATCCCCTGAGTAAGGTCAGCCTGGGCCATCATTCCCTCCCTCCACAAGGCAGGACACCCACCCTGTGTCCAACACCCGCTTTGGCCCTGGTGAATCCAAACTACGAGTGCAAAGCTGGGGCTGCAGAGATGGACCCCAGAGGTGACCATGGGCGGGTGCATCTCCCCTGCCCACCAAACGTGCCCCTGGGCAGCTGATGGCTCTGGGGCTGCCTGAGCTGGAGCTGCTGGATCCCCCACTCCCCAGCCAGCCTGGGGAAGGTGTCACCAAGCCAAGTTCTAGCAGAGGTTGTGGGCGTTCTCCGGGGAGGTTAATGCATTCAAGCTGTCAAAATATTCTTCCTGCTATTCACCCAGTTAACATGCCCTCTCTTTCTTTTGCCTGAAAAGGCATTTGCTATGGTATTCTAGTACGTGGTCTGTGTTCAAGATGTTACTGACAGCTGTTGTATGACTACAGGAAGGAAATTATGACTCCCTAATGATAACATGTCACGGCGTGTCTCTCTGCTTTTCTCTTCCTTTAGCTGTGCATTTCTCCTGCCAGTGTCTCCTCACTGCACACATGCACTGAACTGTGGAGCAGTGACATAAAAGTGGAGCTTTCTTAAAAAAAAGAATGTTCTGATTGCTTCTGCCTTGCCTTTAAATAACGTGGATAAATTTTGTCCTGCTCTACTTTGCTCTTGTGAGACCCCACCTGGGGCACTGTGCACGGTTCTGGGGTGGCCAACAGAAAGAAGGATGTGGAACTGTCGGAGCAAGTCCAGAGGAGGCCACAAAGTAGGACTGGGGCACCTCCTCTGAGAGAGTTGGGGCTTTTCAGCCTGGAGAAGGGAAGGTTGTGTGGAGACCTCCCAGCACCTTCCAGTGTCTGAAGGGGCTACAGTGTCAGAAGTTCATCAGGGACTGGAGTGACAGGACAAGGAAGAATGGTTTCAAACTGAAAGAGGGGAAATTTAGGTCAGATATTGGGAAGGAATCCTTCCCTGTGAGGGTGGGGAGGCCCTGGCACAGGTTGCCCAGAGAAGTTGTGGCTGCCCCTTCCCTGGAAGTGTCCAAGGCCAGGTTGGACGGGGCTTGGAGCAACCTGGGCCAGTGGAAGGTGTCCCTGCCCATGGC
>JAYRBT010000067.1:3749328-3780250 GCA_036023395.1 Myiotriccus ornatus
AGTGTCCAAGGCCAGGTTGGACGGGGCTTGGAGCAACCTGGGCTAGTGGAAGGTGTCCCTGCCCATGGCAGAGGGTGAATGGGATGAGCTTTTGGTTTCCTTCCAACCCAAACCGTTCTGGGACTCCATGGAGCTGGCAGAGGAGATGGACCCCATGGGGACCTTTAGTACTTTGGGATTCTTCATATCCCAGCATCAGCATTGCCATCCAGCTTCCTGAGAGGTGGTGGAGCTACAAGATGCTCAGTTCAGCATCAGGCATTGAGGGTGAGGAGTGTGTTTGTACTCAGGTGTACTGTCGGTTTAACCTCTTACATCATTTTGAGGCTTTTCCCTGATAATCTCTGGAAGGGCTGGTGGCTGTTGGATAAGGAGCCTGCTAAACCCATGGAGGTGGCTGTCTGGATGGGCCACCACAAGCCCCTCTCTGCTGTGTCTCAGCTGTGATCCAACACCCCCAGCCTTTGCAGGGAATCTTGTCATGAATCTCTAATGAGAAGTGACCAAAAAAAAGTCTTTTGCATCTGCTTTAAGGAACTTGCTGGAGTGACAAGTCTGTTTAACCTAGTTTTTAATTCCCTTGATATGGGAAAGTTTCTGTGCCCAGGCAGAAGGCCCAGAAGGGTTATGCATCATTTACAACCCAGTGTTCAAAGTGAGGGGCAAGATGGGGGCAGGTGGGAGTGAAAATGTAGGTTTATAATTCTCAGCTCAGCAGGAGCCACTGTTTTGTACAGGGGCAAAACCCAACAGATTAACAGCTTCTGGCAAGGGCAGGAGTTCCTGGTTCCCTCCTGCTTCCTTCTGGCACGACAGACAAAGTGTCCTTTCACTGGGGCAAGTCAAAGCTCTCGTCTGAGTGTACCCTCTGCACACCTTCCAAGCCGTATCTGAAGGACTTTGGCAGGTTTTGGGGTCCCCCAGAGAACCCAAGGGGTATAATTTCACTCTGTGTGACACCATGGTCCCTGCTGATTTCCCATTTAGGAGGCAGCTGTTCGTCTTTGAGGCTGTTCAGTGTAAAAGTCTTCTAATGCCAGGCTGTTTTAAAGAGAAACCTAAAATATTTGGTATCTGGAGATCATAGGCTCTGTGGATAGTCAAACTGGGATTCCTGGGATCATGAGTGTCCTCCTGGGACTCAGGCAATACAGGGCTGGGTACTGCTGAGCATCCCAGAGGGTACCTGAGCTGCTTGTTCTGTAGCCAGGCTTAGCATAGTCCTAAATGGAGACATTCCCAGAGGGATCTGCTGTCATCTTCCTCCTGCAGGGTGATCCCAGAGCCCTCTTCATTTTGGGCTCTCAGAGAGCTGAGGCACTTGTCTCACAAATTTTTTGAGTAGGACTTAGATTTTATGTTAAAATTCTTCACCGTGGTGCCCTTCTAGGAGCATTGAATTTGCTGTGGGATTCCTGGCCTCTGTGGGCTCTGAGCTGTCCTGATTCCTGCAGGATTTCCCTGGTGGAAACTGCTGGACAACCCACCTCTGTCTCCCAGAAGGGATTTTCATATTGCCTGGGGTATAAGAGCATAAACTTGCAGGAGGGGAAAGCACACTGTGGAAGTTGTTTCAGCACCTGGGAGCTGGGACAGCCATAAAAACCTGAACGAGCTGCACTCCCCACTCTGTGGCTCAGAGTGGTATCTGTGGGAATGACTGGACATCCTCATTTCCCCAAGACCCCCTTCCAACACAGGCAAGATTCCACTTCTGTTTGAATTTAGGCAGCCGTGAGAAAAAACAGAAATCACTTTCCCATTGCCACTGGTGGTGGAATGGATGGGTGGAATCCAACTGTATGTAGGTGATTCCACAAGAACCCTGCACAACACGGGCCTTATTTTGTAGGAATAGATGTCTTTTTCCCACTGAAGGGAATAGTTGGTGTCCTAAAGTTTAGTTTTCTTTAGGACTGATGGCAGGAGTGGAGTAAAGGCAAGTTTTCCTTCGTCTTCTCTCTTCTGATAGACACATGGACGGTCACACGAGTAGAGTGAAGGGCACAGAGGGGTGTTTTTTCGGCCTGTTTTGCCCAGAATAATGTAAATATTGCTCGGGTGGGTGGGGAGAAGAGCAGGGCTGCTGTGGGGCCGTGGCTGAGGAGCGGCAGCCACAGGAGGTCAGTGTTGCACTGTGGATGCGGCAGCGAAAAGTCAGCGCGGCCTTGGAGGAAAACTTGACCCAGGAGGGAAGTTAATTCCTCTTGGGCACTTGTGGGTAGTTTGCTGGACGCAGAAGCAAGCCAGTGTGAAAAAAACCGGCGCTGGTGAAGAACACATGCCTGGGAGCAGCGAGGATCCGCCACGAAGCGGGGAAGGAAAAGCGCCAAAGGAGCGCGGCGCGGATCTCGCGCCTGGGAGCCGGGAGCAGGCACTAGATGGCTTGGATCTGGATGGACCCTGGGAGCTGCAGGCTTCCACCTCCAAACCCTTGCCCTGCCCTTGGCCCAAGAGTGCCCTTGCAGGCGCACAGGGCCGTGTGCTGGAGGTTTGGGGGGCAGCTGGAGCGGAGCATCGCGGTGGCCGCGGCGCAGGTGGCCGGGGTTTGTTGGCAGCTTCGCTCCACTTATCAAGGGGCTGAAAAGCCCTTCTATGCCTGCTCTCAAATCCCTCTGCCTTGCAATTTATCCTCCCAGGGTGGTCCGGGGGGCAGGTTGGAGCAGGAGGCGTGAGGGATGCTACTGTCAGGGCTGCTGAAAGAAGATTTGCATTCCAGGAGATTGCAAGACTTTCGGCCAGCCACTGCCTTCCCCCAGGGCTCAGTGCTCTGAAACGTGTTTTAAGGCCCATTCCTAGGGAGCTCTGGCAGCTGTTTGATGTGGTGGCAGCGCTCTTGGAGAATGGCTGGGACAATGACAGAAGTGAAACTCGAATATTCTCCAGTAGGCTCTGTGGTTCCTTCATTAAAAACAGACAGATAAACAAACAAATTACAGCCCATTATGAGCATGTCCTTCAGTTCCTCTTCAAACAGCTTTTTGCTGCTTTAAAAAGCCTTAAATAAGGACACAGCCTCCCCAAGTCCAGGCCATAAACTGTTGGATTTAAGCTTTCCTTGTGCCTCCAGGTCCATTGCCTTTGCTGTCTTCTGACTGTCTGATGTGAGCTTTTAATTCGTTTGGCTTTTCCTGGTGAGAGGCTTCAGAACAAGATTCCTTGTGTGCAGCCTTTGATGTTACACCACAAAGAATCCCCCCCTTTTTTCCAAATGCTCTGCTGAACCCCCATTAAAAAAAAAAAAGGGGGAGGGGGACGAAGAAAAGTTTCATGTAACTAGGTTGAGAGGAAGTGGGGTGACCCATGCAAATAGTTTTTGTGTGGCTTACAAAGGCTCAGATTCTATGGTGATGGGCTCAGCAAAGAGATCTGAACTCGTTTAGGCAGGGCTGGGCTGAGCTGTCTTTGCACTGCTCTGCCTGAAAGGCAGAGGATGCAGAGGGGTCCCTGCCAAGCCAGGCTGATACAGCCCAATGTTTCCTGACCAGTTTGCTGTCTCTTCTCATGAGTCTGCCCTGGTAACGCTGATTTTAAGAGCTCAAAAGGCCTGCAGCCCCCAGTCTTGAAACCAGAAGGTGAAACACACTGTGGAAATTCAGCCAGAATTTTACTTCCCCTGAAAGTAGATAAATAACTGTTTTGCTTCATTTGACACTTAGTGACTTGTGCTTTGGTGACACCAAGGTGCTGATGGAAAACTCTGCCCTTGTTCTCTGTGCCTCACATCTCTGCACTGGGGGCACCCGGGATTCCTCCCGTTCTTAGCGCTGAGGGAGAGGGAAAACGATTTGTCTGCACCACAGGTTGAAACAAAGCCCTCTGTTTTTACATTTGGAGCCTCTGCAGTCTGGATGGCTGACTGAGGGCGTGGGGCTTGGGGACTATTTTGTTTTCAGGCTGCAACCAGAACAGGTGCACAGGGTGCAGCATGTTGAATCTTGAGCTTCGTGAAAGGGCTTTGTCACAAGTGTGTTTTTGGAGAGGAGAAACCTGTGCACTGACCCTTTTCAGTAGCATCTGATGCGTGCACCGTGATTAGAAAGAGTAAGGGAAGTTAAAAATAACCTGTGGAGGAGGCATTCTAATGAGCAATTATCATTCCTTTCCATTGACTTTTGCAGCGAGATTCTCCATGTGTTTAGTCTTCTCGAAAGAACATGCCAGATGTTAAAGTGAGTGACTTGTTAAGTCCCTCAATACTATTCTCACTGGTGTGCTGAACCATTGTCAGGGTGGTGGGTTTTTTTTCCTCCTTTTTTTCTGTAACTATTAAAATAATTGGGCCCTCAACATTCTGACCTGATAAGGCAAAGGAATCTTGGCTGCCTTTCCTTGGGGTCACGTTTGCGAATGGCAAAACTCGGGGAGCGCTTGCCAGAACAAAGAAATGTTTCTGCATGCAAAGATCTTCAATAACTTAATCCGAGGTGGAATCATCTGGCTTCAGAAACCGTGCCTCCTGGCAAAAAAAAGAAATAAAAAAATCTGACTTTTTGCATTTCAACATCCTGAAGTTTAGTCTTCAAGGAAGCTTTTTGTGCTTGTGGGGCTCTGCTGCTCTCCCCAAAGAGAGCTCTTAGAAATGATTGACGACAAGGCTGGTTCTACCTTCACAAATATTTTTAATATGGGGAGAGCAAGGAGGAGAGCAGACCCGTCTTTACAAAGCCACCAAAGCCCCCTTTTTTTCTGTGTGTGTGTTTCCCTGCTCCTGTGTAGGAATCTTAATTGGATTAAAATACAAATCTGTATATTGTGATTTTGCATGCCATGGATCCCACCCTGTTGTTTTTAGCCACATTGGCCAAACTCAATGAAGTGCACGGTCAGTGTTTGAGCTCTGCCTTTGGTGTCCCTCGGTTGGAGCTCATTAAGCATTCGGGGGAATAATAATTCTGGGACTTGAACTTTGATCTGAGGAATCTGGGAAAGAAAGGGCCGGAAATTGCAGCAGCCTGATTAGCTACCCCAAGTTGATCAACTTTTCTGCCAGATGCAGGCAGAGCTCCCAGAGGCTGGAAGACAATGGTGGGGGGTGAGGCAGAGCCGCCTCCGCCGTGTTGTGTCTGCGCTCCCATCACATCCCATTACTGTCTCCAGTGCAGATGGCACTTTGAACCACTCCACACACCCACAGCCAACCAGAGGCTTTGTCCAAAATATCTGCTTAGCAAAAAAAAAAAAAGAAGTATTTATATATTTAACCTTAAGTATTTGCTGATTTTCACTCATCTGGGACTGGAAATGTCGAATTATCTTGAGAAAACTCACCCTTTCCCTCTGAGCTCCGTCTATCTCGAGTCTGACTCTGTCCTGCTGAAATTCCCACAAGTCCAACATGAATTACACCATGTTGCCAGAGGTTTGCCCAACGAGCTGAACTTCACTCCTCAGCAGGAGCTTTAGGTTGGGGTATGAAACCTGAAATGCTTACATTTGGAACAAGGCAGGGTTTGTCATGTGTTTTCGTTTTCCCAAGAACTCCAATTCAAGTCCACATTGTGACAACCTGGACCAGCTTTAGGGCTCTGCTGTGCCTGACTGGGAGTTTTCTGACACTGGGATTGAAAAATCCCAGCTGTAACAGAGAGGAGGGAACTCAAGTTGTTCCTCACCGAGCAGAGCTTGAGACTTGGATATCTTTCTCCTCGTGAAATCGATGTACCTGCCACCATCAGAATAACCCTGAATTATTGAACCCTCCACCTCTTGGAAAGCTTTGCTTATTGTTGTTGCTTTTGCTTCAAACTTTGGACACTTTTGATTTCTGTCAAGAGACGCATCAAATGTCTACCTCAATAAATACCCACAAGCAACTGCTGCCATGTTTCTGGATGCTTGGCCAGCTGGCAAAGGGGGAAATGGGATGTGGAGCTTTTCCAGAAGAGCTTCTGAGGAAGAAAAATTTTTTTTTTCTTGTTCCTGCTAGAAATCAAATACTAAATATTGTAGTTGAAAACCCAAATGGTTTGGGTTCTAGAAATAAGACGTCTTGGTGCTTTATGAGCTGCAGTTGTGGTGTTTCTTGGTCCCTTTTTATCTGGGGGGCACTTTGGTCCTTCTCCTGTCTCGAACACGGGGTGATGCAGTTGTCTATCACATGGAAATGCACTCAGGATGTTTTCCAGGAGGAAAATCACCCTCGTGGCGAATGATGTTGTTCGAAAGAAAGTTTCCCTTTCAAATGAAAAACGTAATATAATTCTGGCAAACTCCCACCCTCCTCCCGTTGCAGACACTCCCTGTTGTGGTTGTGTGTAGCATCAGGAACTGCCTTTAATATGGTTTTGGAAATTCGATGTTGAGTGACTGGGTCTCAGTTTTCATGATGGAGAGGTGTCTCCTTGTCAAAGAGCCAAAGGCTCTGCCAAGATTCCGAGTGTTCTGTCCCTATGTAAAGCTGAGGTTTAGTTTCAGGCACAGTGACTGAGGAAGCTGACACTATTCCAACATGTTGTTCATATCCTGAAGTCTTTTAATTTCCCCTGGCTGCTGTTGCAACAGCCCCGTTTCGCTGAATAAATTAATCAGAACAGAAGATTTGTTGAATACGAAGCCTCAAAAAAACCCAGGTTCTACTTGTGACTTTGACAAAGCTGTTGTAGTGGGTGGTTAGTCATTATTTTTCCCCTCTATGGGTGAAACGGTTACAAGAACCTCTGCTATTGTTGCTAGAAAAAGTGGCTTCCTGTGATATAAAGTAATTTTTTAAAATAGGAAACATATGGCTGGTCTCTAACAACAAAGTAATATTCAGGTGCTGATGGCATATGCCTCCAGTCCTATTACAGGAAGCTATCTTGGAAATCTCGTGGCAGAGGCTTAGACACTAATTTTCAGGAAGTGGGTTTAGGGGGAGGGGATGGAACCTGAAACTGATATCAGAAATACATTTACATTTTTAATTTCCCTGGAAGTTCTTTGCTGTTCCTGCTTTAGAAGTCTCTGATATTCACTCCCTGTTAGCTACCATAAACAAATGCTGTGTGAGGTCTGTGCTGCTCTGTTTAATTCTCATGTGAGGGGAAAAAAAAAACCTCAGTAAATTCATACTCTGAGAGCTCCTCTCAGGGGTTGGTGTCTCACGTGGGAGCATGGAGTGACAGGGCGAGGGAGAATGGCTTCAAGATGAAAGAAAGTAGGTTTGGGTTGGATATTAGGAGGAAATTCTTGGCTGGGAGGGTGGGGAGACCCTGGCACAGGTTGCCCAGAGAAGCTGTAGCTGCCCCTGGATCCCTGGAAGTGTCCAAGGCCAGGTTGGAGCAACCTGAGATAGTGGGAGGTGTCCCTGCCCGTGGCAGGGGGTGGGATGGGAGGATCTTTAATGTCCCTCCCAACCCATTCTATGATTTCACTTGACTGTTCCAAAGTTGGCCACCTTAAGCTGGAACTGAACATGGCTTTATACTCATCAGGTTGGAGAGGATGCCCTGTAGTCCAACCCCACTCTCCACCCCAGGATCACAAGACCCAGATTGTCCCTTAGCAGATGTTTTCCACCTTGATTTTCTTCTCCTGAACCCTTTGGTGAGCAAACTCCACGTGCCTTGTATTGAAAATAAGAAGTCTCTTGTTCCAAATTATCACTTTTCTTTTTTTTGTGCCTGAAGTTGTAGAAGTGCTGTGCGTTAGTTCTTGTTTTGCATTTCCCTGCCTTTTGCATGGCTTTCTGGGAGCTCCATGGGCTGCTGGGGTCACCATGTGCTCACTAAATTACATTGCTTTTGTTGTTGTTGCATTACCAGAGCCAGACTTGGACTGAACCATAGCTGGGGATTTTATTTTTACCCTCCACTGCTGGCATTTTTGCCTACCTGCTCCTAATAATTGATAATATTTACTTTTGTTTCCTTAGCACTGAGACATGAGCCAAACTACTTTTCTTTCCCCCCGGGTTTTGGCTGAAAACTTTAATTTTTAATTAAAAATTCGGGTGTTGTTCATCATCCCCCAATATTCAGGCAGCTTCTCAGCTGGAGCTTGGGTTGCCCTCACAGCCCAAAAAGCAGTGCTGGTCAGCAGGACCTGGAGATTTGCTGTCCAGGTACTTGTGGGAGTGGCAGACAAACCAGGGATGTGTGGAATGAGCCTCACTGGTGGCACAGCTCTGTGGCTATCACATGCCTTTGGTGTGGGGCACTGTCAAGCCATTAAAATCCATTGTGGTTTTCATCTCCCTTGACAGAAACTTGCATTTAGGGTTGTTCAGCCCACTGCAAAAGCCCCTTCCCACCACTCCCAGCTCTCGCCTTCCTTTTTGCTCAGTTCCCAGTTAGTGCTCTCACACCTGCATCTTCATCTGCAAACATGCCACGGCTTTAACCCTTTGGAGAGCTGGAGAAACACGTGAGGAAAAAAAAATCTCTGCATTTGGAGTGACTTTTGGGTCAAGGAGGGACATTTGGATTTGTTTTATCCCTGTGCTCCAGGAGTTGACACCAAAGCAAAGCAGGGAGTGATTTTCGTTTGGCAATGAGCTCTTAGGGGGGAAAATGGCACTATGGAATGTCTTGACTTCCAGCAGGAAGAAATAAATAAGCAAGTGAGAGTGCCAAGGTTTTCCAGTGAAGGTTCTGAATCAGGCAGGAATCTTCTCTGGAGCTGCAGCAAGTTGCAAAGAGACATAACAGCTCAGCAGGACTGATTAAGTGTCTGCAACTCTGAGTCTAAGATAGTGCTATAATAAAAGTGACAAATGAGGAAGGGTAGTGTGTCTGCTGGAAACTTAGCATGACAGAGTGAAAAAATGCACAGGGTAATTTATTGTCAATGAAGAACCATCAGCAGGAGAGAGTGAACCTAATTCATCCCACTTAATTAGGTGTGGGACTTAAACCTTGGTCTTGCACAGCTCCAGCCACAGAGTCACTGGGCTCTCAGAGGACTTTGACTACAAAACCTTGAAATGAGTTTTAATTGTTGGTTCAAATGGCTGACAGAACAATAACCAAGGAAAACCCTCTGGATCAACCTCGGCTGGGAACGTCACCATTATCAGCAGCTTCCAGAGGCTTCACCTGGGTTGTTTTTCTGCAGCTCGAGAGCTATTTTACTAAAAATTGTGGTTCTGAAGAGCTTGTGCTGTTCAAAACAGCCACGTGGGGTGGCACAGCTTTGTGTCACCCTGCCTGGGCAGGTGGGCTTGGACAGAAGGATCTCCAGAGGTCCCTTCCAACCTCGACTGCTCTGTGCTGTGCCCACCCAGACTCTCAGCAGGCCCCCCAAAACCTGCAGGTAGTTTAACACCCACCCTCCCCTCTCCAGCCCAAAAAACACAGCGTCCTGCTGCTAACAAAGACACCTCTAGTCGTTCCCCAGGTAATTTTCCCTTCTCCCAAGCCTTAGGAAGCACTGAATCCAGGGAGAGGGGAACAGCAGTGGCCAGAGAGCACATTTGGAGGGATGAAGCACAAAGATGATGGTTTTTACGGGGCTGGGTGAGGCTGCTGTGCAACAAAGGGATCCCACCACGCTGAGAGAAGGAGAATTCCATGTGATGTAATTCCCAGCATGAAGCTCCAGACAGAACCAGTGTGGTCAGCTTGAGGCTGGAGTGTCTGAGGGGGCGAGCAGGGAGTAGGGGAAGGGTATCCCAGGCCGGGAATGTTTTTACAAACGAAGGAACAGCACCACAAAAATGCGCTGGAGCTCTTCCTCCCCTGCCGGCAGAGCCCGGGCTGGGTGTGCAATCCACACGAGCCAGGCTTGTCCTACAAAAATGATTTGTTAGACAAGCAGAGCCGGGGCTGGGAGCAGGGGGAGGTGGAAGGAGTCGGGGCGGAGGGGGAACCTTGGAATGGATTCAGGAATGACTGATGGGCTCGAGCGAAAATCTTATCCGACTACTACCTCGTGGAGGTGGGGGGGGAGCTGAGAAGTGGAAGGGGGAGAAGTGAGAAAAGGCAAATGGAGGAAGGCTGGGCTGTCTGCTGGAGCATCGTGTGATATTTTCTTTTTCGCTGCTAAATGCAGAATTGATTTTTTTTTTTTTTAAGATGCATTAAAAAAAAAAAGGCAAGCAGCCTCTACCTCTTTCTTATAATTCCCAGACAAAGGAAGCTGAAGCAGACACCCCAGACAATGGATAGTCCTGTCTCCCTTAAGCATTTGCCTTTCTCAGCAGTTAAGGTGGGGGGAAAAAAAAAAAAAAGAACCAGAAAAACCTAATTGAAGGAATGAATTAAAAAAATGACCCCGGAAAAACGCGGCAGCCTTTTTATTTGATGAGGAATCAAGTTCACAGTGTGTCAGCAGAGGTGCTGCGATCCAGTCTTTTATTTGTTTCCTGGCAAGAAGAACATTCCTTTTTAGTCTGATATCATCCTCTCATCTTCTCCCTCCCTCTTTCTGTCCTTCTCTTCCTCGTCTCGCATCCTTTTTCCTTCCTCCCTTTTTTCTCTCTCACCCCCCTCGCCCTTTTTTTTCTCTTTGCTTGCCAGTTCAGGCATTCTCACATACATTACCCCTTCCTTTCATCTCCGGAATGACCTGAAATGACCTTTTGCCTGGCACTAGACGTGACTTAACTGATAATAGCAGATACTTGGGGGCCTCAAGCGGTGGCTTGTCTCGGCACGTAAAGGGAGGGGAGAGGGGGAAAAAAAAAAAATCCCGATTTTTTTTTTTTTTTTCATAGGGAAAGCAAAGCATGGCTTTCTCTTTGTGGCAGCGTTTCCTGCAAGGTAGCAATTAATGACACTTATTGCCCGCTAGATAAAATCCTTCAAAAGCTTTCCCCGAGACCCAGGGCTGTTACAGAGAGAGGGGAGGGGGTGGCGGGGAGAAATCTGTCTGCAAGTGGTTAAAAACTCCCCACCAGAATCCTGATGCCACTGGCTACTCGTGCTCTGCATTGCGTCTTCCCCGTCTTTGTGCTCCCGTCTCAGCCAAATACTTGTTGGAACGGCACAAATGTCCTTCTGTCTCCAATAATCGACACTTTTAGGTGACTAATTTGGGCAAAAGGTTATTATTTGGCTTCTTAGCGTCCCTCGAAGCCGTCGTGGGGGAGATAAGATTGCAGCCAGACCCAGTGGGTCTCTGATTTTTTTTTAATTTTCGCTATTTATTTGGATACTCGGCGAGGCTGGGTGAGTTACCACAGCAACGACTCTGAGTCTTGAACATGAAAGGGCTCTTATTGTGCCATGTGGTGCCTCAGAGATACAGAGAAAGAAGGAGGCGGGGAGGAGAATTCCTCTTTAGAGAAACAATAGCCAGACATTATGTGAACTTTTGGGGCTTTATTATAAAGTTTGAAGGGGAGGGGGGGGGGAGAGAAGGAGCTGCAACAGTGTGCGGTGAAAAAAATGTGCTGACTTCCAGAACTTTGGGAAGAGAGGTGTATATGTTTATGGAGATATTAATTAATTAGCTGCGAAATAAAAGCGTAATCCATGGACATGTATTTAGTCCTTTTTCTCTGACAGATCATTTAGCCCGGTGGGGCTGTGGGGCTGCCCAGGCAGATCAGAGCTCAGGGTCAGCACCCGAGATAGGGGGATTTTTTTAATTATTATTATTATTTTTTATTTAATTTTATTTTTTGAACTTTGTTCTGCCCTTTCTTTGGAGAGAAAGGGAAAGGGGTGGGTGTTAAAATGTCAAGAAAGGTACCACAGTGCAGTCTGGTTTCCATTGTCCAAGGGAACGGAGCGGCTGGAACTCCAGACAATGGGAAAACGTGGATAATAGGGTTACTAAAGGATGCAGAGCAGGAATACTCAGTGAATGGCTGCTTGTGGGAGCAAGCTGGGTGCAGGGGAGCTCATTAGTTCAGATTTTCCTCTGCCTTGACCAGTTGCAGTCTGGGACTGAGCGGGGTGACACTGCAGTGTCCCTGGGGCAGGTTCCCTGTGTCCCACAGGGGTCTGGATTTACCCTGTGCTGGTGTGGGACCAGATCGGGGTGTCCCTGCTCCATCTTGTATCAAACTTGGGGGGGTGACTGTGTCCTACCCCTAAATATTCAGGTGTTAATTTAAGTCCCATCCCCAGCAAGCAGGGTGGCAGTGTTTAATTTGGGCCACAACCCCTGTGTTTCCCCTGATGGGTTTCCTCTGCAGAACTCATGAGCTCTGGCACCTTGTCACCTGCTCTAACTCAGAGACAACCCATTTCCTTCCCAAACACCCATTCACGAGTCAATTCTGATTTTTTTTTTTTCTCCTGCCAAATACTCACTCCAGCTCCAGGCAGGGCCAGGATTTGGGGTGAGGGCAAAGCAGGAATTCCATGACAGGGGGAGCAGGGATGGACCCGCTCAAGGTGACACTTGAGCAGCTTCCTCTGCTCTTTCAGCTTGCAAGGCTTGTTTTGCTTAGCAGGAGTTGGCAGTAAGATGTGAGCCACTGGTACTGGACAATCCCCAAAACTCTGTGTGAAACTCATCCCTATCTCCGTGCTTTGATATCATTTATTTGGAGTGATCATGCAGCATGCCCTGAAATTCCACCCTTCAGTCATCCCAACTGAACAAAAGTTCTTGGAGTTCCCCTAAAATGTCACAGAAATATCACCTTTTGATCAAGAGAAAAAGAGCCAGGGATTTCAGCCTGGCATTATTCTAGGAATTTTAAGCAACCACGTGTCATTTGTGCAGTGCTCCCCGTTCCTCTCTGCTTTGTGATATGCAAATCTTAGTGTATTAATTGTCAGTAAAATTAACATCAGACATGAAAGTATAAAAATAAGGCTAAAATAATATTGTGGGAGTTACCACCTCTCTGTGGAGTCTTTGACTCCAAAGTGCTTAATCTCATCATCCTGTTACGTGTTTGTACGTGTTTTGTGTGTACATTGAATATTTGCTGTCCTTGGAATATTTTTATGCCAAAATTACTTCCCCCCCACCATCGTAGAGCTTGTAGTTTAGGCACTTGAAATTTTGAATAATACTGTATAACTACTTAGGATTACTTTCCCTCTCCAGTACAAGTTCAAACTCTTTTCTTAATTAATAACCTGGGTTCCCAGCTCGTCTTTTTAGAGGGCTGTTGCTAAATTGAGTGAAGCAGATTAAATTACTGTTGCAGGTGAAGGACAAGGCAAATCATGGTTTAGTGGAGGCAAATCATAGTTTACTGCCTGAAAAGCATGACTGCCTGAAGTGATGATGATTGTGTATTCCTAAGGATGTGCAAGTGTCAGCTGTCTAAATGACTAAATATCATAAAAGATTTCTGGTTTCTTTCATATACAGGATGCCTGGAAGTTAGGCTGAGATCTGTCAGGATAATACTGGCACTAAACCTTCCTCTAATTCTCAAACTACACGTTGAGTGTGAGATTAAGGAAAAAAAAAGTTGGGTTAAATCTCTGATCTCTTTATCAATAAGAAAACATGATGCAGTGGAAAAATGATTTGCCTTTGATGGCTGGTGTGCCTGGAGCTCCAGGTGAAGTAATTCCATGGTGGAGCTGTGCCTGGAACTCAAGTGTGATGGGCTCTGCAGAGTGTTTTGGGTTCAAAGGCTTTAAAAGGTGCAAGGAGGAGCCACAGCACAAGAGAACCTGTGCTGCCAAGTCTCCCCTGTGTCCATTAAACAGATATGATCCAGGCAATGAAGCAGCATTTTCCTGACTCTTCCCTGTGCCACTTAACACTTTAAATATGTTGTCATCATCTTTGCCTTCCTTCTTTTCCTCGTGGTTAAACTAAAGGCCACATCTAGTCCCCAAAATCCCCTCTTTCTGTTGGCACAGAGCACCTGAAGTCAGCCAAGAGTTAACATTAAACAGAAAGTGGATATGAGTCTGTGGGTCTTTGCTCCGAAAAATCCCAGTCTGTTTATAATTCTGTACTTGCAGAGTTTTTCCCATGGTAGGATAACGGACTTTATGTAATAGGAATAATATCAGTATATATTATATGTCAGAAATGGTTATAAGCAATAAATGAACAGGATAAACTCTCTACTACTTGACAGCCACGTGGATGTGGCTCTTGGAGACGTGGCTTAGGGTTGGACTTGATGGTCTGGGAGGGCTTTTTCGAGCTAAATGATTCTATGGTTTAATATAGAGGTGCTTATGTAGCTATAACTGTACCAGGCACGTTTGAACTCATCACACTTTGTAAATGGAGCTGTTCCCTGACCTTAGAGTGGAAAGGAGCACAAACTGCCAGGAGCCCAACACTCCAACGATCCTCCCTGTCTGCCCAAGCCATGGCCTCTCTGTGGAGACCACAAAAAACCTGCTGCTCACTTCTTTTCTGATATGGACAGGAACTCACTCCGTCCTTTCAGATGTGGAAGCTCATTTCATATCAGATACCCAGCAGTTGTTTCCTCTTTCATCAATTGCTTAACTTGTGCATGTTAACAACACCAACAATAAGTGATTTAGATAAGCTTGGGTTATTAGGAAATCTTTTTAGAGACTGTGGAGTACATCAAGCATGTGGAAATGGCTGCTAAAAGCATTTATATTGCTCAGTAATTTGAAAATAGAGAAACTTGAAAAGGAAGTGATGTCTGCAAGGTCTCCCTGCTGAACCCCTCCAGTTCCCAGCAGTGTTGAAAGGCTCCGATGCCAGAAGGGGCATTTCAACACCTGAGCATCCCCAGGACCTGGGAAATTCAAGCTACACATGCTTTATTTATCCAGCTGGAGATGCCAAGTGTTTAGGGAACACTTTGTTGACCGAGGGTTACGGAGCAGGCTGGGATCTGCAGACTGCAGGTACAACTTCAGAGCAAAACCTGTGTTGTACCTGAGAGCTCTGCATCCCCCTGTGCTGCACTGAGGGCACTGGTCCTGTGGAACAGGGTTATTCAGGTGGAAGGAGGCTCTTCAGTTATTGTCCCCTGGAAGTTTCAAGCAGCAGGAAGATAAGCTGCTAACAAAGGAGGGCAGAAATTTACTCCTGAAATTATTTTTCTTTCTTTATTTATTTTTTTTTTTACAAGTTATTTGCAATGAGAGGCTCTGGTTTGAGTTGACTCAGTGCTCTGCAGAAGAGATTTTAAAGGTCACTTATCCAGTGGGAGGAAATGTGACTCTGGAGCCGAGTGCTGTGACACTCCCTTGGTGAGGAGAATGCAGGTGCCAGTCCCTGTTCCAAGCAGGGTTTTGTCCCATGGCTATTTAATGCAAAATAAAAAGAAGTATTGTTGTATTAACCCTACTGTGTTTTCAGATATGTATGTGATAAATATCTGTCTTTAAAGACAGATATTTAAAATGTCTGTTCAGTCTTTGAGTTATGAATTTCTGCTGAAGTTCACAATAGAAATCTGCTTTAACACCCCCAGGTGTGCAACGCTGTGCCCTTTGCAACTTGTTCTCTCTTTCTTTGACATCTTTGCTCTAAGGTACCTTCAGGGTTTTGGTGGGTCAGCAGACAGGTAAATAAGCAAGTGTAATCCAGCATCTCCTCGTGCCAGGGAGCAGGAATGGCAAAACACCATTTATTACTCCTGTTTTGTTATATTAAAATTGCATCTTAAGCAGCTGGGCTTTTCCTCCTGACGTATAGCTTTATATTCATTAATGATTATAATTTAATTGCATGAATTTCTTGCATGCTGATAGAAGAGTAGGCCCCCTGTGTAAGCATCTGGAGTGGTTTTATCTCCCCTGCTCTGTGGGTATTATGACTCGTTTCTCTCCACATTGTTTGTGTGTAATTGTTTGTTTAAATGTCAAAAAAAGCTACAAATCCTGCAAACATTTACCACTAGGTGTAGCACTCAATACCAAGAGTTTTAGTCCTGCTGACTCTTTTACAATTACCTATTGATGGCAGGAATACCTTTCAAAGTGGTTTGCAAGCAAACACAAGACAAAGCTCTGCTTGCATGAAAGCTTTATGGAGAGATGTGTGTTTATATTATGTATTTATTGCATTTACCTCCATAACAAGTGAAAAGCTTTCACTTCCCTGGTAGGCACTGAGGTTGTTCCTCCGAGGTCTGGAGTGATGTGGAGCTGTGTGAACTCACCCAGACACCTTAAAAACTACTAAATCACTTGAAAGGGCTGATGAAAAGGGAAAAGGATGATGTGCAGTGGTGTGGGGCACAGTTAAAGGGGTGATGTAGCCACATAAACAGACAACAGCACTTGCAGCACTTTTAAATTCATGGGACATAAGACAAACATGCCATGACACTCGCTGTGACCCTGCAAAGTACTTCAACAGGATAAGCCAAGACAAGCTACCAACAGGCAAAGAAAGGATAAGGGAGATGTGAAGAAGAGAGTTCTTGGAGTAAATCAGCTATCAGCCAGTGGTTTGGAAAGGGATGGGGAAAAAAAATCCCCAACAAACTGTAGGTGTTTTCAGGTGAAAGTTAAAAGTCACTTGGTGCAAGATAAAGCTGCTTGGGAATTTCTGGATAAAGAAATTTGGATAGTGCAGTGCCAATATATCCTAAAGTGTCTATTTTTAAGGCATTTCCTGTGAGCTCTTTCGGAGGGGATGATGAAGACTCATGTTTTGATTTTACAACCTTTTGCAATCTTGTCAAATAAAATAGTTGCATTACACCAAGGTTGTTCAAATCAAGGTGATCACACTTAAAATACTCCACCTGGGATCACCTGGCTCCTGGGGATGCTCATGGCTACTTGGGGACCCCTAAATCACAGCAGCTCCTTGGGGGAAGGCTGTTGACTTTCCACATTGTTCCAAGTCTTTGCACAGTGCCTGGGGAACATCCCCAGAGAGAAGCTTTTATATTCCTGGAGGTGTGGAAACCTCAGCAAAACCTCTTACAGAAATCAAGCAACTGATATGGTTCTGCTGTTGCAAAGCCCCAAAATGAAGTGAGAAAATTAAATTGTCACCTTTCTCCCCATCTCTGCCCCAAACTGCTGTGAGCTGAACACCGTATTGCACTTGGAAATGCAACATAAAATCGAGAGGTGAAGCCACCAATCCTCTCAGGGCTGCAAAACTCGCTTTATAAATGAGTTTCCACTGCTCTCACCTCACTGTGCTCCCAGAGCCCTGAGCATGCTGGCAGTGAAGACTCCTTTTGTTGGAGTGCCAAAGTTGAACTCACCAGCGACTTTAAGTGGAAAAAATGAAATGGATCCATTTGATTCATGGTGATGATGTGTATCCTGTGAAGAGCACTTGGAGCTGAAATTTAAGGCAGCCTGTGCTGACTTTCAGCTGAGGGAGATGATTAAGGAGATGGATATTATTGCCTGTTTTAATCTGTCTTGGCTCTGCTGTTGTGCATACAGACAGTCGTCATTTTTCTCTGAGATGTTTATGGACTTTGCCTTTGCTGCTTCCCCCTGGGAAGTGCTAAATCTGGAGGTTTCCATGTGGGAGCTGGGAGGCTGAGGTTCTAATTCTGACCAGCCACAGAGTAGGGTGTTTAGGGAAGGTTGGAAGTTTAATTTATGTGTTTAATTTACGTTGCAAGAGCCCATCAGAGAAAGGCAGCTGTTGACTTTCAAAAAACTCTTCCATCTTTGTTAAGGTTGTATGATCAAGGTGACCAGTACAATAGAATGGCTTTTAGCTCTACCTGTTGCTTGTGCAGTTTCCCTCTTCTCCTTCAGTCAACTCTATTTTCCCTGGAATATAAAACCATAGGAAGTGCCTGCTGTCATTTATCATCCTGCAATAAGACACTGAAAAATCATAGTTAATCTAATTTGTGGAATCAGAAAGCATGACATATACTCTTCATCGGGAAGTGGAGTGACAGGACAAGGGGAATGGGTTCAAGCTGAAAGAAGGGAAATTTAGGTTGGATATTAGGAAGAAATTGTTCCCTGTGAGGGTGGGGAGGCCCTGGCACAGGTTGCCCAGAGGAGCTGTGGGTGCTCCATCCCTGGAAGTGTCCAAGGCCAGGTTGGAGCAACCTGGGCTAGTGGAAGGTGTCCCTGCCCATGGCAGGGGGTGGAACGAGATGAGCTCTTGGTTTCAAAGTATCTCTTGAGCAGGATATGTTGTCTTAATTTCCTTCATTGAATTACCAGCAGTAACAGTCCCCGAGTCTCTTCGAGATGAGCTGCTTTGCCTCTGGCACCAGCTCTGAAGTTCCTCCTCAGCATCCTCTGCTCTCTTATCTGGTACCTCCTGTCCAGTGACATGATCTCCTGGAGGCTCCTCTCCTGGGGACATCTGGGGACACAGCATTATCTAAAGTCTGGCTGAGTTATTCCACCTGTCCATAGGAATAAGGTCTCCTGGGTCCCTTTTTTTTTTTTTTATTTCTGAGTGCAAGAATAAGCTTTGCTGGAGGAAATGGGCAGCTGGGTGGGCAGCTGGCAGCAGGGCAAGGTCACAAAAGGCTCCAAAAGTCATATAAATACCCCAGCAGGCAGCCCAGAGCCTCTCCTGGGCTGTTAAATGGCAGCAGAAAGGACTGGATGTTTCTCCAGACACTCAGAGGAAGAACATGCCTTTCTGCAGTTCCAGCAGGAGCCAAGGAGCCCAACTCCTGCTGAAAACCAATAGATTTGAGGCTTCTGACTCACTTAAGTCCCTTTGAAAAGCTTTTCTGTAGCCAAAAGCGAACATTAGAGTCCAGAGGATCAGAAACCCAACCCCACCCTCCACAGCCTTTCTTTAATTTGTCCTTTCCCACTAAGAATTCAAGGATGGATGCACCACTGAGAACAATGGAGATGAGAGCCAGCGGACAGCATCCCTTGGGAAATCCACTTCTTTCCCTCTCTAGTGCTTTCAGGGGCCACGAGGAAGCCTGGACAGGTAGAGCTGAGCTCACCATGGAGCGGTGCTGGCACAGGCAGCAGTGCCTGCCGCCTGCATACGGTGGAAAAAAAATCAGGATGCGCCTCCAATCCCTCCGGGCAGAGAAGATGCTGTAAATAGCATGGCCAAGTTTCAAGCTCTCACAGCACAACGGGAAGCAGTCCAGGCTTTTCTGGTGTCAGGAAGGAGAGCAAGAATGCGTTTTGTGGGTCCTGGGGGGGGAGAAGAGCGAGGCCAGGCTGTGCCAGCTGGGGCTGGGAGCGCTGGGAGGGGCAGCTTTTGGCTCCTGTTAGAAGTGGCAGCGCCTGCAGGAACAAGAGTTCCCTCTCGGGTCGGTGCCCGTGCGTTAGTGGGCTCTGCCCTCACCCCGGGCAGGGCTGGTGCCAGGCCAGAGCCCGTCCCAGGGCTGTGCCTCGGGGCCCAGCTGTGCTGCCGAGACAGGGGACGTGGCAGCAGCCCAAACCCCAGGCGGTTTCTCCAGCCAGCGCTTGGGCTGCTCCCTGTAGGATTTTCCCATCTCCAGGCTTTCCCCAGCCCTTGTCCTGACTCGTGGATGCCTGGAGGAGACTGTGCTCTGCTCTCAGTGCTCCCAGTCCATCTGGGGGTCACCCCACAGCTCCTAGGCATGGGCCAGGGCTCTTCTCTTCTGCTCCTTTCAGTCCTGCTCAACTTCTTACTGTTTAAAGGCCTTAACTGCAAACCCTAAAGGGAGTTTAAGCGCCTCATTCCTACTTAAAATAAGCTTGGACTTACCTGGTGTGTTATTCAGTCACAGGTAGGGTTGATCCCAGTTAGAAATTAAATTATTAAAAAAAAAATCCATGTAATCCTGTGTCAGAACAGAATATAAGTATGTATATATACATCAGAACAAATATATTAATATATATAACAAACATATATTTGATATGTAAAATATAAATAAAAAATGTTTGTATATATGTTATGTATCTAAATATATGTTATATATCAAGACATAATCTGATATATATCAGACTATGTATTTTATATTTTTAGATCAGGTTATATGACTTATAAGTGTTTATGTTTTTGTTGTATGTATAAATACGTTACATATCAGATTATGTACTTTATATTTTTGAATCAGATTCTATAATTTATATATATTTATATTTTTGTCATATAAAAAGATATGTTATATAAATATATAATCTGATATATATATCTCAGGTCATATATTTTATGTTTTTAGATCAGATTCTAAAATTTACACATATAGCTTTTCATTTTTCTTAGATATATATATGTGTGTGTTATGTATAAATATATAATCTGATATAGATCAGTTTATATATTTTATATTTTTAAATCTGATTCTCTAATTTATAGATATTTATATTTTTGTTAGTTATACTAAATACGCGTTATATATAAATATATATGATTAGATGTATTTATATTATGTCAGAGGATATAATTTTATATATATTGATATTTTCTTTTTGTTTTATATATAACAAACACATATACATAAAATAACATATATAATATATATAGCATAATATATATAATATCATATAGAAAATATATAATATATATAAAAATACATAAAACATACTTGGATAGATATATCTATGAGCTCATTTTGAGGTGCAGGCCCTGTAGCTTTGGCATACACTGGTCCATGCAGTTTTTGTGTGACTGCCAGGAGAGAACAGCTTCGTGGCCTCGGATGCCCTGCCTGGTTTTCCCTTCCCTTCTCCAGCAGCAAAGTGGAGGTAACGTGTTTTCCACTTGGAAAACGGGGCCCGTCCGAGCCAAGGCTGTGCTGAATAAATCCTCGTGCCAAGAGCTGCTGGGTAATTAGGCATGAAGGCAATCAGCAGTTGGGACTGGCAGGAGGAGGGTTTGCAATGTGCCTCCAGCTGCCGTGCTGGGGCACTCCCAAGGAAAAGGGATCCCGGGCATCCAGCTGCCTGGATTTGCCGTGGCATCGGCACTGGGTGGTTTGTGGTTGCAGGAAAGCTGTGGCTGCCCCATCCCTGGGAGTGTCCAAGGCCAGGTTGGAGCAACCTGGAAGGTGCCCTTGGCAGGGAAAGAGGTGATCTTTGAGATCCCTTCCAACCCAAACCTTTCTGTGGTTTTATGAATAAATGGGGGGCACAAGGATGTCTAAAATCACCACAACTCTTTGCTAAGGCATTGTGTGTTTGAGCCTTGGATCCATCAGTTCAGAGCTTCAGGATAATTCCTCTTAGCTGTCAATGGTATGCACTGTCCACCTGCTTTCCATGTCTGGAAAGCTCAACAAACACCTGATAGTTCTTGGCACAGCCAAGACAAGTGTCTGAGAGATGGTCCAGAGGAGATGATATTCCAATTTAGCTGCCTCTTAGGAAAGTCCCTGTTAGGGACTTTCCTGACCAAAGGAAAGCTTTGGGATATGAAGTGGAAAAGTCTGTTGGTGGGTGCATTTGGGTTTAATTAACTGGCCATGGCAGCTTCTCCAAATCCACACAAAACTTTCTCTGGGGGTTTCCGAAACCTCTTCGAACTCTCTGCTCTAGAAATACAGCAGGGCTTGGTTTTCTCCTGTAGTTTTGGGATTTTGCTTTCATGATTTTGAACGAAATCAGGACGACCAGCAATGTGTGGGCAAGGAAACTATTTTTAAAGAAATTACATCACTTGGTTGCACTTTGGAGCAAAGGACCCGCAGTGGTTCTGAAACACATTAGTGCGAATATATTCTCACTGTGCACTGTGAAAACTTGCAGTCTCAATTGGGTCTATGTTCTAAAGGTCTGGGCCATTTGGAATTCAGGAATTTAATTTCTTCCATGGTTTTGTCCTGTTCAAATCGGGACCCACAGCCCTGTGAAGTCTGGGGTTACTCAGACACTGAGGTCATGGCAGAGTTTTAACCTATTTTAAAGTTTAGAGCTAATATTCATTATCTTTGAGGGTAATGCCCCATCTAGTTGGGATTGTGGCTGAAGCTCCTCATCCTGACAATATTATGGCTTTTGTTACTTCACTCTAATTCCTACACTTGGTGTTTCTCTGAAGGCTGTGATGGGGCAGAGACTTCACCACAAAAAGTCACCGTTTCTGGTCTTGTCGTGGAGGAGAACTGAGAGGTGAGAGCTCAGCATAACCTCCTCCAGGAAAAAAAATTGGAAAGCTTGAAATGGAATGAAAAGCTTTAAAAATAACACATGCAGTTTTGCAGAATTGCTTTTCCTCGGTGATTCCCGTGAGTTTGGGGAGGAGGGGGGCGTTCCAAGGCTGGGGCACAGCAAGAGTGTAAATTGCAAATTGAAGTGCCAAAACCAGTCTGGCCTGTGCAGGTCACTGGAGTAGACACAGCTCTTGCCTGAAAGCATTTGTAATCTAAAACCCTGTGCTATTCCCATTGGAGGTAATGACAAAACTCCATGTGATTGCAAACGGAACAGGATTAGACCTTAACTAAATAAAAGGAGCTTTTTTTTTTCTTTTTTTTCCTTTTTTTTTTTTGTCACCAGATACTCCTTACTCACGACACATTCAAACAGCTTTTGTTCAGGGATCTTAACAACTGAATTTAGTCTGGAATAAAACTTCTTTCCTCACTTTAAAGCAGGTTTGGAAAGACAAGATTTGAAACGAGAATTCCCATCTGTTATTGAAGCATTTAATCATTCTTTAAAAGCCAGCACAGTTTTATTTTCTCTGGGGAGCGAGTAGCATTAGCTGAGGCATAAAGCAAACTACACCAAGTGTAGAAAAAACTCACCCTGATGTCCTGTTTGACAAACTGACCTGCGGGTCACAACCTGAGTTTATTGATCTGTGGGGCCTTGTCTGGGTGTCGGGCATGTTTTCTGGACTTTGGTTTCAGCTGCATTCCTGACTTCTGAAAGAGTAGGGGGTGTGGATTTCTGCTAGGAGTAACCACTGGGAAGGAAGTAATGTTCATTAAGTGTGCAGGCAGTGCAGGACTAAGCATGCTCAGTGCAAAAGCCTTTTCTCCTTTGCCTGTCAAGCCCCAGGTTTGAACTCATTCCAGAATGCCGGATTTACTTTTCTTCACCAAGAAACAGTACCTGGCCGGGCTGCATTTTTCCTTCCCTCCCCAGAAGACTGGAAACAATATTCTTTTGATGCCGGGTGCGCTCCCAGTAACGTGCCTGCCTGCAAGTGGGAATCTTGCCCTGGAGAAGGAGACAAACTTTGGTACCTGTGAAATGAAGACTCCTTAGGTCAGTAAGAGGCGCAGAGGAACTTTGCGAGCAGCTCTTGGCTTTTTAACCACGGCTTTTGTCCCTGCTCTCCTCTCTCCCTTCCCATCCTCAGCAGGGCTCAACTTTTCCCCCCCAAAGTTTAGCAGCTTTCTGGTTGTTCATTCTCTGTGCTAAGGTAAAACTTGGTTTCAGTGAAACCAGCCTGGGACTGCTGGGAGCTGAGCTCTTAAAAAACCGGAGCTGCTTGTATTGTATTTACTTTTTCCCTTCTTTTTCTTTTCTCTCTCCTTTTTTAGTGGTTCCTCTAAGTGCAATGCTGTGCTTCCAGCGTGTGTTTGAAAAGCCTGTTCCCCCTTCTCTCCCCGCCCTCTCCCTTAGAGCTGAAAATGAGACTCGTTCTTGAATAATAAACTGTATGTTATCAAGCAAATCTTGTGGCTTGTTCATGTGATCGTTTCCAGCCCCAGCATCGATGTTTTTTTGTTTTTTTTGCCTTTTAATACCTTTCCAGTCCTTTCTGGAAAACGAATTGCAAAACTCTTAGCGGAGAGGTGAGAGAAAGCAATTTTACTTGATAACTAAATTTTACTTGATGACTAAATTTTTAAGCTTTTAAATTTTTAAGTGCTCTCTGCTTTGGGGGTTTAAAAGCATATTTAGAACTCCTATCTCTCGAGGATTCAAAATATTCCCAACCTTGAAGTGTGGAAGGAAAATCATTCCTTTTTTTTTTTTTTTTTTTTTTTTTTTTGAGACTTTGTGCTGCCTAATGGAGATTTTTCTGAACTCAGGCCAAATGGTCAAGAAACAAAATGCCCACTGAATAAGAAGTGAAATGGACTCAAATAATTAGAAAACTGCCTGTAGTTAATGATTGTTTGAAGTAGGTCAGAAACATTTGGCAGCTCCTGGTGTTAAATTTTGTCCTCTGCTATACTTTGGGATGGTTATATTGTTTATCAGAAGTTAAGATTGAAGTTTGTGTGTGTGAGGAGTAAATAGAACCTCTGATATTTGAATTATATGAACTTTAGAAACTGGAGATAACTGAAGAAATAGCTTCAAAGTGCACAAACGTAAAATCATTTTGTGTGACAGCTTTGTATTTATATTTATTATTTGGTTGTTGTAACGTGGAAGTTGACAAAGGATCTCAGTAGGGGAAAAAGGGGTAGCAGGTTAGTCCTGATTCATCCTCAGAGGGTTGGGAGTGCAGAATATCTGTGCAAAACTACACCAGTGGTGCTGCTGCTCAGCCCTCTCAGGACAGAGAAGGGAGTGGGTTTTGTTGGATCTTTGGGTGGATCCTGCTGGGATTACCTGCCCTGTGTCTGTGGAGGGATGGGGAGCAGCCAGGCCAGGCAGAAGGAATCTGCAAACACCCAAAGCTGGAGCTCTCTGATCTTTCCCCACGTTTATCCCCTGAGATCCAAGGAAGCTTTTGATGAGGGAAGGCTGGGAAATACCTTTGTGTTTTTCCTCCTCTTTGATTTAGGAACCTGGTGGGGGCTGTGGGAGGGCAGATGGACACGGTGTGACCACAGGGGTCTGTCCCCTCTGTGCCTCCCATACCTCCATTTCCTTGGCTGGGAAATGGGGAAGGTCTTTTGTGAGGCACTTTGCTTATTTAGAGAAGAAAAAAATGCCTTGTACTTACAGAGAAGTGATAAATCCAGGCTGGAAAACTGCACATCCTCATTTGAGTTTTGAACATTAACTTTTGGAGCTTGCCCAGGTCCCCTCAGGGGGTTTCTCCTCGATCCAGAGGCAGTGGAAAGGCAAAGTATTGTCCTTATCCAGGCACAAGCAACGTGGCCTCCCCCATTGTTCATTTTCAGGTATCCAAGTTGGATGAATCCAGCTTTGTGCAAATCCACTTCACGTGCAAAAAATAATAATCAGGGGCAGGAAATGTTTTGGGATTGTTTCGTTTCCCCTCCTAGGGCTGAGATTTCACAATTTACAGGCTCGCAGAAGTTTTGAAGTGGAAAACGGCTCTCAGTCCATGGAGCCCAGAATTTATACCCACCCTACCTGTGATGTACAATAGTCGTGTCCATTAAATAAATATCAGCCAGATTTGGGCCAATAAACTATTTAGCCTCATGCCCATCTTTATTTTCATCCTTTTATATTTATATAATCCTCATATCTATATATTTATCTATACATAGATATCTTCCTTCACCTTCCCAGGTATTCCCAAGGCAAGTCTACTCCTGTTCCATGGTTAGATTTAAATCCTTCTGTATTTTTAAAACAAGAGAGGGGAACTCCACAGTTCCTGGAAAGGCCCAGGTCTTTCTAAGCTTTCATTTACCTCCAGAGTGGAGCAAGCCATGGCAAATGTGTGTTGGCCTTGTTTTCTCTCTTTCATTTGTGTGCTGAATCCTGGTTGTTTGAACAATTTAAACGGGGAAAAGTTTAAAAATGTGTGTCTCCCAAGTTCCATGTGTGATTTTTTTTGCTCTTTGAGATGGAGATCTGAGTTCTGAAACCGGCCCTAATCAATAGGCAGAGGGGAGATTGGAATGGAGGAAGCAGGAGGTGAGGAATGGGTTGCATCCCATCCCCTGGAGCCACCTTTGCTGTGAGGCTGTTCCTGCCCTGGGATGTGCAGAGTAGGAGCCCAGTGGGTTTTTGGAACAGTTCATCCAGGCAGTTTCCTTGTTTCAGTGCTTACACATCCTCTTTTTTTTTTTTTTGAAAATGGTGATTGCTCAGAGCGTTTGGAGTATCAAGATGTCAAGACCCATCTGAAACACCTTGGTTAAGTCCCTGGGAAAAGGGAACCAGCTGGTACAGCCCCCACATGGGTGTATCTCTAATGGGTCGTTCTTGACCTACAGATGCTAAATGTGATCTGTGCAGATAAAGTCCCCCTGGTGATTGTTGGAATGTCCTCCAAAACTGGGCAGGGAAGAGTAAAACAGATTTATTTTGGAGAGAGCTGTGCTGGATGACATTGAATGCACTGATGTCAGAATGCCCAGTTGGATTATTTCGTGTCTGGCATGTGGAAGTGCAAGGCAAAAGCTGATAATGGTACCTCAGGCTGGATTTTAGGGCATCACAGGCAGCAGTGTGCATTATCACCCTGGGCTTTTGTCCTTGGGAAAAGCCAAGGAACAGCAGGGCAAGTCACTGCAGGCTGTTCTGTCTAATGTTTGACCAGGATCATGTGCCTCAAAACACTCCTGGGAAACATCTTGAATGTGTCTCTCTGCCCGTTTGCCCTGTCCCCAAGACTAGCACGTGGAATTAGCTGCAGGGAATGAGCCATGTAGGAGCTGGAAGCCTGTGGTCTGCCTAAAATCATCTTTACAAGTTGATGGTAAGACACTTTCCCTCAAGGTGTTGACTTTGCCCTAATTTTTCCCAAAAGCAGAGAGTTGCTGCAGGTATTGCTGCATCATTTGAGACGTGGGACAGTGAGTGTAAGCGAAAGACAACCCTGTAGTGCAGCACTGGTATTAATGGTGAATTCCTCCATTTATTTTGCAGGTAGCAGAGGAAATGAAAGCAATTCTATTTCCCATATTGCTCACAGACTCCACAAATGTAAGTACAAATACAGTCGTTTTGCCATAGGTGGAAGTGTGAGTCTAGTGATGAAAGCACAATGCAGACACGAATGTTGTGTGGGTTTTAAAGCAATCAAACAAACAAACAAGGAGGTCAGGGGAAAGTTACTGATTTGACATTTTCTTGCTGGCTTTGAAGAAAATCAGGGTTCATTTGGATTTAGATCCTGCTGCATTTGGGCCAAAGTTGTCTCTGGAGAAAGTCTGGGAGGGACAGAAGAGGAGAAAAGCTTTTTAGCTCTGTCTGTTGAGAAACCTCCTGGGTAGCAATTTCAAAAACTCCTGCGGGACTGAGAAGTTTAACTCCTATTTTTAGAAGTATTGGGGGAGCTTAAATCAGGCTTTAAAGCTTTTAGGAACCTGGAAACGCAGGTAGGAACCCTGTGGGATCTGTGAAGTGTCTGAACAGGTTATGTACCTCACTTTGAGAGTTAATACTTAACTCACCATGGGGACATTTAGTAAAAACCACTCGACTCCTGCATGAATCTTCATATATCCATATCCTTATAAATCTTGTATCTCGTTGTTTCAGAGGAACTGGGATTCATAAATGCTAAAGCCTGAGTTTAAGGTTCTCAGTGGATGTGGTTTTTGAATATATTATCCATTGCATTTAAAATCACAAGTGAAAGTAATGAAAGCAACACATACATTAATGTCTGTTGGTGCCTCCTGGACTTGTTTCTGAGTTCACTGAAGTTCAGGGGATTTTTTTTGCTTTGAGGCTGCAAAATTCAAGCTGAAGTTTAGTGCAGGTTCTCTTTTCTCCCTGTGAAAAGTTTTTAGAGTTGCAACCTGGGCCAGAGTTCAGCATCTGGGTCTCCTTCCCGGGCAGGGGTGCAAAGAAACAGAATTTTCTGCATCGATATGCAAATTCCCCATAGAAATGGGGCTTTTCTGAGTCGCCTCTTGGGGTTCAGGTGGTTGAAAAAATGAGCTTTGTGTTCCCAAGGCAGCAGGGACTGGGGTTTCTCCAAAGTGCCTTTGTCTGGGGATATGTAAAGCCATCAATGCGTCATTCTTTCTGCTTCAGCTGTTAGAGACTCCCATCTTCTCTATTGATTTTACCCAGAATTCTTCCTGCCCTTGAAGGTGTGACCTGTACCTCAGGCTAATTTATTTCTGTCATGGCTGCAGCATATTTTAGAGGGCAGAGGGGGTAGGAGAGAGAACAATGAATTCAACATGGAATATAAATCCCAAGTCTGTAGCCTTCAGACATTCCAGTACATCCCCTGCTCCATTCTCCCATTTGGCATTCTGCACGGGCTTGGATTAAAAGGGGGGGGGGGGAAAGGGAAAAAAAAAGGGGCAGGCATTTGTATAACTAATCAGGTGAGCCATTCTGGGTAATCCCTTTGGTCACACACCCTGCCATGTATATTAAAATTTGCTGGGCTTCTAAACCGTTTACAATGAGGTCCCAGTTTGTGAGCAGGGCTGCAAAGTCTCACCTTGATGGCCTGGAAGTGTCTTGGACCTGGGCACTGAAAATTTGTGCTGGGGAACGTTGGGTGGACAAAGTCTTCAGTTCTGTGCTGAGTGCTCATGTTGGGCCGTAGTGGTGGGGAGGGTGATGGATTATTTTTCTTTTATTTAGTTTTATCTTATGTTGTGTCACATATTCTTTCCTGCTCAGTTTTTAGAGACTTAAATATAAACTTAGATGATGTGTAAAGCCCAGAAGTTTAAGCTCCACAAATGCTGAGCTTAAGCACCTGGCCCCTCTCGTTATTCCACTGAACTCAGTGGGGTTTGCTCCCATGACTTTTCCCTCCCGCCCCAGGATTTCCCTGGGGAAAATCCACGTTGCTTCCATGCTCCCCCGGAGAAACGGGGTGGCCTGGGCTGTGGAGAACTGTGCTGGAAAACTTTGTTAGACTGGTCCAGTGTCCTTGGGATGCACTGGGATAGCTGGTGTGGTGTTTTATGGACTCCCTGCTCCCACCTAGCCTGGGTTTTGGATGAAAATGGAGGCACAAAGTAGTGAACCCTGGATCACCAACGGGATGGTGGTGATGTTATTGGGGTTGGGGCTGGCTGAGTTCTGCAGCAGGGCAGAGACAGCTTTAAGGAGTTCACAGAAAGCAAAGTCACTGCTTTTCCTTGGGAATTTAGGGCTCATTCTTCAGGACTGTTGAGCCAGGAGTACCTGGGCTGGGGTTACTGCTGTGGGTCAGGGCAGAGAGGCTGGGAAGGTCAGGCTTCAGAGGGATGCACGGAGCTCTGGACCTGAAGTGTGAGACATTTCCAGGTGATTTGTTGGGAGCTGCTGCCACAGAGAGCACTAAATTAGCCTGGGATGACTGAGTTTAGTGAAGCTTCAACCAGTCTGCCCTGAATTCAGAGTTTATACTTAAATCTTGTTACTTGCCATGTGATTTGGGTTCCGAGCGGGTTTGTGCTGCACAGCCGTGAATGTTTGTTTTCCTTCCTCCAAATATTTTGTGCAGGGAATCACTCAGAGACATTTCTGTAGAGGGGACAAGTGGAACAGAAAGTATCAATTCGGGGTAGAAATCAGAATAAAAATAAGGTTTATGATTTCTTCAAGGGGCAAAGAGATGTTGCAGCACAGGAAATTAAATGGTCCGTTGGTATCTTTTCCCACCTTCACTTTCCTCATTGTGGCAAAGATACATAAATATATATATATGTGTGTGATCTCCACCAAGATGCTGGTTGTTCTCAGGGAACAAAGCAGCCAGGGCTGGGCATTCAAGCATGCAGTCTCCTTGTATCTTGGCATCTTTGTGTTTATGGGTCTCACTCTTTTCACTTTGCCCCCAGTAGCAATAAAATCAAACAAGATCCGGTCTTTTCAGAGCATTGCCGCTCTCCTAAAACAGAGGGAGGGAAGGAAGGGAAGGCAGTTCCAGCCCAGAAAAGACCCTGTGCTTCTGTACATTATTTTTTGGACCTCCAAGGCCTTCCATTTAATTTGCCTTTTCTCCCTGCCATGCGGGATGGCACCCACTGGATGAGTTTGGAAATTCAGAAGGAAAACCAGAACATTTAAAACTGCCCTCAACAGAGCCCAAGTGCCTTCCTGAGGAGCTGCTGGGCTTAGGTTTGTTTTAGACCCTTCAGAACCATCAGCATGTCTGAATCCAGCTCACATTTGCTCCATGTCCTGTTGCTGTCCCAGAAGTCTTGTGATTTTTCATCCTTTGCTGTCTGTCCCACAAAGGTATTTGTGTGCTCACTTTTAACCCCCAGAGGCAGCCACGTGTCAGTGATGGGAGATAAGATGCATAAGGTGTAGAGGGAGATTGTTAGGAGTGAAAAGCATTCCAGTAATGCAGCTGAGAGGTTATTATTTAATATCTCATAAACCAAAAACGTGTCTAAAGTCTTCTAGTGTAGAAACGGAGAACTACCCAAGGCCGGGTCCGAGAGAGATGGTTGCAAAATAATTTAATATATGAGATGGCCTCTCATGTGCTCCCCAGATGTACAATCCCATATGTCTGTTCTGTTAGGCTGATTATGGAATACATGCATTTATAGCTCAGAGCAAAGGGAGGATTGATTTCTTTCTGGAGTGGTGTGGATGTCGCTGTGTTCAAGATAATTGGACATTAGAACTGAACTGAAAGGGAGCATTATTGCATGTCGAGATGTAAAGAACTATGGGCTTGTCTACACTGGGATGGGCAGAAGTTAATTCATATTAAACTAGTGATGAATGGATGAAATGCATTAAACTGCACTGAGCCCCTTTGTGGTCGCTCTTGTTCATGGTGGAAGGTGATTTTTGTTTAAATTTGACTCCCTTCCAAACTAAATTTAGTGAAAGCTAATTCAAGGCACTTTGATTGTGAAGTGAACCGTCTAAACAGGCATTTAAATAGTGCTCAACTAACTTACCTGAGAAATTACCATGTTGTGATTATGCTGAGTGCTCTGGTGTAGACATTCTATGCTCTGTCCACTTCTCATTTTATCATTCACTCCGTGTAGTATTTGGATTTTGTGCCTTTCAGGCTGAGCTCCAAGATAATGTGCTAATTTCAGCTTTCATAAAATAAAAAAGGCATGATTTGCTGCAGAGAACATCTTGGAGAATGTTAACCCCAAAGGTGTCAGTGTGTGACTTCAAGTAATTTTAGACCAATTTTCAAGGTGTACTTTTGAAAGTTCGGGTTCATTAATGCTGGAGATGATTCTGTATCCTGGGGGGAGTGATGGATATTGAATCTTAGTCGGTGTCATAACTGGAAATCTGATCTCTGTAAAGCTGAGCTCAGGGCTTAGCACTGAATTATTCCATACAAAGAGGGAAAACAGCTTGGCTGAGGGATATCCCTGGGATGAAATTCGGTTGTGTGTGGTTTTGGACTTACAGAATCGTGGGATGATTCGGGTTGGAAGGGATGTTGAAGATTATCCCATTCCACCCCCTGCCATGGGCAGGGACACCTTCCACTAGCCCAGGTTGCTCCAAGCCCCGTCCAACCTGGC
>JAYRBT010000067.1:3794399-3833917 GCA_036023395.1 Myiotriccus ornatus
TACTCCTGAAAATCTTCACAGCATCTGTAGGCACTTACACAACTCCTGAAGGGAAAACCAAGAAAACAAGTTCTTTAAGAGCAACTCGGCACTGCTAAATGAATTTTGTTAATTTAATGACCGAGGAAAACCAGCCCTGGTGAGGGACCAGGAGCTGATTGCTGCTCTCTGGGTGACAGGGGGCTCTGGGTGGGTGCGTAGGGTGGAGCGACCTCCAAATTTCACTGCCTGGTGGAGCTGGGAGTCCTGCTAGGGTTTGGTCTTCCAAGGTCACGCCTCCAGGAGGTGCAGTGGAGAAATAAATCCACGGCAGAGCTGTTCCTACCGAGCCCCCCCGTGGCTTTGAGACGAAGATAGGCCAATTAATAAACTCCTTTCCGCGTCTCCTCCCTCCGTGTGTGTCCTTATCCCGTTTCAGACGGGCCTGAGGACTTGCAGCTTGTCCTCAGAACACCACATGTACTGGGAGCTGCATTTTTGTATAAATTGGGAGCAGAACTGGCCACCAGAGATCAAAAATCTGGCAGGCAGAGCTGATTAGACATGCTCAGAAGAGCCTGTGCTCTCACTGCCGTGCACCCCTCGGGCTTGCAGGGAAAAACAAAGCTGAGGGCTGCCAATATTTGTATATGTGAGTCTATTGTTTTATCAGGGGCTGAGATCAGCCAGTGGAGAGAGCCCAGAATGAGATTGAAGTGCTCTTTTTAATTCTGGGGCATCATGAGGGATGGGAAGCTGGGATCAATCCCCACCCTGGGCTTTGACTCCTAAACCACGTCTCCTCAACCCTGTGTCATTCCTTTCTACAGGACCCTGGGGCCCCCTCTCTCTCATTTGGGTGCCTAGGAAATATAAAATTTTCCCAATTTTCCCTACCTCTGGTGGAAATCCCTCCCCTTTCTTCAGGTCTTACACCACCTCCAACCTCTTCCAGCCTTTTAATCCCAGAATATTTTGGCACCCTGATGCCACTGAAGGTCCCTTCCAACCCATCCCATCCTATGGTCTTTATGACCTTCAGGTTTTCCTCTAATTTTCTTCTCTACCTTTTAATAATACTGTGCTGTCAGAAGATGATTTGTAAAAGGCAGGTGCTGAAATACTGAAATACCTGCTCTTATTTTGAGGGGAAAAGAGGTGATTGCAGCACTCTGGATTTGGAGGAAGGTGAGGTGGGATTCCCAGATAAGGAGACACAAGGGAGATTTTATAGGTGGTAGGCTGGGTAGCAGCATCCTTGATGAATTGATTGTTCTAATGCTGAGCTGTAATTGTGGTATTAATCATGTGCTGGAGCACCAGGAGCATTGGGAAGGTGTCTTTTTAGTTACAGTAAAACGCAGGGAAATGAATAATGGCTATTTAAAACGCTGGGATTGAACCCAGGACCTTGGTAGCTGAATTCCCAGAAATGTGGGGCTCCCATAGCTTAGCTTTGGCCATGACTTTGAGCAGCCCAGGTGGTTATTTTTTTTTGTGTCCTGTCTGCTGGCAGGGGCTGAGTGAGGCCCCACAGCTTTTGCAGGCAGATGCATTTCCACGAGCCCAGATGCTGCCGTTGCCCAGCCACCAGACAAGGCAAACAATTAGAGGAGCCTCCTCTCCATCAAATCCACTTGCAGTGGTCACTCCCAAAGCTCCTCTGAGGGAGGTGAGGAGAAGGAGCCCCGAGAAATCCCTGCTGAAAGCCTGTCCAAACCCATTTTAAATGTAAAAAAAAAAGAAAGAAAATAGCAGTGTGTGAGTCTGTCTGCAGCCACAGCAGAGGGGAGCAGATGTAAGCAAGCCAGCCCGTGCCTTCTGAAGCTCTGTGAGCTCCTGGAAGGCAGCCAGTGCTGAAATAATGGCTGGAGGCAGCACCCCTTTCTCCCCTCTGCCTGACCTGCTCCCAGACAAGACATTTGTAGGTTATGAAGCCGTGGAGCACACACTGTGCCTCGCAACTGGGCAGAGCAGGGCACTTTCAGGGGCTGCAGACCCTGGGCATCTCTCACCGTGCTTTAGTTGCAATTATTTTGGAACTCAGCTCATGGGCATGGTCCCATTTCCCTGTTGCCCTGGTGTTTTCAGTTCCCATCCTGGGTGCTGGAGCTTGCAGCCCGTGTCTGGCTCTACGTGTGGCATGGATGGGCACGTTCAGCTGCAGCAGCAATAGGGCTGGGGTTGTTTTTTTTAAATTTATTTAAGGGTGCTGCTGAAATTTGAAATTGCTGAAATCTGAGCATAAAAGAGGTTAAGAGGCAAAGCCAGAAATGATCATTTGAGAGAGCTCCTTGATATTTGGTAAAGTGAACCTTAAAGAACCTCCCTTGTTTCCTGTTGTTCCATTCCTTGTTTTCTCTCATAAAGGCTTTTTTTTTAACCCCTTTCCAAAATACACAACCTCCCTGGAAGTCTATTGCTCCCAAAAGAAGGTCTTGTTGTAGGTTTTGACCCAGGTCCATCTCCTATCCCAGCTGCAGCCTCTTCCCTTTGAGGTAGAGCCAAAGCTGCTGAAATAATGTCAGTGCTGGAGATCAGGGCCTTCATCTGCCCCAGAGGAAGGGTTAATGCTGGTGGGGGAACTTCTCCTCCTGTTTCCTGTCCCAGGCAACACAAGGGGATCTTTCAGGAGGTAAAACTTGTCCCTCATCACTGCTGACCCACTCTTGTCTCCTGCAAGGTCCTCCAGATCATTCCTTCCTCCTAAGCTGCTTGTCAGGTGGCAAAGCCTGTCGCTTTGAGCTCAGCAGTCAAAGAGAAGGTATTTTTTCTTTTTAAAAGAAAGGCAATACCAACTGAAATCCTTTTAGCAGTGGCCATGTTCTGGATAACTGCAGTTTTCCCTTTCCTGTGGCGTTCAGCTTCTCCAAACAATCCCCCCAGTGCCCGCAGTGAGGGAATTGAAATGTGCTTGGCAGCTCCATCCTGCAAAGCCTCGATAATTTTTTGTCATCGATCCAAAAATCTTATGCCAGTTCACTGACGTGAGGTCACTCTAATTTCATCCCAGGGCTGCTGGTAGAGGGTGTTGGTTTTTTTGTGTGTGTGTGTGTCCCGACTGCCCTCACCCCCTGCCCAGCTCTCTGCCCCCACCTCGTTTTGTTGGAGGTTAATCACTGCGTGAGGTAACTCCATCCTTGCCATGTGTTGTGAGCTGGAAATCTGGTGGCTAATTACTGCCTTCAGACCAGAGGAGGAGGCTGCAGAGTCCTGCCCTGGGAGGGACCGCGCTCACATCGCAGAGGGGACATCCCTGGCTCACACCAGGCTGAGCCTGGGAGAAAAATAAGCTCTTCTTTATAATCTGGGGTGTCTACTCGGTGCTCAACAGCAGAAAATACCTGTGTGGAAGGGAGACTGTCCTGCTTTTAAACAACAAAAAAAACCACCCTGTGTGATTTCTGCTTTGAGCATTCAGGGCTTGGGGTGACACCGAGGCTTAAACGTCCCCAAAAATCTCGCTGGGAGGATGAAATTGTCTTTTCTTTTCCCTTTCTGGTCACGTTTTACCACTGGAGTTACTCAGCGAATTAATAGGTATAGAAATGCAAAGCTCTTTTCTTATTACACGCCATCGATCTGATTGCAGTGTCATTAATTGAAAGACTCGGGAAATGTGATGGATGGTTCAGTTCAGGATTCCACATTCGTTTTGGCATAGCCCTGCAGGAGAAAAGCTGCATGAAGCTGATTGAAGGGCTCTTTTTGTCTGACATGAATTATTCTTTCATTGTCAAACCTTGTAACAGCATTCAGACACAGGGAGATTTACAATGTGAAATCCTAAATGGGGTCTATTCTTAAAATAAAATTAGAAAAAAAAAAGAGAGAGAGAGCAAGCTTTATCTTGCAACGTTGAAAATAGCTACGTTAAAAAAAAAAACAAACCCACAACTATTCCTACAAATTAAATATCTTCTGCAAAACCCAAGGGGCTGATGTTTCCCACTTAATTTTAAATTATTCCAATGGTAGGGCCTTAAATGAATAAAACAATTGCTTTAATCACATAACGGTTTTATTACGTTCAAATATATTTGTTTGTCTGAGAGGGTTTGTTTGTTCTCCCCACTGCTGTCATTTACCTAACAGAACCATTAGCTGGGAATCCTGCTTGTCCTGCAAAATTAGACCAGGTTGGCTTTTTCTTTTGGGGAAAACCTGGCTGGACGTTGCCGAAATGCTTATTTAAGGAAATCATTCTGCATTTTGGGAAACATCACAAAAAGAAAAAAAAAATCCCCAAACAACCCACCCTTCTCAGTGTTGTGTTTCAGCTTTTCCCAGCTCTCGTCTGCGGGCAGATCTCGTCAAATGCCTTCGTAAGGTTTATTTCTTGCTGTCGATCCTGGGCAGTTCTGTGGTTAAATTCTTGCTCTTTTGTGCATTTTAAATTTAATTTTTTTTTAAAACCCTGAGAATTGCCTGCAGTGATGGGAGATACAACTCTTAAAGAGCAGCAGAGGGGCGCAGCCCCGCTTCGCTTTTCCTCGCCGTGGCGTTCGCAAAGTTGACGAAGAGTTTTTGAATGCCAAGTAGCCACCCAACTTGTAGCCTCATTTAAGAATAAAATACTGAAATAACATTATACGAGATGGGAATCAATGTCATGCCTATTACAAATGCTGGAGCTGGGAGAATAGCTAGATTACACAGAGCAGGCAGATTAGATGAAGAAGAGTATTCGATTACATTACATCTGATTAGTGGTGTCTATTCATCTGTGTGGGGCTTTTTTTTTTTTTTTTTAAGAAAGCTGACTTATTTTATCTGAATTGGGTGATGGTGCAGACGAAGAGTGAGAAGAACAGGGCATAAAATAGGCAGCTCTCTGCTTTAACCACCTTCCTCCCTCAGCCACCACGGCTGTGGGTGCCCAAGTGCGCTACAGCAGACAGATAACCGTAGGAACGAGCACTTTTAATATTATTTAACCACTTTTCAACCCTAGATAAGCGTGGAGCGATTCCTCTCTGGTTGAACCCCTCCACAAATGCCCCTTTTCCACCTGAGCTGTACATTTGCAGGCGACGGCACCGGCCCGGTAAACGAGATGAGTAATTCCCATTAAAACGGGGGTGTGGGGGGGGGAAAAAAACCAGCCTTTCCAGAGCCTAAGAAATAAACGGCGTTGATGGGAAATGTTGTTCTCATCCCCCGCCCCCTCCCCCCTGCCTATCTGCATGTCATACCCTCCCGAACGTGGATTTTTTTTTTTTTGTGTTAAGGTCTCATTGTTCGGCGAAGGGCGAGACGATTTTGGGGTTTCCGCGAGGCTTTTTGCCGCCCTGGCGCTGGTGCCACCGCTCTCCTCGCTCTGCAAAACCTCCTCGTGCCTGCAATTCCCAGCAGCTGAGTCTGGAAATGAGACTGCCTGGCGGGTCAGCACAACCTTCTCCCAACCCTCCCTCCCTCACACCCCTTTGGAGCCCGTTATTGGCTTTATTTTTGGCTGCACACCCAGCTCTGGGACGCTCACGCTCAGGGCTTCTCGGGGTGAAACTGCAGCTCTCCTTTAACCTTCCAGCCACTAGACTGGTCCTAAAAGAGGTGAGGGAGCTGGGGAGGGATTTCTTTAAGGAGGTATTAGTTGTATTTTATATTTATTTATTCATTTTTTTTGTTGTTCTCCCCCCTTCTTCACGCTGTCTAAAGCTAAATAAACCCGACGGTTTCTCCGAGCCCAAAAGCAGGAGGAATAATTTTTCCTTTGGTGTCACTAATTAGCCTCCCACGGAAGCTGATATAAGTAGAAAGGGAGCTAACGAGAGGGTTGTGCAGCCTTGCAGGACTCTGAGCATATTGCACAGGAGGCAAAAAAAAAAAAAAGGCTTCATCTCAGCAGCAAACTCCTAATTTTCGGAGTTCTCCGCACTTGGAAGCGCGGGGTAAATAATTCCTGCAAATTAAATTAGAGTTCGGAGCCGTGGCCGCTCCGATCAGATCTGTGTAAATAACGTTGTCCACAGCCTGTGTTGTCACCTCTGAAATGCTCTCTGGATATCTCAGCCTTTTCTTGTGCTGGAGTCAGGGTGGTGCTGGATTTTGGAGCCTTTTCCGTTTCATTCGTTTTGATTTTGTTCAGGGCTTTTTTTTTTTATTATTATTTTTTATTTTATTTTTTAGCCCATTTTGACTCTGACAGTTTTTAAAGGTGAGGCTCATTTTTGTGAGGTTAAGAAGAAGGAGAGAGTCAAAGGTACCGTATCTTTCTTCTTAATTGTTTGCCTTAAGTCTAAAACATCTGAAAAACACCCTTAAAATGGTCTTAGAAATAACAGTCGCTTAATTAATAAAAATAGTAACAGATTTAGCTTACCCTCTGTATGGACTTAACTTCAGGAAATTAGGCATCCACTCTGTCTCCTCTGGAATAATCAGCTTCTTATCTAATATATATGAAACGACCAAATACATCTTACATCATTTGCATCTTGAACTCAGGAGCAATTGCTCAAAAAAAATGGGAGCAACTGCTACAAGATCAGAGAATCTTTTCGTTTGAAAGCCTTTAAGCCACCCTTTCTTTCCCTCTAGTTTGGCTTAATTTCCTTTTATTGTGTCGTTGGGACGAGAATATACAATGCCATGGCTAATTGTGTTACTCTTCACATTAATAACCTGCAACTTCACATCACAACGAGCGAGAAGCATCGAAAAGGCAGAAACAGATGCAATTATTTGGTGCTGGCTAAGTTACTGTACGTGACCCAGGTGCTGGAGTACTATTTGCATGTGTTTCTCACCTTTGTTCACCCAGACACATGGGGATCTCGAGCTATTGCTGACTAATTGATAGTTGTAGTAACTGCTATAGGCTCCTTAGATTAGAAATGCATGCAGACGTGTGTCTTGATTCAAACATTAAGGAAACACACACACTCTCACTTACTTACATGGGCAGAAAGTCTTCATACTATTAGAGGTGTGTGATGGAGATAGCAGGACATAAAACAGAAGAGAGAGAGACACAGAGGGAGAGAGAGAGACAGAGACAGAGAGATGGCATGCAGCATATATACCCCTACAAATAGTTCTAAAATGCGTTTGCAAATGCAGAAGTCTTCAGAACCATCCAACAGTTCAGCACACCCTTTTTATCTCTTCTCTGCGGGACGTCTCCATCCAGATTACTCGAAAAAAAGCGGAAAAGGTGAGAGCTCTGCCATCTTAGCTCTGAATTCATCTGATTTCCTTTTTTTTTTTTTTTTTTTTTTCCTCCTATATCCCCCCCCTCTCCCTTGTATTCCTCATGCCATTGTCCATTCTTATGATGGCAGCCGCCCTTGCTCTTGAATGCAAGTGTCACAGCGGGAGCAAAAAGGGTTCAGGGCTGCATTGTCAAAGCCATGGTTGCCTATTGTTTCTTAGCCTTTCACTGCTCTGCTTTTCCGAGCCTCTTTCCCTATCAGTGGCCCCTGTCAAGGGGAGGAGTAGGGAGAAAATTGCAAGAGTTAGTCGTCCTTTTTATTGCACACTGTTATGATAAACAGCCCAGCAATACATCCCACAAAATTAGGAATTATAAACGACGGGATGGGGAGGGGGGGGAAGAAAAAAAAAAATAATTCTTTGTAAGGTTTTTTGTTGGTTTTATTTATTTTTTTTTTGCGTTTGTCGCTGCCCTTGTGTGCCAAAAGCTTGGTTTTTCTTAGGAAAGACTTTTGTATTGGTGTTTTGCCCAGCAAAAAAATAGAGGCAGCTGCAAAGTGAACAGTGAGCTATTTAGCCACAAGGTAAAAATTTCCTGTTGCTATTTGGATACTGATGCTTTTCAATTTTAAGGGTGTACGGGGGGGGGAGGAAGCATGACTGAAAGCATTTCTCTAGCTGTCCATTCATCCATCCATCCATCCATTCATCTGTATTTTATGTTTGAAAGCGATTGCAAATGATTTTTTTAAAAAAGGCCGGAGGAGGCTCTTTGCGAGTTGGTTTTGTTTGAAAAAATATCTCAGTGTAGGACGAGGTTTGTGTTTCAGGTGCTTGAATCTTGTGCTGGGAAAGGAAGGGGGAACGACTGTCCTGCTCGTGCCAGAACGTGCTGGTTTGTCAGGTCATCTAAAAGTAAAATCTTGTCACAATTTCTTCCTTTCATTGGGGTTGGGGGGGGTGGAAATAATATAGACAGGACTTTAAGTGACATTTAAGCATGTGTTTGATTGTCTCGTGTGCACCAGGCCAGCTTTTCCCGTGTTCCAAACTCCAGGGAGGTTACAAAGTCGTGGCCTCAAAAGTTTTTTGTGTTTTTTTTTTTTTTTTTTTTTTGGTGTTTTACTGGGTTTGATATTAAATGGTGTGGAGAAAAAAAGTGATTTCTGAAATATGGTTTCCAAGGAGAGTGCAAACATATTTACGTATTCGAGTTGGAAATTCTCTACTAATTTCACTTTCAGCATTTTTATTTTTTTTAAATCTTTTTTTGCCTTAAGAAAAATCTAACGAAGTGAAAGGGAAGCAAAGGCAATTTGGTTTATGCTTTTAACTATTTCTGTAAATAGGAGCATCTTTTCCACCCTTAAATTTATACTTACTGTCCTCAGTGTACAGTATATTTAGCAGCTAGGGGGGTTATTTTTTAGAGGTCTATTATTATGTTATTTTGATGGAGCTATTATGTGATCACAAATTATTAAAAGAAAACACTACAGACCGTTGAAATATGTGCTTCTTGAGCCTGAATATCTAAGTCATTGCAAATGTCTAGTGCTATTTTGTCTCGTCTAATAATAACAGGCAGAGTGCTTTCACAGATGTAAATGTGGTTCAAGAAGCTTGCAGAGAAATACTCCTTGAACTGCTGGGCTCTCGTTTTGGTCGTGTTTCAGAATATCGAGTTGTCCGAGTCTCCCAAATGGTTGTTGTGAGTTTAGTTCGAAAGAAAGGGGCGAGAAATTTCACCTGGATTCGCTCTTAACTCTCAGAACGCCGAAACAGAAGTGATTTGGTGCTTAAATTCTCTCGTTCTGTCCCACACACAACTTGCTGTGCCTTTCGTTCTCCGGTGGTTTTTTTTACACGCGTTCGTTGTCCTGCACCGCCACGTTCTAGGTCAAGTGTGTGTCTGTTCGGAATATCTTTAGGCTTGAAACTTTTTGAAGAAACGATGAAAGAACTCCTGGCCTTGTTTTAAATCAGGCTCTGAATGCAGCCCAGGCCACCCTGGGAGCACAATGTTTAATTTCCATTCGACATCTGCCTTATATTTACCATTGCAGGCCGGTGTCTGCGTGGAAGGGAGCGCTTATCGTCGATAAAAAGTTTGGCATCTCCTTTGTCAGGGGTTGTAATTTCTGTTCTCTCAATCTGGGCTGTCATTTTGTAAAAATCTTTTGTCACTGGGAGCTGAATGGAAAACCTGGAATGTGTGAGAGATTAAAGAAATGGGGGAAGAGGATTCGGATGTGTGGAGCAATTCTGAGCGCTTGGCTCTCTGAGGCAGACGGTGCCTAATCCTGATTTTTCCTTATTCCAGTGTAAATTCCGAGCCGTCCCACTGAATCCACTGCTGAATACTGATGAATCAGGATCAGGCCTGGCTCATTTCTTTGCTTTTTTGAGACTGTGGGCTTATCTGGCAGTGCTTTATGCGTGCACAGCTCTCATTTTACACTCCTGATGAGAGGTGCCCACTGAGTGACTTTGTGCTGATTACAAACACAGGGGTGTAAATCCTGGCTCTCACTCATTACTCCTCCTTTAGAAGTGCTATCAGTCTGGCCTTCCAGGATCTAGGAATAAATATTTGAATAACTTGATGTGTTTTCTTTAGGTAGGTCTGGAGAGGGAAATATTATCCTCTCCAAAGGACTGGGCTGGCATTTTGCATGTCTGGACATTCCACAGTGGCAACGGTAATGGTAGTGGTGGCTGAGATGTCAGGTCCACCCTGGGAGAAAAAGAAGTTTATTCAGCCCAAAGGCAGAAACATTTGGCCCCACAGGCTTATTTTTGCTGCAAAAAAGGTGATTCAGGGGGATTGACTGGAGGGCTGTTACAGCCTGGGGATGGAGAGAACTGTTTAATTTTTTTAATTAATTTTTATTGCCTTATTCATCAAACCTGCTTGTGTTCACGTTGATTTCAATATGGGAAAATAAAAAGGCTTTTTTCCCCCCTTAGATCCATTCTGCAATCTGAGCATGAAATGCTCTGTGTGCAGTGTCAGCTCATGTCCCAGGCACCTACTGAACTTTTCCTTGTGGGATTTCAGGGAAGCACAACCCTTATAGTCCTGCTCTACATAGGAATAAATGTACCTCTTTTTTGCTTCCCCTCCCCCAGGAGTAACTTGATGACTTCAGTGGGAATTGCTCTTAAAGAAGAGAGAGAAAGGGTCACCTGGATTCTCCTGGAGGTGGGACTCAGGGACAGAAGTCTCCAGGAAGGCACAAGAAGAGGATTTCAAATGCTGCCTCTTCTCCAGAGGCTCCATCCCACATCCAGGGTCAGGCAAGTATTGTTTCCTCATTGGCTGGAGCTTCACTGGGGAGTCCTTACAAGGGTTTGGTTCTCACTCAGAAAAACTGTCAGTGAAGTTGTTTTCATTAAAATTTGTTGATAATTTGGTTCATTAATCAGAGGGCAGGTTCCTGCATCCCACTGTGTTCTTTCATGGAGGGTTTATGTGGTCCAAGATGCAGGAAGAGCCACCTCAGCAAAACCTGAACCATTGGATTATTAAACCTTTGGCTAATTCCAAACCCGTGTCCTGTTACCACCTGAGACACACGGAGACTGTGAGACACAATCTCACTTGAAATCACTGCTTAGGTAACCCCCTGCATTTACAGGCCTTTTGGGTATTACAAACCACCAGAACCAGGCCATTGGAATGAATTTTGTGTCCAGGTGGGCTCTACAGGCCACAGGCAGCATCTCCCCCAGGGATTGTCACTGGTTTCCATACCAGTGTTTATAGAATTAGGTATTATTTGAGAGCAGCAAAGCAATTTCAGCTTGACAGGTAGAAAAGAGCTTGGTTACAGCCCTGTTAAAAGTGGAAGAGTCTGAAATAAGCCATGAAAGAACATATTATCTTCCACTGGGAAAAACCTGCATGGAGAGACTCATTTAGCCATGGGAAGCTGGGGGAGAAGTGTGGAGTGAAAGACCAGCCAGGCAATTATTGTACTAATGGGTGAGATGATGTTGGATTTCAGCAAATCAGTGCAAATTTGTGGTTAACTATGTCTGTTGAAAAGATTCTGAATGTAGAGAGTGTGAAGGGACATTTTCCTTATCAGGTGGAAGATGCCACAGTGTTCAACATCAGTTGGATGTTGAACTTTGTCAACATCCTGGATGCTCCAGGTGCAGGCTGTGAGATAGAAATCCTTGTCAGGGGCTCTGTGCTGCTTGGGCTGGTCTTCCCTGAGGCTGAGACAGTTTTGTGCTGGCAGATTTTGCTCCTCCTTATTCAAAATGTGACAGAGTGTAAGCAAACCAGAACTTTGAAAGTCATTGTGTGAGCACAGCAGAAGTTTCATGTGAGGATGTTGGCGAGAAAAATGTGGGGATTTTTTAATAATTGCTGTTTCCTTTCTAACTTGGGGCAATTGCTGTATTTTGGTGTTGTGTGTCAGAAGTGCCTCATATGCTCAAATGTGTCTTAATTCAGATTTCAGAACATCACTTCAGCTTTGCAGGGTATCCCTTTCACAGGGGATGATATGGATAGGAAAGCTATTTGTGATACAACTTCAGTTTTATTCAGACACTTGAAATCTTCTCAATTGCCTTCTCCAGCCTGTGCATGGAATTCCCACATTTATTTACGTGGATGCACTTTTCTGGAGCAGAGCAGTCAGTGTGGAATTGTTGTGCATGTTCTGAAAATCCTGGGCATTGCTTTGTTTCTTTACACTGATTTGGACTACGATGAAAAACTCATCCTGACTGGGAGTCACAGGTTTAAAAAGGACAGGTCACAGACTGTGTTTTTACCTGCCACTTGTTCCTTTGTTTTCACAATGGTTTTTTGCCTGTGGTTTGAGAAGGGACTGATGTCTAATGTCGTTTAGAGGGTTTTAGATTAGATATCAGGAAGAAGTTCTTGGCTGTGAGGGTGGGGAGGCCCTGGCACAGGTTGCCCCATCCCTGGAAGTGTCCAAGGCCAGGATGGAGTAACCTGAGCTGGTGGAAGGTGTCCCTGCCCATGGCAGGGGGTGGCACTGGATGATCTTTTAGATCCTTTCCAACCCAAACCATTCTGGGATTTCTGCAAGGTGAAGGGGCCTGTTCAGGGCTTTATCAAAGGGGAAATGGAGCTCTGCACTGTTCATATTTCCCATCCTTCACAGGTTCTCATTATCTTGTCCAGCTTCAGCCTGTTCTTCCGTGGCAAAAGGGGGAAGGAATGAGATTAAGAGGCTGCATGATATGCTGGGCAGATAGAATATATAATCAGCTGAGCACAGGGGTGATGTGGCCCCAAGCACCTGAGGAATGTGTTGGGTTGGGTTTAAGTGCTGAGAGAGCAATGAACAGTTGCAAGTCATGTTGTTCTTCCTACAGAATTCACCTCAGGCTCTGTTCCTGGTTATATCTACCCCTGTTCTGCTGTTGGTAACTACCTTGATAGCCAACTCTGCTTTATACTCCTCCTGTGCACAGAAAATCCTTCCAATTTCTGCAGAGTCATCACCTTCTCAACATGCAAATCCCTCCTAAAACCTCCTTTCTTCAGTATTGACCACATGAAATGATTTATTCTTCTAATATATCTGCATGTTTGTCAAGGCTGCAGATAGATGAGCTGGACAGTGGGGAGAGATCTAAATGAGCTGTGTGGTATTTTCACTGTAAGCAGGGTTCTTTTTTTATTTATTTATTTGACTTTCTCGTTTTGTTGTGAAATAAGATGATAAACTGCTTGAGTTAAGACATCATGTCAAGTGATTTTAGTTATTCTTGTTCTGCATTTTGAATTCTGTATAAATAATGGGTAAGTGATAAAAAACCAAAACAAAAAAGTAAATTGATTCAGGTACAAGCTGCAGCTCAGACAATCCCAGTTGGCATTAAAATTCAGCTGCAGGCAGTGGGAATCAAATGGTCATGGTGATTACCCAGAGCAACTTGCTCTAGTAGAAGGTGTCCCTGCCCAGGGCAGAGAGGTGGAACGAGATGAGTTTTAATGTCCCTTCCAACCCAAAGCAGTGTGGGATTCAATGCTGTGAGTGTTCAGCAATTAAATATACATACAGCAAGATAACACATCATGCAGCAAATTCCCTCTTCCTGGAGTGTTGGATGGGTGTTCTTTAATTTTATGTTCCATTCTTGACCTGATAGTTCAGTCAGTAGGACAGTATTTTGTTCCTGAGGACACTGGTCCTTATTTGGAAGCCAGAAGGTGATGGAGAAATCTAAACCTCGGTAAATGATTTGTAAATGATCTTTCGGACCATCTGCTCCTCACTGGTTTGGGAATATTGAGAAGAGTAGATCAGACGAGGGACTGGGTGACAAACCTTCATTGTTCTGAGGTCTAACCCAAACTTGTTGTGGCTGAAGATGACAGGGGGAGTTTCCCAGAATTCTTGTTGTCGTTTCAGTGCTGTGTCCTTCATCAACCAAGCTGTGATTAATTGCAGCAGGGCTGCTTTAAATTTGGAGCAGACACCGCAGGCTGAGCTTTCCCTTAGTGTACAGATCAGATGGGGGCTGGCTCTGCAGAACTTGAAAAAATGCATATCTATTTTTAATAATATATATATTACAATTATACAAATATATATTCAATAGATACATTTCTGTCGAACAGCGATATTTATATTATATATTATAATTATATAAATAGATCTATTCAGTAGATATATTTCTACTGAATAGATATATTTATATCATGTGTTGTAATTACATAAATAGATCCATTCAATAGATACATCTATATTGTATATTAGAATTATATAAATAGATCTGTTCAATAGATATATTTCTATTTGATCATTATATAGGTATATCTATTCAATAGATCTATTTCTATTGAACAGATATATTTGTATCTAGAAATAGTTGGATTTTTCTAATAGTCACGTATTTCTATATGTAAATAAATACAAATTATTTACTATACAATTAGTCCACAGTCTTACCAGCACTTCTCGCACACGTGTCTGTGCTCATGGTGACCCAGCTGAAGTCACAGCAGCTCCATGCGAGCCCAGTTGTTCAAACATGTTTGTGGAACCCACTGGTACGTGTCTGACGTGTGTCCCCTTTTACTGGCAGCTTAATAAGCGCTGCTGACCTGTGTCCTGCCCTCTCACACACTTAAGCAGCCCCACAGAAACCCGAGTTTGTCTGGCCTGTTGCTCAGCCAGCCTCCCCAGGGACCAGATTTTCTGCCTCGTGAACTGGAGCCGGCCCCTGAACTCAACAGCTGGATATTCCACCGGCTGGGAGGCTGGAATGTGGGGGGAACGAGCTGCAGATGGGTTGGACTGGGATGCTCAGGGCAGGACCAGCCTGGCTGATGCAGAGGTGAATTATGCCCACCATAAAGATGGGCAGTGATTGTGATGCCGACTGGTTTTATTACAAGAGAAATAGAAGCAGCAAACTCAATTCTCATCTCTCACTGCTTTGTCTCTCGTTGTACCATCATTTCAGTTCAGTGGGATGCTCCACTACAGGCTCTAAAACAAGGATAATAGAGTGCTTGCAAAGAAATACATGTTATTATGGAAAATAATGAAACTGTGGATCTGTTCTTGATGGATTTCAGTGAAGTCCAAAGCTTGGTGTGTGTGCTTGGATCTGACTTTGGCTTTAGGAAAAGACTGACAGACACAGCAACAAGTGCAAACCAGAAACAAAGATGGGGAAATTTATGTCAGGCTCTCTGTCAGGTACAATTTAAGCTGTGATGTTTACATAGAATTGAGAGGTTTGTGGCAAAAATTCCCCACTGGAATGCTGTGCTGGATCCTCACCCAGGATGGCATAGCTGGAGTTGTGGCTGAACAGAGCTGACCATGTGGTTTGTGGGGTCATTGCTGCCAACAGGACTGTCCAGAATAAAATAACATGATTTAACATCTTTTACATCAGTCAAATCCAGGCAATATTTACTAGAAATGTGTTTCCCACTTCAGACTCCAAGTTTCACTTTGTGGAAGCTGATTCCAACAAGCTGGTGGGGTTCTTTCAGGAAGCTCCAATGGATTTTGGATCAAACTCTTCCTAACACGTGGATCATCATTCACTGACTTATTTACAGCAGGGTTTTCGCCCCTCCAAACAAGAAGCTGCTGCAAATCAACCCCCAAAGGGTACAGCAGACAAGAGTGAGCTCCCTGTGGCAACCCCACTATCTTAAAATGCACTAAACTCTTTGGAATTCTTGTCAGTAAATTGATCCTGCATTTTGCATCGCTGCTGTTCTGTGAGCCTGGCTCAGCTACACCAGGAAAGTCACTGTCAGGTCAACAACTTTCATTTCCTTTTGGGTTTTCCTAGAGAGTTGAGTCACATTTTGGTTCAAGACTTCACAGGAGGAGATTCAGGAACACCTCATCCTGTCCCCTGAGTTCATCTGGTCCAGACAGATGGTGGTTATTTCACTTAACACTTAAGTGAAATGGTGAAGGACTTCCTTAGGATTTTATTTCGTTTACAGAGGGATCTCAGTGCAGACAATCCTCTGAGCTCAGGGATGGGGCTGATTTGAGTAAAAGCCCTTGAGTACCACAAATATCCTTCCTTCCCCTTTCACAGTTTTTTCTAATGCTCCTCAGGTCCCCTTTGGTTCAGTATCTTCCACATTCTTGACAATTAAGAATTAGCCTCGCTGATGTGTTTCCCTGTTCCAGTGGCACTGGAGGCAGATTAGTGCAGCCTGTTTGAGAAGCTGGAGAAGGAACACAAAAGCAGAGCTTGCTTTTCATCAAACTTGCACGTCTCCTCCTTTGGCTCTGATAAGCAAGTCATCTACAACCATAACAGCAGATATGGATACAACATAATGCTTAGAATATCATTTATATTCTCATTATAGTCCTTATTAAAAAAAATGCAGATTCTGACAAAGGGCCCTAACTAATTGAAAATTATGCTATTTTGCAATCACTTGATATTCTTCACTAGGATAGAAATGTGTTTATTATTCCTTGACCATGGTCTCAGCATTGATCCAGGACCTTTGCTCCTGTTGACAAGGACTGGGATTGAAGCAGCTGAGATGTGGATGTGGTGCCACTGCTGTGGCTCTTCTTTGTGGCCATGGCAGCAATTTGAAAAAGAGATTTAGGAACCTACTCTCTTCTTAAAAATAACACCTGCTTCAGCTCGGAAGATAGCATTAATTTGAGGCAATTAATTCCCATGGCTTTCAAAGTCTTTTACTCTCTGTTGATATAGAGCTTAATAACTTACCCTCCTGAAATTTATGCCAGCTCCAGGTGCTCAGGGTTCGTAGGTTCATGGCCAGTGGCTCAGAATGGCACAACAAACTGCTGCTGGACCCAGTCACCACCGTCATGGAGGTGCTTTGACTTTGTTCCAGCCACAAAAGTATCAGTGCAGATTTTAAGGACAAAAATCCACAAAAATGCCCCCGCACAACGAGTCTGTGAGAAGGGAAAGACCCTTATCCCATTTTGGGCTCAGGTACCTTCAGCTGCAGGAGGTGGAAGGAGCTGGGAAAACAAGTCCTGAAGTGATTTTTTCTTCTGCTTAAAGCAGCCAGATGGGTTACTCATCCTGCTATAACTCCAAGTCGTCTCTATTTGCACATATTAAGTGGCTTTATTTGCTGAGGCTGTTATTTTGGGTCGGTGCTGCCCTCATATCCAAACACAATGGTGATTTATATAGAAATGGGAGGCACAGCAGTGTCTGTGGGAATGAGCAGATCCTGGATCCTGCAGGGTGAGAGCAGCCTCACCATTTGTAGCCCTGACTCCTGCCACATGAAGGGCCCTTCCCAGGGATGGTGGAATTGGGCCCACAATATTATGTCACAAAATAGAAAACACCCGACCCTCGACCAGCTGTAATGGCATAATAGGATAAGTGCGAGGGAGAAACAGCAGGATATAATAGGTACTCAGCTACCTCAGAGATGGGGCCTCTGTATTTACCTGGATAGGAGAAAGCTGGAAAACTAGGGCAGCATAAGAACACAGCCACAGTGTAAGTGCTCCAGGAGGTGGTTGTGGGTGAACTGAAAACGCAGCAATATGGGAGGTTATATAATAAATAATAACAATAATATCTGTGCTTCGTCCTGTTCAGCCTGAAATGCTTCACCCAGCTGCTTTGCAGAGCTCACAGCAGCGGTGGGGCCTCTTTGGTGTTGGGTTTCCTAATTCCTTCTCTTCTCCTGCCCTGTAAAAGCCTCTGTGTGGTGTTTTGTGCTTTATTATGTCTGGAGCGTAGAGGAGCTTTCATCTGCCAGAAATGTGCGTGAATGATCAACACCAGCCATCATTTGTGATATTTCTCATCCCTGGAAGTGTCCAGGTTGGATGTTGGAGCAACCTGGGCTAGTGGAACTGGATGATCTTTAAGGTTCCTTCCAACCAGAATCACTCTGGGATTCTGTGAGTGGAACTGATGGGGAAACAGGAAATCAAACGGGGGAAATCCCAACACTCCTTTAAATCCCAGCACTCCTTTCCTTCTCCTCCTGACAGCAGAGCTCCATCCCACGCACTCTGGCTCCCACAGGAGGGGTTTTGCTGCAGGTTGCAGAAATCTGTATATTTTTTTGTGAGGTTAGCAGGCTTTGGTGTTGAAGTGTATAATCTTTCAGGCCAAGACATGACTTTCTGGCACTCATTAACATATTTAAGCTGTGCTTTCTATGCCATTCTTTGATGTAGACTCGTGGCTTTGTGGCTTATCTGCGTTCCTAATTTCACTTTTAACTTATTTGCTGACTTGGGTGAAGATCCTCCCGCTTAAGTGATGAGTCATTTTTCGCTTGCAGGAAAAATTTGCATTTATTTTTTCCACAGAGGCACTTAGGAACAGGTTAAAAGAACCATTTGGATGATTGAGAGAGAGAGAGAGATGCCGGGGAAAGTGGTAATGTGTGCTGTGGTGCTATTCTGTTACTCTTCGATTCAGATTGCTGCTCTTCAGTTAATTCCTCAGATGTGGATTGCTGAGTAGTGCCTCCCTCTGCATTCCCTCCCTTCCCTGTGTTTCTTGGGCTGAATGGGTTGGAATTCATTGGTGTATTTTAACTGTAGGTTTCCCCTACAGTGCTGTGCCACCTAACAATAAAATTCACATTATAGTTCCAGGAGTTGTCAAGGTGGACTGAACTGTTGAATGTGTACAGAAGGGATGCACACAGGAATCTTTAGGAATAAAAGATGAGGTGCCAAAAAGTAGAAAATGAAACTTTTCTATGTATTTTTTTGTAAACTTTCTCAACTGGAGCAAGTGGAGCCAAAAATTCAAACGTACTATGAAATATAATAAATTTTAGGATTTTTAGAACATTTTTCAAGGGGTCTATAATCTTCCCAAGGCTTTGTGAGATTTATTAAGGGAAAAACAATTTGGATTTTTCTTTTTCCCCCCAATATTCCAAGATGGAATCATTATGCTGAGCTACAGGTGGCCACACAGGTTACAAAGGCAGGAGCTGAGGGGCATAATCTGACTTGGAATCCGAAGTAAGCAGTGTTTGGGGATGGTAGTTAGGACATCACCTGCCAATTTGGGATGAGAAGTTGAAATAACTGAGCCATTTTGATGGTGTAAAATCATCTCCATGCCAAGGCTGACGTGGAGGGAGAGAAGGACCCGAGATATCAGTTAGCAGGAGTTTGATGCTTCCTCGAGCTGTAGGTAACTCGCAGTCAGTGATGTGTTAATAATTGGGTTAAACCATATCACAATTCTTCTCACGTAAATGCAGGCTCTTGCCTGGCCTATATTACTGCAATATCAGGGTCTGTCCTATTTTTTACTCCTGGAAAAGCATCCCAAAGGTGGGATGCAAGAGGTGCTGTCCTGCCTTACGAAGGGGAAAATGAGGCACGACCTCACCAAGGTCAAGCAGAGCGTGGTGGCATTTTAGGGACTTGAATGAGGACTCTCTCAAATTTCAGGCTCAGATTTTAAGCTCAAACCTGCCTGGAGGCACAGTTTGCAACATCTGTACCGTGCCTGGTTACTGATGGGTGATCTGGGTGGGGAGGTATCGCTTGCCTGTGTGAGAACACCACACATCTCAATGCACAGGCAGCATTTAGGATTCCACTTCAGCGAGGGGGTGGTTTGGAAGTGGGGCTTGTTATTAAACAGCCTCTTTGCGTGGGCACTCTGTGTGTGTGTGTGATTCTAAAAACCCAAGGTCTCCTTGCTCTCCTCACACTCCAGGTCTCTGAAAAAAACCAAACCCAAACAAAACGGGATAACAAACATCCATATTCAAACCTGCCTTGAAAAGACGTCTCCCCGCAGCTGTGGGAGCCTCAGCCCGCCGGTGCCGACGTGTCACATGGTGGGCTTCAATCAGATTGAGCCCGTTTTAACTGCATTTGCACTGATTTGCTCCATCTCGAGTTATTTAGCATTATTGATTCCTCTTGACTTCCCCGGTGCATTAGTTGCCGTTGACCCTGGCATCTTGCTGGAGCAGACCGGCCCGTCATGTGATACTGTCTGGCTTTGTCCTTGTTCCCAGTCAATTCCTGTTTTACTCAGCAGATGTCTTTTGTTCCCGACAAAGATTGCTCATCCCATTGTCCCGGGTGTGCCCCGGCCAGCCTGGGGTCCAGCCTGGGCTCCCGGGTCCCAGCCCTTCCCAGCCAGGCTCTCCCCCTCCTTCCCCCAGAAGGAGCCTGGTTTGCTTATCCTTTTTTTTTCTTGTTTTTTTTTTTCCTTCTTCTCCCCAGGGGTCTGGCTGGATTATTTCTGAAGCTGCTTTCTTTCTTCTGTGAAAGTAAGCCAGGGAAAATAGGTTTCATTTTTTTGGTTGGGGTTCTTGGGAAGAACCTGGCCCCCACCTTGACTAAATCGGCATCCATCCCTCCTTGGTTTTGATTTAAATCTGGCCCACAGTATCCGAAGGGATTGTTTGGGTTTGGTTTTTTTGTTTTTCTCATCGCATGGATCTGATTAGAAGGGATGGGGGAAAAAGTTATGGATTGTGACAGGGATTTGTGTGGCAGCCTGCAGGATTTGGGTGCCTGATCCACTCCTCTCTTGTGCCAGAATGTGCTAAATTCACCATTCCTGCTTTTCAGATCCCAAGAGATAAATCCCTGTAAACCAAAGCAGAGCTCTCTCTGTCAGTAGGGCTGCAGTGCTTCGGGGGCCTTTAGGGCACTGAGGTACCTTGGGGGTTCACTGCTCCAGTGAGCGTTTTGGGATGCTGGAAAAGCAGGGATCTGGCAACTGCCCGGTGTCCTGGAACGTCTGAGGGAGGAAAATGGGAGTAGGGGCAGGTGATGGGCAGCAGAGAGGGAGTGAGACCCATCTGAGCCAGCCCACTGCCTAAAGGGTGGCCTGTGAGGATGCAGCCTGGGGAAGCAAAAGCTCATAAATTCTTAATGCTCTCCTAATGACTTTAGAGTTCAAGGTTTTCCCTCGATTTCCAAGATTTTAGCTCTAGTGGTTCAATTTTAGGCTTTCTGCACTCGTGAGGTACGTGAAGTCTGGGCCAGTCCAGGGTTTGGGTTCTCCCACTTCAGGCAGGGCTGATAAACCTTCTGCTCGGTCTCTCTGTGTGCATTTTCTCTCCCAAAAGTGAAGAAAAAGATGCCTGGATCTGATCTGTGCCCCAGCTCACTGCAGCCAGGCTGTTTGTCAGCTTTGTGCTACTTCACTGCAACTTGGTGTGTGGAACCTCAATCAGGTCCATAAGAGCTGCTCAGAGGCCCATTATTTTCCATTATTGTTCCTTTTTGTACCATTATTACTTTTTCTCAGGAACCAAATATTTTTTTCTTTTTAATTTAGTGTGGTTTAACTTAAACCCACACTTTTCCTACTAAACCCACCATAAATTACCCTGTTGCCACCTCACCTCGCTGACTGCAGCTTTGTTCACAGGGCACGGGGATTCTTGGAAAGGAGGGGATATTTCATTTCTGTCGCCAGTGGGAATTAGAGTGGAGAAAGGGCAAATTTAAATTAATAAAAAGACCTGTTAGAGGAAAACTGCTTCTGGTGGCAAAACTCACCTTCTGGTCAGCCCTGTATGTGATCCCCCTCTTCTGGTTGTCTGTGGAATTGGATATGGAGGGAAGTGTAGAGTAGCACAGACAATGGGATTTTGGCAAACTGGATCGTTTTCCTGATGCTGGTGAAAGACCTTTGGAATTACAGAGCAAAATGGAATTTTTGCCGGGGATTGGGTTGACCCTGGAGTGAATCTTTTGCTGGTGTTGATGTGCTCGGGGCAGGAGCTGCCTGGGGTCTGTGTGAAGCTCAGCTGTATTTGGCCTGACTATTTTTAGTGTGTCTTGCAGGAGTGGCACTGGAGGAGACTGATTCTCCCTTGTCTGGCACCTGGAGCCTGTGAGGGGTCAAGGTGTGAAATGCTGCCCTTGTGGTTTGGTGGAGCTTTAATTTTTCTCTGGCTCCATAAAAATCCTGCTGGGAAGGAAGGCAGTTCAGAGCCAATCCCAGAGCATCCTCAGGAGGGGTTGTGTGAGGCAGGAGCAGACAACAGGCAGAACAAAACCCACATCAGGTGCCTGATCTGTCTGCCACGGATGGTCCTGATGGTTAAGAGCAAATCCGTCATGGAATGTGGGGTGAGGAGGGGAAGTGGGAGATCAGGTTTGGAACCTCTGGGCTGGAAGTACTGCAGTATTTCTCTGGGTACAGGTACCGTGATTTTATTTGGCTCAAAGCAGAGGTGAAGGGTAAGCAGCCACATTTACATCCATATCCCAATTTATATCCAAATTCCAGCTTCATCTCACAGAAGCTGAATCAAATCTTAAAGGTCACTGAGGTACAAACGTGTTCCCTCCTAATTGTCCAACATCTGCCATCTTGCTCCATGGTATTCCCCTTCCTTTCTGCAGCACTAATCACACTGGAGTTCATAACCTCTACCCAGACACTTTGAAGGAGGCAGGAAAATATTCTGGGGAAGGTATTGAATTACAGACTGGGTTTGGATGGAAGGAGAGAGCTAAAGGGGAAGAAAGATCCCATAATACCCACCCCCCTTCCCAGCTTAAGGAAGCATTCCCTCACTGCTGCTCATCCTTTCCAGGGAGAGCAATGAGATGAACAGTTTTCTCTCTTCTTTTGTCCCTCCTGGGCTCAATTTACTGTAATTCCTGGTTGCACATGGCACAAATGATTGAGAGTGGATGTTGAACCCACTGTTGCATATAAAGCGAGCCAGAGAATCTTCCTGGATTCTTCTAGAATAGAAAAATATCCTCTCTTTCCTGGGGCAGGAGAAAATCCTGACCCTGAAATGGAGCCTTATGGTAGAAGAAGGTTTCTTCTGGCTCTGTCTGTGTGCTCCTGTCACATGTGGAAGTGTCAGACAGAAGTTGGTTTCACAGTTGTGTCAACTGGGGGAGACACATTTTCCTTAATGGAGTGGGAGATGATATCTGAGAGATGTAAATGCCAAAGCACCCAGAACACTGCGAGGTAACTTTGTCCCTTGTGTTCAACAAAAGTGTTCTCTAGGCCCTGGGTGGGAGGAACCGGCCGTGGGCTACAGGTTGATAAATGATTTGGGCTCAGGGCGGTGAGACGATGTCATGAGCGGGTTTTAAGTCACCTCCGTGCTTCTCCTCCTCCCCTCCCTCTTGCTGTTGGCAGCCTAAATATTGAACCCTGTGCAGTGCAGAGGGGCCTCTGGGAAATGCCACAGTGCCAGGAGCATTCGTGTGACCCCCCAGTGCTGAACCCGCTGCTCTCAAATCAGGTGCCCCTTTACCTCGGAAAGGGGCGAGTCAAAAAGCCCCGCAGGAGCCGCCTGCTTGGAACCCTGGGCTCTACCCTGATGGATCCACCCTCCCTCGCTGCCAGAAAGTTCCCAAGGAGTAATAAATTCGCTCTGGGTCTGCGCTGAATGCAGAATTGATCAGGCTGCAGGAGCCGGGGGGATCAATCCAGCGCGGCGGTGCCGTGGGCGGCGCAGTCCGGGTGTGCCCCGCGTGTCCATTGGCTCCCTGGCCCTGCCTCCTCCTGCTCTGGCCTGTGCCTGCCACAGCAAAAATTGATTTTTTTTATTCTTTTATTATGAAACCAAAAGGTGAGGCGTGGCGTCAGGCAGTTCAGAGCCATCTGTCTCGTCAGGGCTCCTGTCAGAGGGACGGTTATTCAGAATTAGCCATTAACGAAGAGCAACCAAAGATGTTTCCCCGTGTGCCAAAGAAATTGCCCTTTGTGTTTTTCCCCCTCCAAAAACCCTCTTTCCCCACAGGTTCTTTTTCCCTTAAGTCAGCACACACAGCACATCCAGTTGCACGTGTGTTGCTCACGTGTTTTCTTGCCAAAACGTGCTGAATCATTCCCCAAAAAAATCATTCCCAAGCACCTGCAACTACTCCCCCCCCACCCCACCCAGGAGGAATTGCAGCTTCCCAGAGCCAGGGATGCCACCAGAGATGTCCCTTCAACTGACCCAGCACAATAATCCCCTGGAAGAAAGCAACAGATGCTGAGTCATCACCCAGCACTTTTGTACCACTGTGTTCACCCGAGAAAGCTGGGAATGGGTTGGCTTTCCTGGGCTGGGGAAGGAGGGGAGGACAGCAGGGTATCCAAAAATACAGGGGCAGAGTTGAAGTAGTTTTGGTAACCTCTGCAGTATGTTTTTCGGCACTGGTATATCTTTGAGTGTATGTATATATATATATATGTATATATTTATTTTTATAGTTTCCCCCCTTGTATTTCTCATTTCAATCTGACTCAGTTCCTGGTTTTTTGCTTGTCTTGGTTTATTTTTCCAGCCTGCTGCAGTCTGCAGGCAGGTCCTCAGCTCAGAGGGCACGTCAGAATCGTGCCACATGAACTGCTGTGGAGCCAAAAGAAAAGGAGAGATTACATTATATTGGCTATACCTTGAAGAAATCGGATTTTTTTTCTGGGGAGAGATTCAACCCCCAGCCTGCAAACCCTGCTGTTTGGCTTTCCAAGGGGCGAGAGCTGCATCTTCCCTTTCTCATTCCAACCCTGTCTCGCTGGAGAGCCTCTGTTTCGAGATCACAAAGCCCCGCAACCCTCTTCCATCCCCGAAGAATCAACCAACCCAAACTAATACTTTAATGACTCCTATTCCTCCCAAGGAAACAAATTCAGGCACACACACACACGCATGAACAACAGAAAAAAAAGCTTTTTTTTTTTTTTAAAGAAAAAAAAAAAGAAGCTGGAGGCTGAGGAGGGACCTCGTCTGGTCAATGAAAGAAAGAGACGGATGTCTGGTGCCATGGCAATGGAGCAGGGATTACTTTGCACTGGAAAATAGGTTCTTTTTTTTTTTTTTCCCCCTTTTTTTTTTTTTATTCCAGTTTTTTTCTCTCAGGCAGCTAAGAGTTGTCACCGAGTCTGAGAGGCCCATTTAGAGGAAAACGAGCCTCTGAGGAGAACTGAATGCTTGCTTTCAGCGGCTGCTGCTTGAACAGTCTGCTTTGCTTTTTTGGGGGGCAAGGCAGGAGGCAAACACCCAGATTTGTCCAGAGCTTTCCCAGCCTCTGTGTGTGTGTGCATGTGTGTGGACACATAGCCATAAAAACGAGAGTGATTTGGGCCGGTAGGAACATATATTAGTAACAAAACTGAGAGAACACCTCATTGAAAAAGCTCTTTAACCTGAGCAGATCCACTGGATGTGATTCTGCAGGAATTTATCACTTCACTGTGTCTGATTTGGGGTGTATTTTGCATTTTATTGCCATTAGGCCGGATTTCGACCGAGGTTGATTAATTCAGTTTAATGCAGGTCAAGACATTTTGTGGCAGAAGGTATTTTTTGTGGAAGAGGCTGATTTGGGGAGATTTTTCTCTGCGAGCAGTTTGAGTTTTGTGCTGCTTCCTTCCTACCCCAATTCTGAATGTTGGGGGTAGGGTGGCTTTTTTTAGTTTTGTTTTTTGGGTTTTTTTGGGTTTTTTTTTGTTGGTTAGGGATTTTTTGTTTAAGTTTTTTTTTTTGGGGGGGGGCTGTGTTTCAGTGCGGTTGTTTTGTTTTGTTATTTAGTTTGGTTTATTTTTTTTTGAAGCAAGCTACAAAGTTTCAAACTGAAGACAATATTTTGCTCAAGCCCACGTTGTTTGGAAAATTCATCTTATTTCTGTAAACATTTAACAAAGAAATTGGCCGATGGAAACATTCTGGAGTGATGCTCTTTTTTTTTTTTTTTGTTCATTTTTGGTTTTGTTTTTTTTTTAAACTGCCTTTTGAATTTCTGAACTTTTTATGTATTTTGACACTTCTAAAAAATTTTTTCTTCTTTTTTTTTTCTTTTTTTTCAATTTTTGATACCTCTTGGGGTAAAGGAAAGGCTTCTTGCAAATGTCTGCCAGCCAAGAGATGAAGGTGTTCTCTGATCTGTGAATCATCCACCCACCAGCCTCCAGACAAGGAGGTACCAAGTAGACTATTTAAAGCAGGTAAAATGGAAGAAAAAGACCTTTATGTGACTTTTCTGGGCTGCTGGAGGGGTTCCCAGGTGACACTTGGGATCCCCTTGGTGGCTTTTGCCTCTCTGCTGAATTCCCCTCAATTTACCACCCCAGAGAATGAGGATGTTCCTTCCCCATCCCATGGTAAATAGAAGCCAGGAATTCATTCCACTGCAACCTGTTCTGAGCCTTCCCCCATGGATTTTAAGGGAATTGGGTTGATTTCTACCATTTTAAGGCCTAGGCAATGTATTAATTTGCAGTCTGGGTTTCTGGGTCGTTTAGACACCCATTTCACTGACATCAACAGTGGCACAAGTTGCAAAATATTTACTTTCTGCTGACATTCTTTGTTTTACCACACTAAAACTGCCTTAATATATGAGCCAAAATACGGTTTTAAGACATGTTAATCTTATTCTATACATGCTCTGCTTTTTGCATAGCAGGGCCACATTAAAGCCTTGAAGTGCCACTGGAATATTTTGTCTCTCTGTCCTTTCTGGGCTGGGTGGATGTTATAAGCTCTGTTGTTGTAAATGGTACGTGTCTCCTTTCTCCTGTCTGGAATGAAAAATAGCTCCTCTCTTTGATCTTCCCCTCATTTGCTAAAAAGTAACCAAAAATAATCCCCCTTTTTTTTTTTTTTTTTTTTTAATTTGTATTGGGGGTAGGTAGTGAAATGTTTAAGGGTTTAAAAAAAAAAAAGTAACCCTCCTTTTCAGTGCTTACTAACTGTGAAACATAAAATCTCTGTCCAGGTAAAAAAATTTGAGTTGTCATAGCAACAGCAGGATGGCTATTTATTTTTGGATTTCCATTTTCACTGATTTATTTAACACATTGACAATCCATTTATAATGAAGAGGAATTCAAGAGGGTTTTTGTTTCTGGCTGGGTTTATGCTAAGCCAAGCTTGGGTTACTTTTCACCAGAGAAAATAAGCAAAGATAAAAAAGGGGTAAATAAAAAGGAAACCCTGTGGCTTTCTGGGGGCTTTCTTGTAGGCAAATACGGGTGCTGGGTGGTGCAGGGGAGAGTGAAACCGTGACTGACTTGTTTATTTTACGTCTTTTAGAAGAACATTAGTGCTGGAAAACAGAACAAAGGTTCAAGCCCAGCTGTGAGGCACAGGAGCCCCACATGCTCACCTCCACCTGCCCTTGCCTGCCAAAAACAGGTCAGCAGGGCCACTGGAAGGGGCTCCACTGCTCCACCTCCTTGCAGAAGTCAGGGAATGCCTCAAAGCCATGGAAAAAAAATCCCTATTTCTCATTTTGGCTCTCTGTGCTCAGCGCAGTTCAGAGGCTCGGATTTGTCTGCTCTCTACAGTGGTTATGTCCAACCAACCCCTGGGCCAGGGCTTGGGAGGATCCACAGAGCAGCCTGGAGTTTGGAGAGCCCAAATACACCCCATCCCAAAATGATGTAAATGGCCCTGCCTCATTTTGGGGGGTCTGTGCTAAAATGGGCTGGGCTCTGTTTTCAGCAGTGGGCTGTTTGCAAGCCCCGGTGTGGCAGGAGCCCCTCGGCCAGTCTGGAAGGTTTTGTGTGGGATGGTTTGACCCATCCCTGGATGCACAGCCAGCTTTGGATCCAAGCAGACAGGCACCCCCAAAATCAGGGATTTTCAGAGCTTACAGCAGTGTTAGTGCACTTGGGCAACAGTGAAATGCACCAAAACACCCCCAAATCCCTATAACTTGTGAATTCCTCTGTATTTCCCTCCATGGAGATTTAATTTCAGTGCATGCCTTTGAAATCCCACCAAATTTACCTGCCAGAGGAGCCAAATCAAGCTTCGACCTTTGGTGACTCTCGAAAGCATCAGAAGATCAGGAAGTTTGGGGCAGGTTTTTGGGAGCAAGTGGAGAAATCCAAGTGGAATCACCCAGGGAGAGCAAACCCAGCAGATTTTCTGCTGCAGAACCTGTCTGGGAGCACACAGCCTCTGCCTGGCTCTTCTCCCAGCCTGTCTCCCTCTGCAATTGCTCTGCAGATTGGTCCCTCTCTGGGATTTTGTTTTTCCTCTGATGGCTTTGGGTGACTGAGATTGATGGCTTTAAAAGAACCGGTATTGATGGCACATTTTGTGAAGCTCAGTGAAAATTGTGAGCCTGGCAAGATACTGGGGGGAAACCTTCAATCATTTTCTTCTGTTGTGGCTGTTTGGGGAGTCAATCTGGGCTGTTTCCAAAACAGGAGGGCAGCAGCTGACCAGAGGAATTGCTGCACTTTCCGGCCAAACCTGTGAATTTGTGAAGCATGGGCTTGGTTTTGGATCAGGAAAAGGTAAGGTTTGACCTGTGTGTCAGTAAAAAAAAATTAAATCAAGTGCTGTTTCTGGCTGGGATTTGGAGCCTGTAGAGGGGAGAGTCACGTCCATCAGTCACTGGTGCTTCCCCCGTTTATCCTGGTGGAGCATCAAACTGTCTTTGGGGCTGAGAGCGGGGGAAGGGTGGGAAAACCCAAGAAATCAACTTCCAGACATAAATACAATATGGACAAGTCATAAACATTATTAAAGCAAGTCTATCCCTGCAGGGCAGGTTTTTCCTCATAATGCTTTCCTGATTGCGCTTCCGCAGAGCTGGGGGAGTGAATAGTGGGCTGATTATCCATGGACCATGATCTACATGAGTGCAAAACTGTTCCCTTTGTATGTGAGCAGAGAACTTTGCATATTCCCTGCGAGGGAATAGCCATCCTGCTTCTTATTCCCTCTTCAGATTCACAGTGGGCCTGATCCCAAACACGGCGACGTCAATGGGATTCTTTGTCTGGGCCCTCCTTGTGTCCCACATTACCATTGCAAAACCTGCCCTGTTTGTCATCTTAAATATACAGGCCATAAATGGGCCTGGCATTGACATGGGGTGTGATCACACCCCACACTGATTCATCAAACCCTTTGGTAGGTCAATGGATAGGCAAAGGGGAAAAAAAAAAACCCAGTAAAGAAAAATGACTCTGTGACTTATTGACGGAATTGTCTCTGATTGCTGTTTCTTGAAAAATCAAAACCCTTGAGAGAAATCCAAGTCTTTTTCCACCATGCTTTCTCGGAGCCTGACTCCAGTTGTGCAGCTCATCTGGAGCATCATGGAATAATCTGTGCTGGATATTCCCAAAAACATGTGAAGTCCCAGTGGCTTTGTCAAAGATTTCATGTTCAGTGTGGCACTGGGAGAGCCCAAGTGGGATCTGTGGGCAAGAGTGAGAATCTGATGTTGTATAGAGATTGATGTCAGCAAGAACATCCCATAAAAGGCCACTTATGCCTGATACAGTCAGAGGAGCAAAGACTTTTTAAGCAGATGCAAAAGGTGCAGCAGTTTCATTATTCAGTTATGACAGAGCTTTTCCCAACAACTTAATGAACATTCATTTGCAATGTATTAAACCACTTTTTCTGTTAAATGTAAAGATCAGTGCTAGGAGCTATACATTGTGCAAGATAATTGCACCGTGTAATTCTGGTGCTTCAACAATTTATACTGAAATATTGATGGATATGTTCCAACATTCTTTTTTTTTTTTTTTCCCCCACAAGCATATTTCATAATCTTTTAAATATCTCTCCCCTGGAAACTTTAATGTAAAGCACAAATCCTCTTATGCAATAGAAGTTTAATGCATCTGGGTACTGCTAACCACACAAAAGCTCTTCAGGCCCATTTTTATTTTCAGAAATAAAAGATGCCGTTAACATAAGTTTTTGTAAATGTGAATTTATGAGGAACGTGCCATAGCAGAAGGGCATGACTAAGGAAAAGTTAAGTAAGTATTCCTGGAATTTGTCACAGTATCCTGTTTAGCTGAGAGCTTTCAAGGCAGTTTCTGTTTCTGCTGGTGTGGGTTTGTTACTCCACAGAGCACATCGTGCCATGGGCTTGCTCTGTTTACCTGCAGAGTTCTCTCTCCTACCTTTGTCTGACAGTTTTATCTCTCTTTTGCTGCATCTTTCTTGCTCTGTATCTCTGCCCCATCCCTGAAGTGTTCAAGGCCAGGCTGGATGGAGCTCTGAGCAACCTGGGATAGTGGAATTGCATCCCATAGCAGGGAGTGGAATTGGATGGGCTTTAAGGTCCATTCCAACCCAAACCACTCTGGATTCTATGAAAACGCCACATTTCGGCTCGGATCTGTTTTCTGACCCTGACTTGGACTGGAGCCTTTGCCATCCAGGTGAGAACTTGGCCCTTTGGACCAGCAGCTTCTCTGTTTGAGGATTATCATTTAAGGTCCCTTCCAACCCAAACCATTCTGTGCTTCCTGTCCCATCTGCTGAAGATTTAAGCAAGGCTTGTATAGGCAACAATTCTGAACCCTGCTAGTTGTCCCCAGCCCTGTCCTGGGAAGTCCCCTGGCTGACAATGAGCCATAGATCAGCCTTTCCTCCCTTCAGCCCTGGGCTCCCTCACCAAGCCCACGAGCTGGATGCTCGCTGTGAGAATGGAGCTGACATTTGCTCGCCAGGGATTGGCATGGGACCATCACTTCATGTCCTATAGGTCCCCAGGAAGAACCAGATGCTGATGAGTGCCAGGCCATTAGAGGCCTGGCTTGCACTCCAGCTCTGGTGTCCTAAACTCCCTGTCCTGAGCCCATTATCCACTGTAGCTGCTGGGGATTGCTGCAGCCTGCCCTGTCAGCAGAGATGTTGCACAACCAGCCAGTGACCACCCAGGGCTATTCTCTTTAGGCTGGATGCCATCTTTTCTGGGCAAGTGTACAGATCATGTCTTGAGCTGTGCCAGATGCACTGTTTGTGGTTCATTTCTGCTCATGAGCCTGGCTGAACAAAAAAGGAGATATAGATATATATTTATATCTGTCCCAGTGGTGTTCACGTCCAATCTGACACCCGGTAGATGGCCCTTGGGGAGTCTAACGAGGCACCCACTGCTGTACAGCGTGTTTTGGCAACCAGGAGGGGTGGCAAATCCCATGCCTGTCTTTCTTCTGCAAGTCTTCGTGTTTCTTTTTGGCACATCCACGCAACGAAGAGCAAGATGCGAGTCCTGCCAAAGCTTCTTGTAGAATAGATGACATTTATATTGTTATGCAGTTTGCTGATCTAAACATACCGTTGCCTTGCCTTGATAGCCCAGGGCAAGTGCTAATCAGCTTGTTTTGTGGGCACCATGCCATCTGATAGGGGGGACACAAATAGAGACAGTATGTGCATCATCCACGAGCGTTGCGAGAACACGATTCCCAGCTGAGAGCATAGAAATGTGTCGGTCTCCTGAGCATGTTGGCATGGAAAAGAGAAGTGACAGCGTTAAATGGAATGGGCTTGGAATAAATCAAGGTTGTATTCCTTAGCTGCTTCAGGTTTTCATTATATAGGTCACGCTGTCAAGTGGTAAACAGGCATGGCCGCGCTGAGAGCAGTGGGGTCACCAAATCTGAGCTGCTGAGCGTCTGACCCCGTGTGGCTGCTCCCCACGAGGAGCTTTCCTTCTCATTTTGCCCTCTGGGGCATCACGAACGGAGCTTTAGTCTCAAAGGTAAGGTGAGATGAGGAGTTTGGGCTCCTGTGTTGTCTTCACAGCTCTGTCGCTCACAGTCGGGGCTGGGCAGTTTGCCCTCTGTGGGTGTGGAACAGCACTTTGATGTGATCAGTATTTTAGTTCTGAGGGCTTTAATCAAAGTTTGCTGGAATGGCAGGAGTGGTGGAATGGATGGATGGATGTGGCTCTTAGACGAAGATGCCCGTGGAACACAAGGAGAGGGGGTTGTGTTTTGTGCCAAGGAATTGATGCTAGAAGAGAAGAAACGTTTCAGAGGAAAACTACTGTTTAGGGAACATTGATTTGTTTGAGTGAGTGTTTTCACTTCAGCTGATAGTTAAAAATGGATTCTTAAGCTAAGCCACAGTTTAGTGTACCAAGGAGCAGCAGTCGGGGTTGGGATCAGGGTGGGAAGGCTCACGAAGAGGGTGTCGTGATGGGCATCTCCTGTGAACCACCTGACTGAGAGGAAGAGCTGAATGAAACTGCCTCAAACAACTGGAAAAAAATATCTTCTGTCACTACAGCAAAGGAAATTGTGATTCGAGGAGAACCCCCAGACTGGGGGTGTGGTGCAGCCCTGGAACAGGTGCCCAGCCAGGCTGAGGGATCTCCATTCCCGAGGATTTTCAGAGCTCCCGTGGCCACCAGCAGATTCCATTTTGAGGTTGGCCATGTCTGGAGTAGAAGGATGACTTAGGTGACTCCCAGCCATCTTTGACACGCTCTCCATGAAATGCTGTTTTCCTACAAACCTCTCTGACTCTCATGATTGTTTCCTGAATTAACACAGACGAGGTGAAGCCTCTCCATCCTCATCCTCACTCCCAGCAGCACCTGAAGTGCACTCAGTGCCATCTCCCAACCTTCATCTGGGTGTTTTATGCACCTCCCTTCCCTCTTTCTATGCTTATTTGCTTGGTTGTTTCTCCCTCAGAGTGGATTTTTATGGCTGTGTTTTAGGAAAACACGCTCTGGGGGTATTACATACAAACAATTACACTTGAAAACCCCTGAAGATGGACTGGAAGTGGATACTTGCACGGAACAACAGGGGACTTTGGATGTGCAAGTAGAACTCTAATAGCTGGCTTGAGTTCACTGGGGTAATCTGGCCCTTATCCCAGGCTTTTTGAAAGATAATCATCGTTCCAAGAGAGGTTTTCATTGACTATAGCATACACTTTATATTTCACTGTGTAATGGAACCTTCCATACACTCAAGGAAAACAATTTACAGAGCTAATTGCTGAACTCTGCAGATATAATCCTTTAAATGGGTTATGTTAGATAAGAGTTTATGTTAAAAAAGAAGAAATGTTCCAGAGGAAAATTATTGTTTAGGGAACATTGATTTGCATGAATTAATGTTTTCACTTTAGCTGATAGTTAAAAATGGATACTTAAGCTAAGCCACATTTTAGTGTAACATAAATGCTTCATTAGTTATGGTGTGAGCTGAAATCCATTGTTTGTTTGCTTTTTCATGTCTCCAAACTTCAGCTGGCGTTGGGTAAAACTGTGCCAAAGATTCAATTTTTTTTTAATTATAAAAAAAAAAAAACCAACAACAAAAAGCCCTACATGGACTCTGAGACGGGAGGATGACTTGGAGTTCTCATTGTTACTTACTGATTCAGTTTAGACAACCCTCTCCACCCTCCTGTCTCAGCCTACTTATCAGGGAAATTAGGGGTGGTGTTAATGATCTCACCTGACACAGTTGTCTCCGGAATTAACTGATGAATATTTGCACAGCACAATATTTGTACAGAGGTGGTGCTTCACTCGTGCTGCAGGAGCAGCCATCTGTCACACACACACACACACATCCCTCCCTCAGATTTAAGGGCTGCAAGGAACATTTTGGGCTTGGGAAGTCAAATAACTTCTGCAGAACTTGGAGAATTTGGGGGTTTTTCGGTCGCTGTTTTTATCACTTATACTTTAATTCAGAGTATAACCCAGGTCTGTACCTGCTGACAGTTGTTGTGGCTTTATTGCCCACACAGCCTGGGGTTATGGCACAAATATATAAGAGTTCAGCACTGTTTAGAAGGTGTTAGTAATGAACTAGACAGAATGCTTGAGTTTAATTTAAATTCATTTTCTCCCCCGTAGCCGAGTGTTGGTGACAGATTGAGAGAGAAGGAGTAAAGCCCAGCATTGTGTTTTAAAGCAGCCCAGTGGAACAAAGGGTATGTATGTTTGTTTGCCGTGGTCCCCTTTAATTATCCTGTAATTTCTGTGTTGTGTTACCTTGATTGTGTTTAGAGGAAGTTCATATACATCCAAAGAGGAAGGGATTAAGGAGGATACTCAAGCTGAGGCTTTCAGAGAGCTGGGCTCTCCAGCACTCAGCAAAATGTGCAGATCACGTCTAACCCCACTGTGAACTTCCCTTTTTTTCCAGGATCTCTGGTGAAATCCCTCCTGTGAACTGCACAACAAAAGCTGCCATCCCCATTCCAGGTGCTCCTTCCCACTGGCAAACAGCCTAAGGAGGAGCTGTTGAGAGGTGAGATGTTCCCTCCAGTCAGCTGGAGGGATGAGCTTTTTTGTTCCTTTCTATTAGAGGAGTCTTGCCAGTTGTGAATTGAACTGATAATTAAGAGCTCAGAAACTTTTTAACCTGTGGATGTATTGTACAATATTTATATAAAAGTGTACTGTAAGACTGTGATGTATTGCACAAATCTCTTGCTGTTATGTGGTTGCAGCAACTTTTTAACTTGCAATTGGGTGGTTGGAACTGGATGATCTATAAGGACCCTCCCAACCCAAATCATTCTGTGATTCTGTGAAATTCCTGGATGCAAAAATGCGTATTAACCAGAAAATTAGTTTCCCTGAGATCATTAAAAACTCTGGGGTTTATTTTATTTTTTTTTTTAAATTTTTATTTTCCACCCACCCTCCTGCTCAGAAAACTGGCCTGATTTTTGAAGCCCTTAATTAAGGATGTAAATTTAGTGTTAGGCAGATGCTGTCATTTTTTTTTTCCCCTTACCCCTCCAGCAGAAACCCATGTGCAGTGTGCTGCCTGGGGCTCAGAGACTGGAGGATGGGCTGTCACTGAGCAGCATCTGCAAAACCTGCAGCACATACCCAGGGACCCGCAGTCAGATGAGTCATGTGTTGCATGGGCAAAGTTTAATCCCAGAGAAGAAGTTACAGGAAGAACCCCCTGAAAACAACAGGAACTGGTACAGTATTTGGGCAGTAAACACAGGTTAGAACAGTCTGGGTATTTGCTTTAATCCTCCCTGGTTCTATTTTGAATTGCTGCGTTCCTACTTGCTAAACCACTTTCCTTTTTCGCTCTGTTTTACCGTGACAGAAGGAGGAGGGGATATTTTGGTGGGCTGGAAAAGTGCCACTAATTTTTGCAGGTTCCTTGAACTGAGCACTGCCACTCTGAAAGCGCTGAGAGCCTCTTCTTCCAGGATTCCCCACAGAATTCCCCACCCTCCCACGAGGCAGGACGTGCCCCAGGGTACAGGGCTTGTGCTCCTGCATGTTTGAGGGGATGAGGGAGCTTGGAGGGATGGGGTCTCAGCAGCACAGACCCACTGAGCCCAAATATTGCCAAAAGATCAGGAGCTGAGCGTGAACAGGATGGAAAATTGCCCTGCAGTGTGGATTGATGTAGTTCAGCATCGTGTCAAGCAGAAGGGTCCAACTCGACAGGAGGCCACTCCCCGGGAAGGGTTTGGCTTTGTGTTTGGGCTGGGCTGGGAGAGAGGTGCTCGTGCCAGTCCTTGCCTGGAAAATGCCTGGTGATCCACATTTTAGTGGTGGATGTGGCACAGCAGCTCTTGGTGGAGCAGCTGAATGGTGGGAAAGAGCTGGAGATGGGTTGGATGGAGCTCTGAGCAACCTGGTCCAGTGAAACGTGTCCCTGCCCAGGGCAGGAGGGTTTAAACAAAATGCTCTTTAAGGTCTCCACCAACCCAAACCATTCTGGGACTCTCTGATTCTATGAGGCTTGATTTCTTTTTTTTTTTTTTTTTTGATTCCTCTCAGCATAATGAAATATTCCAAGGGTGTTGCTCGTGTTCTGCCATATGTTTGGGTGTGGTTTAGCAGACATTCCAGGTAGCCCATCTCAAAACATGTCCCATAGTGAAGCCTCTTTTAGAGAGCAGTAAACAAATCTCACTTCTACTTCTTCGTTTTATTTTTTTTTTTCCTTTTCCCTTGAGCCAAAATTTGGGAAAGTCATTTAGTGTCACCTGGCTGGCTTTTAATAGAGGCTTGGAACAAGAAGGAAAAAACCCCTCTTGTGCCCACTTGTTTCTTAGGTCACGTTGCCCACAGCTCATCTCACCACTCCCAGAGAAAGTTTGTGTAAGTCCTAAAATAATTCCACGCTGCTGGCCCACAAATATTCCCATTTGGTCAGCCTTATATAGAGTAATTACTGTTTAACATGGCACCACAGCTGGGCCAGGGCTTATTTTGGGTCAGGAGATATAAAAAGCTGTTTGTAATAAATAAATAAAATTACTGGGTTTGTTGCTCTGTCATTTTAAACAAATGAGGCCAGAAACTTGTTAGTTTGCTCATTCTTTTCTGCTTGTTTTGCTTTAAGGGTCAGCATTTGTGAGAGGCTTTGGTACCAAAGGTATCCACCCTGGCTAATTTAGACAAGCCTGCACTTCAGTGACCAAAACTCCAATTTTTGGGCAGCCAGGGGGTGTTGTGATAATGATGGATCTCTGTGGGGTGGCAAATGCCCAGCAAAGGGGGTCAAGGCTTTAACCGGTGGATACAAGTTCATCTTCCTGAGCAGCTGATGGGTGGGAAGAAGCACCTTGAGGGAAAGGTCTTGGCTCTGTGCTGTCCTCCAAATGGGTATTTGAATTTCTGTGCTGGGCACAGAGCAAGCAGCTCATTCCCACAGCTCTGTGGGTGTCATTAGCATTTTTTCAGGCTGTGCTGACTCCAACATCAAAGTTCTTTCTAATTTTAATGACTTAGAGATATATGTATATTTATCCACATGTATTTGATATTTGTTCATATATGGATGTGTTTGTGCAGCCAGAGAAAAGGAAAGGAGGGCCATGTATATCCATGTGGCATTTCTTATCTGCCCCTAAAATACAGGTGTCTCTGTGGGAAACAAGTTGTGAAGCTGTTTACTGTACAAGAGTTCAGGAAGCTGAGGGTATTCTACTCACTTACTCTGTTTCCCAGACTGGGCTGGTCATTTCACCTCAAAAATCAGCATCAAAGTCTATCTCAGAGAAGACCCCAATATTTTTAGTAGTGACAGGAAAGAATGTTGTCCACTGGGACAGAGGCTGTGGATCAGGAGTCAGGGTCTGATTGTCTTTTGCTGCTTATTTTATGGCCTAGGACAATCCTTTGGCATCAGAGAAATACGAGATGTGTTCCTGTGGTTTGGCTTTATTAATGACCTGCACTCTTGGAGAAATTGTATTGATGGAATGGGGCTGGGAAACAAAGCAGGAGCAGACAGGCAGGAATCAAATCCCTTCATGGACATTTATACAAAGTGCTAAGTAAGGAGGGCTGTGGCCTTGGATTTATTTTTCCTGTAAAAAACCCTGGAATGCACATGGGAAATAGTTTCAAGACCGGCAAGCTGACACTTCAATCATTTTTAGGGGGAGACAAACCTGAAATACATTGGGAATTTTATCTTTCAAACTGGGAGCCTGAAAACAAAGTGGAACCTGGGAACAGAGGCTGTTGGCTCAGAAATGGCTCTGAGGTCCAGGCAGGTGGGGAGTGGCAGCCTGGGAACCTGGACCAGGAACAGAATTGGGTTGCAGAAATAGAGATGTGCACACAATTTTCCCTCTGCTTGGGGTTTCCTGCCAGGTATCCATAATATTGGATGGATATTACCAATATCCCTCCTTTTCTTCCTTGTATTCCTATATATCTTACTGCTGTTACTCCAGGTGCTCCAAGGCAGCTCTGTGGGATATTTCCTACATGTTCCTGTCAGGATCTAATAATTTATTCCAACTGCAGCAAATCTGGCAGGTCCAGGTAAATCTCGTGGGGTAGGAACTAACAGGAAGGAGAAAAGTTTGATGCCAGGGATCAAACTTTGTCAGGGTTGGATCTTTCAGGGCTTGGATCTTTCCCAATCTTGGTTGCTTCTTGAATAAATCTGAAAGAGCTTTCCTTTTATCTAAAAGGCTTTTATTGATTAAAAAGGCTTCATTCATAGGCTCTGTCTTCTTGAGTGGCTGAAGCAGGTTGAACTCATGGTAGAAGTTCTTATTTGAGTTCACTTTTATCATCTTGGCTGATGCACAATTTCATGCTTTTTTTTCTTTTTAAAGGTAACAGGGAAAAATTCACATGGCTAGAGATAGGAAAAAAAAAATAAAAATAAGTGTAGGTTTCCTTCCAGTCCATTAATTTTCTTTCATGGAGCTCTGTACCAGTTTGAGAGCACAATTGGGAGGAATCAAAACACAGACATCTAGACCATTACATAAGATCAAAAAGAGAACAGGTTAGTTTTCAAACTGGGTCTAATGTATTTGTCCGAAACCGTGAACGTTTCCGAGACCTCAGAACGTTCTCGCTGTTCTGCCTCAGGATGAAACTTCGATCATGTGAACTGGGGAGAGAGCTCCCAAAATATTTGAAGCCATTTAAGTAACTGCAGCCCTAATTCAAAGTCCTTTGCCGGGTGAGGCCAAGCAGGGATTTGAACCTGATTTTTGTGAGCGCTCTTTTCTTCTCTTCCCCTCTCCTTTTAATTTGAAGTTCCATCTTATATTAAGGAAACCATCCCCGTGGATTCCATAAAAACCAATTTATCCAGGTCAGACACTTACAGGTTTTGTGTCCAACCACCCCCCACCCCTGAAATAAATAAATAGATTAGGGGTGGGAATTGGAAATTCCCATAAAACAATTTTGCCTGTGTTGCCTAACAATTTGTATTATTTTACAACAGTTTAAGTTATAACTCCTTCTAACTGAACCTCTGGGCAATGTGAAGGGCAGAGGGCAGGGTGGGAAGATGTAGAGTTTGGGGGACAGCATCCATCCAGTGGACGTGCTTCCAGTGCAGTGGATGGCTTTGCTGGGTTCATTGACCTCTTGTAGCCTGTCCACCTGGCTTTTAGGACCAGGCTGCAAACTGGACTGAGCTCCTTGTGCTGCCAATCACCATCTGCCCTGGACAGAAAAGGAAACACCAGCTCTTCTTCCGTGCTCCGGATGCTGAGTCACCTGTGTGGTGGAAGAAAATAGCCCAGGGGCTGCTGTTTCCACAGACTGCCTGGGGAGGTTTCATCAGCTCTGCTGGGCTTGGGCAAGTCAAACTGCAGAGCTTTAAGCCCTGGGGCCAGCCTGTGGTTACTCCCACCTCCCTCGGTGCCCCGGTGCCCGAGGTGCCCGTCACCGATGAGTAAGTTCTTGTTCACAGTTTGTTTGAAAGCCAGTGGCAATATTTGGTTGGTTTGAGTTGGTGTTCCACTGATGCACAGTGTCAGTTCAAGCCTGTTTTGCTGGAAATGTGTTCCAGCTCGTCTGTCTCTCCTCTGTGTCTGGCCCCAAAGCCTGAGCTGCTCTGTGGTAGGGGTGATGAGCTGTGTTCTCTGCCCACTACCAGGGTTTCACCAGATGAAGGAACCACTGTTCCCAAATCTCTGTGACCACTGTTGTGGCAGCTGACTGTCACCAGCCATCCTGGTTCAAACCAGGGCCACTTTCTCTGGCTTTATGGAGTGTTTCCCTGCTCTCTGCCTGCCCTAGAAGGTTCCAGGTGCCTTCAGACCAAGCAACCCTTTAGAGAGACCTCACTTATGGTGCTGTGTGTGCTGTGGTACCTCTTATTTTCAGAGGTGCCTTACTGAGCACCGAGCTGGGGACACCAGTTCAAGCAGGCTACTGGAAAGAAGAATTCTCCATGCATCTGACAGCTCAGGCAGGATGCTGCTGGTCCTTGGGTCGTGCTCCTGCAGCGCTGTGTTACCAGCCTGCCATCCATCCTCACCTCCACGGGCACGGCTCTTCCCCGCCGCTCCGAATGCAGAGACAGAGGCAGCCAGGGACTGAATGCAAATGCAGCAGCACACAGCCCTGCTCCTTCCCTCAAACTATTGATTACGTGTCTGCTTTGCTCTCCCCTGGTAATAGGCCATAGGCAGGAGGCAGCAGGGCCAGGAGGAGGAGGAGGAAAACCTGTCGTGATGGTTCGATGCGGCTGATGAGCCAATGGGAGCAGAAAGGCTGTGGATTGGGCTGGGAGAGAGCACGGGTGGGGGGACTGTCTTAGCAACAGCAGGGAGCAGCTCTGCCCCCTCCCACCCTGCAACCAGGCTGGAAAGTTCCTGATGATGTCCCTTAATGTATTTGTCTCGCCCGTGCCAAGCTTGTACGTGATCTGTGTGACTTTGCCGCCTGTGCCGGTTTATCCGTCCCCTCCATGATCCTTTGGAA
>JAYRBT010000067.1:3834017-3844933 GCA_036023395.1 Myiotriccus ornatus
CGTGCCAAGCTTGTACGTGATCTGTGTGACTTTGCCGCCTGTGCCGGTTTATCCGTCCCCTCCATGATCCTTTGGAAAGGGTAGAAGGGAGCCTTCTCTTCATCTGTCCTAACTAAAACCAACTAGTGAGCTCAGGGTAAAGGGATCAGCTGTTTGACTCAATGCTGTGCAAGCCATGAGAACAAAAGTGAGGTTTGTATTGTCTTTTTGTGGTTGGTATTTTCCTCTTGACGCCTTTCCAAGGCTGTCTGAGGTTCATACAGAGAGTTTCTTGCCAGTCTGTTGTGGCAGTGGGAGCTGGGCACCTTGGCTGTGTTCTCACCTCTGCCAGGTGAATCCCTACCCTTTAAAATCGTTTTGCTGGGCTCTCTGGTCTGGGAGAAAAGCTTTCTGAGTCGAGCTCTCCCTGCGACCCATGGGCTGAGAGAAGCCAGTCCAAGGCACCCTCGTGCTTTTCCTCTTATCTGCCTTACAGCAGGAAATGTTCCTTCTGTCTCCCTGCCTCTCTCCTGCTCAACTGATCACTGCCTTAACCAACCCAAAATGAAAATGGCAGTTAAATTTGTCCAAGCCTTTTGAGCATTTAGTGGAGCCGAATGCTGGCTCGTTCCAGCGCTTCCCTTGCAAACGACCTTCTCTGTCCTCCTCTCACCTGCTGCCTCCTCCTGCTCGTGAGCATCCACATGTTTATCTCAGTGTTTGCATGCTGATAACAGACATAGATTTCTGTGAGTCCTGCATCTGCCCAGACGGCGGGGACAATAATAGCAGCACCGTCGGGACCAATATATATTGGTCTTAGGAGTGTGTCCAATAATGTCTGGGTCAGGGAGTCTTTAACTGCAGTGTCAGGGAATTTAGTCAGCTGTCATCGCTTCTTAATTAAAAATAGCTGAGACTCACTTACATTCCTTTGCTGTGTGTTAGCTCATTTGTCATCTTGTCCTCTGCTCTCCTGCAAACCCCCTGAACACCTTCAGAACGGGGCAGAGGGTGGAAATTCCTGCAGCAGAGAGTGGATAAGCAGTGCCACGAGCTGCTCTTCGGGTCAGGAGTTCAGCAGGATCCTCATCCCCTTTAGGATACATAACCCCTCAGTATGAAATGTTCTGTATGTATTTTATATATATATATATATATACACCCCCAGGCTGTGCACAGGCATGTGTCAGGGAATAAATCAAACACTAACTGTCCTGGCCTTACAGGAAACTTTCCTTGTGGACAAACCAACTTACATTTTTCCATCTTGAGTTTCCAGCATCTTCCTCTGGCCCTGGTGCTCCCAAAGGCAGAATGTTTTTTTCAGTCAGACCTTTTCTATGTACATGAGTGATTTGATTCCATGCTAAATGGAATTTAGTGGTATCTGTGATTGCTATCACCTTCCAGTAGGTTTCACTAATTTATTTGTGCTATTCCTAAGGGGACAGGGAGATGGGAGGTTACACAGAGGTTCAGGAGCTGCAGAGGGAAATAAATCATATGCTGTAGTATCATTACTGAAAGAAAATGTACCCCCCTCCCCCTGCCAAAAAAAGAAAAAGGGATTTATTGTGATTTTCACTAATGCTCAGAGCCAAGGGACAGTTTTGACACAGTGAGAATTTTTCTGGCTTCCTCTTTACAAGTAAATCAGAGGTGGAAGGGTATTAGAGTGACTAACTTCCGGAACTGGAAGTTGCATCCGGATTTCCATATTTAATTGGCTGGGACTGACCTATCTTCCATGAGTTTTGCTCATCCATTTTCGACCCTGTTTGTATATTTAGTCCCCACAGCCTTGGGTGGTGATGAGTCCCACCATTAAACCACATATTGTTTGAAAAGGTCCATCCAGGATGTCCTGCACAACGCCGTGAGCCTGTGCAGGGAGGGGAGGGGTGGCCACTGCCAGGGCTGTGGATCAGCTCAGCCCAAATTGCTGGTAGTTCCTCCTGACACCGCTCAAGAAGGGAAGCAGCACCAATTCCTTCAGGTATAGGGATAAACAGGGAAGTGAACTGATTTGTCTCGAGATTGTTGGGGGATTTTGTGTTATTCTGAGGTGTACTAGGACAGGATATCAGAAGTAACAGATGAAAGTTCCTCTGAACCCCAAAGCATCAAACTAAGGGTAGAGCCCCACGTAAGTTGAGACATTTTCACTGCAGATTTTTTTTTTTTTAAACTAATTAAGCTCTGATGACTTCAGCTGTATTTTCAGCCTCTGATTAAGGCCATGATACTAATTAAACTCTTGAATTATTAAAAATGCAAATAGTCAGACCTGTGTGCAACAGCAGACTTGCTTTTCTGTGCTCCAGGACAGCAGTGGGAATATTTGACAGAGTCCCTTGTGGTCACAATTTTTTCTTTTCCCTTTTTTTTTTTTTTTTTAATATATGGCTGCTCTCCACTTGATGCAGAACTGAAAAAAAAAGTCAGCTGCTGGGGTGTAAATGTCTCAGCTGCCTTGCAGCTACACAAGGAAGTTTGATTAAAACACAGCGAAGTTTTGGAAGGAGCTCCGGGTTTCTTGACATCCCCACGGTGGCATTTTGGCTGGATGGGCTGTTGGGATTGAAATACCATCCAGTCCTTAGGGGGTGAGTCTGCTTTCAGCAGCACGGCTCTTGGAGCTGCCTTTCAGCTCCCCACTTTGTTGTCACAGTTCAAGATGTGAGCCGTGATGAATTATTCAAACCCCCAGTCGTCCTCTCAGATCCTGTCTCTGGCGTCCCCTACGACAATGCACGCCCTTCCAGAAAGGTGCCCACCCCAGGAGGTCTGAGTGTGGCCTTTCCCTCAGCCCAGGTGAGTTTTGGTGGTGGCAAATGGAACAGGAGGGGATCTGAAGGACCTTTTGATCTCTCTGCTGTCGACATCTGAGCAGGCACCAAGCCCCTCTCGTGAGTAACAGCCATTCTCGTGTACGGACACATCTTCTGAAGGAGGAGTTTGCAATCACGAGCAGGGCTCATCCCCAGAGGTACAGTGGAGTTCTGTGGGTTGAGCAAGCAAGAATTGCCCCTCACTGTCCCACCACCGTCCCCATGTGCTTGGACCAGGGCAGTTTCTGGGGATATCATAAAAGGGTTTGCACAGCCCCAGAGCCAAGAGCTCCAGTGATACCCTGAGTGCCATTTCTGCATCTCTGCCGTAGCCTGGTCTGTGTTTTGGGTGTGCAGCTCTCCTGGCTGAGGCAGTGGCCCGTGGGGCTCGTGTCTGTCCCCTCTTGCAGCCCCTTTGCCTTGCCATGCTGGAGGCTCTGCTGGATCTGGCAGTGTGTGCAGCCAGTGCCAGCTGGGACGTTAGAGGGATATGCCAGGAGGCAGTCTAGTTATAACTTGCCCAGAGGGAAGTTTCCTCCTCGTGCCCAGTTAGTTCATCAGAAAGACATAAATAAAAGAAGGTGCACGAGGCACTATTCAAATGCAGCAAATGCACGTCATATTTAATAACCTGGCACCCTCACTGGTGTGAAGTGACAACAATTGATTGGAGTCACTTATCAGATAAAACCATGACCCGGTGTGTGCAGTTGAGCACAGGCAATGGCAGGTGTGATGGTAAAGATATGTCTTTTTTTGCTTCCCCTCTCGACTGTCCTTTTAGTGTTTTACAACAAAGAAATAAATGGGCATTACTTTACCTATGACAACTGATTTTTTTTCAACCTCCTGCTCTAATGGGCTGCAGGTGTTTCACAGCCAGCCCAGACTAATCAGGACAGACATTCTGGCCACAAGCCAAAATTATAAAACTGTCCAGGGAGAGAAGAAAAGAGAAGACAAGGGCTGGGGTGAGGGGGTGGGAAAGGAAAAAAAAAAACAAAGAAAGCAAGGGAGTCACTCCATGCTGAGATTTTGTACTTTTGTGTCTCCTGAAGTGAATACATCAGTCAGGAATCAAAGGTTTGAAAAGTCATTCAGCCCCTCCAAGTGAGAAGGGGAACCGTCTGCGCTCCAGGATGGAGCTTGTCCTCCCAGTGGCACCAGAGCAGACCTGGAGGATCTCCATCCACCAGAGTTACAACCAGCTCATCAGGATCTCAGATCCTGGCCTGCTGGGGGCATCTTCTGCCAGAATAATGTTTGGGACCCAGCCCTGGAGTGTTGTGTCACCACAGTGACAGGCTCCTCTGTTCCAAGGCTGAGGAATCACTGTGGGGGTTGTCCAGTGTTAATTAATTAATCCTTTCTCAGAAAAATTCGTGCTTGGTGGAAACCGCAAAGACAAGGCAACTCATTCAGAGCTCTGCAGCCTCTCACCCTTTCAGATTTTAGTGTGTCCTGCCCTCAAGTCCTGCAACAAACCCCTTGTGTTTCCTGGAAGCTGGAGCAGTGATGGGAAGTCAGAGGGAAGGGCAGATGTGCCGTGTGAGAATGGAAGATAGCCCTGTGTCCTTACGGCTTTGCCGATGGTGTTGCTTGGGAAGGCTGGGTTGGGACTGCAGGATTTTTGGGTGTGAGCCAAAGAGCAGCCAGGATAAGGGAGCACAAGGGAAAAGCTGGATCTGAGGCACTGGGCTGGTTTAGAGCATCTGGCTTGACTTGCCCTGAGGCATTTTAGCTGATGGGGAGAGATGAAGTCCCCAGGGGTGCCTCTCAGTGGTGATTTTGTGAGTGCCTTGGGGATGTCCCTCACCTTGAGCTCACCAAGCAGGTCCCTAAAGGTGAGATGTGTCCAAGCCTAAGGGCATATCCATGGCAGCACTCTGGTTTTGGGGTCCACATATCAGACTAACGAACACACTCTGAGGTAAATTTACTTCACTGGATTCAATATGACAGATCCCAACCACGAGTATCTTATCCAGATTTGTTTGGAGCCAGGATTTGATTCAGGCCAAATGTTTTGTTCTGTTTGTTTATCTAAGACATGGGTTTGGATGCTTAGCAAGAAAAAAAAAAAACAAACTCAACAAACTATAGCTAATGGATGTCAATTATTTTCATTTCAGATCTCCTTTTGGCAGCTGGATGAGAAGGGAGTGCCACGGCAAAGGAGGGATTACCGAGTTGTGTGTTACACATCTCACCACTGCAGCAGGTCAGTGCCTTCTCCCTGGAGTCACTGTCAGAGCTCTGTGAGGAGCACCAGACCCTGCAGATGCTTTTAAAGGTGATCAAAATGGCACAATTGCAATTCAGAAAGGAATGACACTGTTGTAAGGCTTAAATAATTTTAAAAAGTGGTATTCGATCCATTTTTTTTTCCTTATGGGGCGATGAAAAGGAGTTTCAGAAAGTGCTTTGTAATCAGGCAGGCTGAATCAGTTGGGAATTTTCTGCTTTTTTGGATGGCCTTTGGGTTTTTGCATTTTATAATCTGCTTGGGAAAGCCTGTGAGTTCTGGGTTGTTGTTTGCAAAGTGCTGAGAACACTGTGACATCTCTGAAAATACAAACAGTAATAGTGGCAGCGAACAGCAGCTTCTCAAAATGTTTTGTGATGGCTCAGAAATCCAGGGATTGTTTTTCTCTCTGATTCACCTCTTGAAGAATCCTGTGCTTGGATTTCTGACTTGGGATGACAGTAAAGCACAGATGGGTCTCTGTGTGGGGTGTCCTGGTTTGGGAGCTGTTGTGGAGATGGGACACAGAACCACATGAACATTGGGTGACTGGGACATGACTTCATTTTCTTTTCTTCTTAAGCTTATCTGAGGGGAGGAAACTGTAGAGCTTATCTTTTCCTGAGTGGAAAAACTGATCTCAAGTGCATATGTTTAAAGCTGCAGCAGCATGAGCCAGGTTAACTTGACTAAACCACAAAATCTGACTGAGCCTAATTAGAAACCAGGATGACTCCCAGCACTTAAAGGTTTCTTTCAAGATTATGATGAGCTGACAAAACATATTAGTGAGAGGTGGAATTGGTATGAGCCATGTTTGGCAGTTTACTACTTAGTGGCAGCAACAAGAGGCCCTGCATAGAGGCCAGAATCCGTGTGTGTGAGCCTGGACTGATTCACCCCACCTACTTTTCGTGTTAACACAAGTACCTGAGTTAGTGGCACTCAGAGTTGATGGAATAGACTGAATTTAGAGGGTGGGGAGGCCCTGGCTCAGGTTGCCCAGAGAAGCTGTGGCTGCCCCTGGAAGTGTCCAAGGCCAGGTTGGACGGGGCTTGGAGCAACCTGGGCTGGTGGAAGGTGTCCCTGCCCGTGGCAGGGGGTGGGAACAGGATGGTCTTTAAGTTTCCCACCAACCCAAACCACTTTAGGATTCTGTGATCCTGCATCGTCTGCCATGGAGCCCAAGAAAACTGTGCTCTCAACAAGGGCTCTCAGTTAATCGCCTGCCCCTCTTTTGGAGGAATGCAAACCAAGATGAGGTGTCCACTCATCACAGTGCACTGAAAAGGACCTCAGCAGGTTCCCAGAAATGATTTTTAGAGGAGGGGCATTGCAGTTTGCCAGCTCTTAAATGCTGCTGGGTTGTTTGCAAGCATGGGTGAGGATTTAAAAGAGCTGAAGGAAGGCACCGGTGTAGTTTTATACATTTATTTCCCAGGATTTATTTTTCTTTGAGGCAGTGCTCTCATTGCTACCAGCCTGGATCCCTGTGCTATCCATCCTCCACCAGCCTGGATCCCTCTTTTATCCATCCTGCACTGGCCTGGATCCCTGTGCTGTCCATCCTGCATCAGGGCAGGCATTGCCTGTTTGTGGGCTGGAGCCACCAGTGCTGGAGCAGGGCCGTGGAGCTGCTGTGCCTGAGCAGAGCCAGGCTGGTGAGGAGCAGAGCTGATTGCTGCTGGCTGGCAGTGGGACCCCATTCCCTGCCAACTCCAGGCCTCTCCTTCCCGTGCCAGCAGGTGCTTTGCCGATCCAAGCACTGCCAAGCTTCCTCCTGCTGCTCTCCCGAGTTCCAGCATTTCATCTTTGCTCGTGCTGCTGTTTATAATCCCTCTGCTCTGTCTGTTCAGAGGCTCGTTTGCAGTTGTCCTGGTGCCAGGGTTTTGCAGCCAGGGCGGTGGAGCTGGGCTGACACTCGCTGGCTCCACCGCCCAGCCCCGAGCAGGGAGCTCAGCCACCCCTAACAGGTCCCCTTGCTTTCCCTCCAGGAACGTGATTAGGAGGTTTGAGGCTGAGCAGACAGCTGGTACACAGTCTCCCAGGGCAGCCTCTGCGTCTGGGCCTCCGTTGGTTTTGCCCAAATCATATCTGATTCCTTTCCAAAAGCGTTTCAGCCTGGAAAACCAGACCAGGTGCCTCTGGCCATACTCATTCCTGAAATACCAGCTAGGAACAAAAAGCATTTTGGATTGGTCTTAAAATAGGTAGGAAGTTCATTTCAAACTGGGATGGTGTTTTTTTTCTTTTCCTCGCTTAAAGCATTTGATTCTTCCCTTATCCTTTCCAGATAGAAAACTGACTTTGCTCAGATCAGTCCCTGGTCTTAGACCTGAATTATTGCATCCTCTGTTACTGGAGCTTCAGAATTGCTCTGTTCCCCACTGCAGTCTCTGAAACCTCCCCTCTGTACACATTCTTTGCACCTTGACCCCTCGGGTGTTTTACACAGACTAAAACTCCCAGCAGGTCAGATGGGAGGCTTTGCTGCAATGTGCTTTCCCATTCCGCTCATTAATTTGCCAAAACAGTAGGGAAAAAAAAAAAAGCAAAATAGATCTTACCAGCCAAGCCTGGTGGAAGTGTTTAAAAGCTCTGGTGTTCTCCGAGCTTCGGTTTCGTTCTGCGTCTGTGATGTTCCTGCATCCCTGCTCACTGCCAAGCCAAGTGCTTTGTCCTCCAGACTGTCCTTCATCCAAACAGCGTGAGCAGTGCCCCTGGCACCAGGGCTGCTGCAGGGCTCCTGATGCTGCCAAGGAGCTGGGCCTTGATTTTTGGAGGGGAGATCTGCCAACCTTCTGTGCCGGGGCCTTTGCAAACTTCCCTGGCGCATCTGTTTTATTTCTGCTCGTGGGTTGCACTGAATAGTCCTTTTGTGCGCTCTGCCTGCCGACTCAAACTGGCTCTGAAGAAGCCAGAGATAAATATGACAGCTCCTGTTATGGAGTATCCCCTGGACACTGTGGCCTGACCTGTACCCAGTGTGTGTGTCAGTAATGATGTTTATATTGCTGTGTCAACTGCAGTTCTTATCGTGTAACCAGAGATGGACCAAATGAACGTGGAAAGCTTTTCTGTACCTCTGCTGCCGGGGTCAGCTGGAGGGACACAGATGGGACAAGCACTTTGCCACGGAGCTGTTTACCCCAACGAATGCCATGATGTTCTGTGGTTCGTTTGAGGGGAAAATAATGGTGTGTGAATTGACAGGAGAGCAGCACAAGGCTGGGCGGAAGAGCACTGCTGCGGATTGGCAGCGGCCGTTTCTTTGCACCCCTGAGCAGCAGCTCTTTGATGCCTGAAAAAGGGTTTCCATCAGTCAGTCTTATCTCCGGAGCGTGGATATTTTGGAAAATGCGACCCATTTCGTTCGTATTTAAGCCCAGGCAGCAGGAAGAAGTATTTATGCCCCCAGGACTTGCAGTTCAGTTGCTGGAGTGTCACCAGTTCAAGGCATCACCCTGTGAGAGGCACTGGGAGCCCGGCTCTCCCCGGGCTGTCTCTGGACAGTGTTTGACTAGACTGCTTTTATCTCTCCAGCCTGTCTGTGGGAGTTGAATCTCTGTGCAGAGACTGCATTGCTTGGCATCTAATCTGCACTGGTTGACTCAGTCAGGCTCAGAAGGCAAGGGGGAGGGAGATAAGTAGGAGGGAGAAAGGTGGGAGTGGAAAATAACATATTTGAGGGGACAGCAGGAAGCCTGGGCTCCTTCGCATCTTGGGAATTGCTCAGGACGTGACCAAGTGAGTGTTTCCTGATCCCCTTTTTCATTTTTTTCCCTTGTTTTTTCGCCTCCTCCCACCCCACTGAAGACCAGGAAGAAAGGCTGCCTAGCAGGGCACAGCTGGGGGAATCCCAACAGGGTGATGCCCTTGGCAAATGTCACTAGAAAGCCAAGTGTCTCAGGTGGGTGGAACCTGGATCCACCCTGATTGCTCATCTGCAAAGATTTCCTTTCTATTCTTTCCTGTGGTACCTGGATTTCCACTGAGCATCACCTGTGCAATCCAGTCCTTGCCTACACCTTGAGAGGAGGTCTCTGCATGGAGGATGTTTTCATTTGCTTGTTGTGGGCTTTTTCTGTGGGAAAATGAATCCAAATGGAGACTAAATGAGGTTCCTCAGTGAGGGAAAGAAAGCAAGGGAGATTTCTAACAGATAAAAGACATTATTGCTTTTGGATAAGAGGGATGTGAGTTGTTAATTGAGAGGAGAGGTGGAGCAGGACAGGAAGGAGAGGTTTACAGCTGTGTGTCCTTTCAAGTACTTCAGGACAGTCCAACGTAAAAGCTGCCATGTGAACATCAGATGCTGCTGTCTATTAAAGTTGGGGACCTGCTCCCACTTTTAAAGATCAATAATCTCACATTCTCTATACAGTCAGAGCTGGGATCACAGGATGCTCCTGGCATGTTCCATGTACTTCAGGGATTGATGATGTCTATTCTTTGTCTGCCCTAATTAAATCCATAAATGGCCTTTGTAGTCACCTGTGTAGCAGGTGACAAGTTGAGCTGCTTGAGGTCACTCGAGAGGGCGCCCTGGCAGCCTTTGAAAAAGAAAAGGATTTTGATCCAGAATAGTCATGGTGTCCTAGTTTCCTGGTCCCTTGGGCCAGCTTGTTCCTAGAACAGGGCTCTGAAAGCAACGAGAAAAGAATTGTCTTCTCTCAGGGATGATCTAAGAAATGTGGCATTTCTGTTGTCTCAGAGCTTTTCTGTTTACTCCAGCTGCCACCTGTTTTGTTTCTTCCGTGCCTCTCATTAACATGTTAGTAATGCCATGACAATTAGGTGAGCAGATTATGTGTGAGGGTGAGTGATGATTTCTGGCTGTCCTGAAGCAGCTCTGGGTGTTGAGGCACTGCTGGGAGCTGTTGGTGCAGGGTGCCGTGTTTGACAAGGTGAAATCATTTTCAGGGCAAAGAAATTTTTGATTCAGATCCTCCCGGGCTCCTGTGGTGGTTTGAAATCCAGAGCAGCTCCAAAAAGGATCCAAATTTCACATGCAATACGTGTTTCACATCAATTCAGCCCGAGCCTGGGAGTGACACAGCCTCATTCTCAGGGATGAAAACAAATGCAAATCCATGTGCTGTGGTTTGTTCAGCTGGATTAGCCCATTTTCCCCCCAAATTGTTGCAAGGGCACTTGCAGGTGTTTTCTCTGTGGTAGTCCTGGCAGGCAGGTGTTTGGAAGAGTGGCCACTGTGAGCAGCAGAGGGAAGGGCACTGCCATTAACATGGTTTTTTTCCAAGGATAAAGGTGTGTGTGCAGAAACCTGACCCTTTGGAATACATGTCCTTCCTTCCCTGGGACCCTCCATGACAGTTCCTCCTTCCTGCAACCTTTTGCCTTCTTGCAGCACTTGAGGGTAATCACAATAAAATAAAACAGCACTAGTAGGATGGGCTTTTTAATTTTACTTTATTTTATTTGCTCAGAGGTATAAAAATAGTATCTTTTAACCTGTCAGTGTGCATTTACAACACGTCTGAGGTTTGAAAGAGGCTGTCCAAAATGAAACCCAAGAGTAATAAGAGTGTGTTAGCAGAGCCAGTAGGCATTGAATAGTCTCTGTGGTGGCAGAAAAGCCTTAGGCTTCAACTGATTGCTAATTATGTGGCTTTATTCCTTTTTAAGAAAATACCATGCAAGGTTTTGAAGGAGGTAAAGTGTGTTAATCTGTGGAGAGTTACCAGTTTTGGGGTTGGTGGTTTGTTCTTTTTTTTTTTTTTTTTTTTTAATTCCCATGCCTCAATTTGTTTTTACAGACTGGGCTCTGGTTTGAAAATGAAGCCACATTCCCAAGTCCTGCCATCCATCTCTTAAGAGTGTCAAGGGCACAAGTTATT
>JAYRBT010000067.1:3854909-3866041 GCA_036023395.1 Myiotriccus ornatus
GGTTTATGAAAATCAGCTGGAAAAAAAGAAAAAAAAAAAAAAAAAGGATCACTCCAGGCTGAAATTTGGCAAACAAGATTTCAGACCTCCAACTGGAACAGTATCATTTGTGGGTTTTGGTATTTATTTTTTGCTCAATGACTTAAGGAAACACATTTGCTTCATGAGTATTTTCTGCTTCCCACCCCCTTCCTTGGCAAGCCCTGCCTGGGATCTGAAAGTGAAGGTGGGTCCTTCCTTCTTCTGCATCATTCACAGCCCTAAAGATTCAGAGCCAAACCTCAGCTGATGATTATAACAAAAAATTCAGCTTCGTGCACACATCTGTAGTGAGTGGCCATTGCTGGAATCCTCAGGGTCGTGTTCATAGCTTGTTCATATCCATAGGAGGTCTGAAAATGGCTGGGCTGGGACTGAGATTTCCTTTTGTCCATGGAAGTGTGAAATCATTTCTGGGATTCTGAGAAAGCAAGAGGCCTAAAAGGGTTCCCAGGCAAGAGGCTGGTGCAGGAGGACAGAGCTCCACATGCTCTGCTCTTCTCCCTGTCCCACCATTCCACGGGAACTTCTATGCCATCGATATGTATCCTGATGGGACATTGTCATTAGAGCACTGATTTACCCTGATTACCTAATTAGGTATGATTGTGCTAATTGGGTAAAGGCATAATTGGCAAAAACCACCAGAAAACAGACATGGAGCTTCGTGCCACCAAAAGGAAGCGTCTTAGCAGACACTGGGACTGCGTCTTGCTCTGCTCCCGGGAGGGTGTGTGTTGTACACAGGGAGTCACCACAGGCCCAGGCACTGAGAAAAGCCACAGAGGGAATGGCAGTTGAGAAAATTCTTCCAAAATATTTGACCTCAGTTCTTAAACTCGACACTTCACGTCAGCAGCAGCAGCAGACACTCTAATCGAAGGGGTGACTTGGCTGCCTGACGCCTTTTTGCTGCTTGAAATTACAGTTCCTCTGGGATGCAAAGGCATTTTCAGCTGTCCAGGCTTGGGGACAAAATACCTGTAAATTCTGAAGCCAGGCTGTCACAAAGGGGGAAGCCAGGCTGTCACAAAGGTACTCACAGAACCAACTAGGTTGGAAAAGACCTCTGAGATCAGCGAGTCCAAATCTGTGCAGCAGGATGTGGAGGTGTCTAAAAGGTGACTTGAGGGTGAGTTAGGGGTCAGACCCTGGGATGTGTAGAAAGTACTTTGAGTCCATTGAGGATACAAAACTCTTTACCTTCTGTTTTGGAGCAAATTGTTGGACAAGTTTTCTTGCTCAGCTCTGCTTAGAAATACCTGGTCTGCAAGGTGTGCCTGTGTTAGTCAATGCAATGGTGATGTTAAGAGCACCTTCCTCATCTATATCTGATCTATCTATATATGCAACTTGTATAAATAGATATAATATAAATAATATTATGTAAATAACAAGGTGGTGTTAAGTCACAGGTTGGACTTGATGATCTCAGAGGTCTTTTCCAACCTAGCTGATTCTGTGACATAATATTATATCAATTTATATTTATGTGTAATATAAAAATATATATCTATACATCGATATCTGATCAGTTGAATCAACAATTTTACAATGCTTTGAATTATGTAATGTTAGATATTACAAGACTGAGGTGCAGAAAAATACTTGCAAGGATAAGTTGTGGGAAACGTGAGTGGTTTAACCATGTGATGCTGAAAGGGTTCAGTTTATAGCCTCAAAATATGAAACAAGATGATTTTTAAAGTCTAAAGGGGAGTTTGTCTCCTGTGTCACACAGGGATTGGGTGGGATTTGGGATCTTCCATCACCCCAGGTGAGCACACGGGTTGCTTGGATTCCATAGAGCTGCTTTAGTTACATCGTTGGATCTCATGTCAGAGAAGAAATGTTCAGTGCACAAAAATGATGATGTTGCAACGAGGATTTGGATGGGTTCTGGATGCTTTTAGACAACAGCAGAGCTCCTGGTCAGAGTACAGGGCCAGGGAGCCATGGTTTCCTTATCCAGAGCTGTGCTGGGATCGCTGTTCTAACCAATAAAATAGTTCACAGTGACTCTGCTGTTAACTAAAATAATATGTTGTATTTTCACTATTAGGTCTAAGTAAACTTTACCAAATATGGAGTCATTAGAAATTTGGATACTGTCAACATCATGGACATTTAAACCTTGCAGAAAGATTGTTTTGTGGGTTTTTTTTCCAAATATCCTTCTGGTGTTGCAAGCTGAATTCTGAAGAGTGATATTTCTCATCTTCTTCCCTTATTTCTCTTGGAATGTGAAGGTAGGGCACTGCCTTTTTCACAATCAGCAGTGCTCCTTTTCCCTTGGAAAACAGGACCAGCCGAGCAGACGTGCATTCAGCAGAGCTCAGCACTCACTGCTGGGGTTTGATTCCCGTGTCATCCCCTCCCAGCACGGAGCTGCTGTGCCTGAGGGTGCACTCACCTGAGAGGCAGCACCTCAGCACTCAGCCAGCTCCAGCAGCATATTTTAAGATGCTAATCCCTGTTTGTGAGCCATAATGAAAAGGCAGCACTCAGCTTTAAGTAGTACCTTGGTGGGTGATGGGAGTGAGTCACAAGGATAACATCCTGGTTGTTTGACTGTGCACTAATACAAGTTAAAAACGTGTTCCTTGCTAAGGGAACACTGTCTGGCTGCTGGCAGAGGCTCAGCGTTCCATCTTCTAAAATGGTTCATTTTAACAAAGGTAAAATTTACTTCAAGCTTTCTGCCCCTTTTGCAGTTCTCCTCCTAATCCCACTCCTTGCAATCGTCCTTTAAACATCCGGCAGCCGAGGCGCCTGTTCCAAGGTCAACGTTATGTGTGTTCAAAAAGGAAGAGACATGTCAGGACAAATTTCATCCTGAGCCTTCTTTAAGTGCTTTCAAAAAAAGAAAAATAAATAAATGTATGTATATGTTCTGTGCTGCAGTGCAGATGCATCTGCTGGGGAGGGGGGAAAACCGCTTTTTTTTTGTGCAGGGACAGAATTCCTTCTTGTGTGAAAATTGATCTGTACCTAGCAGGAATAACCCTGCCTTGCTGTGTCTTATCTAATCACACGTGTAGGGGAGCTGCTGTTCGTCCAAACAAAGCATATTTTTGACTTCTAAATCAGCACACTGAGAATCTGGAGGCCTTTTTGTTGTTGTTGTTGTTTTTTGAAGTAGAAACCCCTGGCATTGTGCCTGCTGTGGAGTGGTGGGTAGAATTCAGCATTTTTGACTGCATGCATCCAGGTTGAGGTAGTAGGTTGTATAGTTTAGAATTACACCAAGGGAGATAACTGTACAACCTCCTAGCTTTCCTTGGGTCTTGCACACAACGGCGTGAGGAGCGACCGTAATTCCTCAGCTCTGGACACATGGACCAGCAAAGAGCAGGTAAGATGAGATGGAAACTCCTTTTATTCTCTTCTGCCTCTCTAGAACTCCAGAAATGTTGGTTGTCTCGGCGTTGTTTCACTTGTTGGTGCAGTATCATTGAGTTTTTAGCAAATCCAGCGGACTAGTAATGCCTGCGAGACTTTATTAGCCTGCCAGCAGCACAGTGTGTTAACATTCCCAAAAACTTACTGGTGTTATTGCCTCCATGGTCAGCAGTCAGGGGTCTCCAAAGGTAAAAACATGCTGTGTTGTATCTGTTCCCTTCCCATTATTCTCTGGCTCAGTTACTTCTACACTGGGAGTTAAACCCTGTGGTGCTGATGCTTCCAGATAAAGGGTTTTTGTGGAAGCACCTAAGTCTACACAGCCCTCAGGAGAGCTGTTCTTAGGGACAGCCACAAGGGATCACACTCAGCTCAAATGGTGATTCCTGAGGGTTTTTCCCCTCGGTTTGCACAGTTATGTTGGGTGTTTCAAAGGTTGATGCTTCTGGGTGCATCCAGTATAGGTTGTTTTGCATCTCCCTCCCAGCAATTCAGATTCAGGAGCTGGGGGACCACCCCAAATGTTGTGGGACAAAAGACCCCCATGTCTAAAATGCAGGGAATGTACCAAACTGCTGTTGAAATCTGTGCTTTTATTTTGCCTAAACATTTGTGACCTTAAAAAAACCCCTCCAAAACTCTGGGGTTTGTCTCAGAAAGTTGGAACACGAAAGCGAACATCTTTAATGTTGGGAGTGTTCAGGGTTCAGGTCCCTTGGCAGCCCGAAGGTGGTGGCCATAAGACCTGGTCAGGGTCCAGAACCTGAACTTAGATCTTTTGACTCCGTATATGACTAATTCTGGCAAGAGTTTTTGAGTTCCCAGAAATAAGAGGCACTGTCTGCTAGTGGGTAAACTTTTTAATTTAGTGAATAAAAGTAAAGAGTTGTCACTGGCTAAGTTTCATTAGGCTAACCTAAAAGTGTGAGCATGATAATGATATTTCAAGGTATCTAAGTAACCCAGAAAAATGTTGTGGGTTTTTTGGTTTTGTTTTGGTTTGTTTTTTTCTGGTAAAATGGCACTTAAAAAACCTTGAATATCTGCAAATCCTTGTTTACTGAATGCAGAGAGAACCTGGAGGGTTCTCGAGCGTTACACAGTGCTCACTTATTATCCAAAGAGTGGATTAGTGGGATTTTATTTCATCTTGTTTTCAAAGAGGTTATAGATGTCACTGCCACGGTTTATAACTCTGCAGTTCCTCAGGATGAGGGAAGTGTTCTGGGCTAGCACAACCCTGCTTCTGTGTTTCATGCATTAAAGAGGGGCAGGTAGTTAAAAACAAGGAATCTTTTTGGCATGTTTCAGGCAGTACCTTATTTCCTGCCCTCCCCATAAATCTTTTTGCAGATGGAAGTGCAGATTTTCAGCTGTAAATCCACAAGCTGCATTGACTCCCATCCAGTGCAGAGCTGTTCCACAAGGGTTGGTTTTGTTATCCTGTTTGGTGCTTCTCTGGGAGCACCTTTATGAAGGAGTGCTAAAAATCCCACATAAGAACAGTGTCTTCTTGTTTTGGTGGGAGCATTTTAGATTTGCTTTGCACAGTTATAAAGTGGTTAATAGTGGTTATTTGTACTCATGCAGGTTCGTGGCTGTTAACCATAACTTTATGCTAAGTATGTTAATAGCACGATATGTAAATTAAATGCTCTATCTTGCCCCAAAGAACAATAATTAAAGAGGAGAATGGTCAGTGGGAAACATAATTCAATGTGCATATTTTTCTTTGGAACAAAATAGCATTCCAGCTCTCCCCCTGATGAGAGGAATGTATTGTCAATTAATTAGACTTCCATCATATGTCCTCGGATGCCCTTCTATCATATGCCTTCCATATGTCCTTATGTCATATGCCTTCCATATGCCCTCTGTGTAATTAAGCTTCTATCATATGGCTTCTATCATATGCCATTTAAGTAGATTTCCAGGAGAACGTGGCAGTGTTACAGTTATGGACCTTTTGCAACGAGTAAAGGAACAACTCGTGAGCTGTAAATTAGAAGAGGAGGAAGCCAAAGGAAGGTGGCTTGCCCCGAACAGTGTCTTTAATTGCCGGTTTTGTTTCTCTCAGCTTGAGCAGTGAATGGGAAAAAAGTGTCCTGTTTTCCTTGTTTCCCATTGCTGTGCCATGCCCAGTTTTTATTCAGTCGAGCCTGTGAATAGCCAGAGAGATAGCGGCTGTTTTTCAGGGAACATTTCCACTGGAATGTGAAAGGCAAAGAGAAACAATCCCCCTCCCAGGAAAGTGTTTGTCCTGCGATAGCAAAATGTGTAAACTTTGGTCTTGTTTTTGTCCCTTGAAGTGAAGTTTAGAAAGCAGCACGGAGGGGGAGTTAGTGAAAAGGAGATGGTGCAGTTCCCTTCAGCACACATCCCCGTTCTCCCTCGTGGACCAGGGGTGTGGAGAGCACTGTGCTTTTCTTGGCGTGGGGATTGCTTGGGAGATGCTGCTCTGATGTACAGGCAGATGCAGCGAGGTGAATTCCAAATTTGCTGTGACTTCTTAAGGATGAAGACAAAAACCAGGCACTGATTTTGATATGCATAACGAAGAAAACTGGAGACATCCAAGGAGTGATGAGGTCTTGGAGTGGTTTCCAAGGCAAGGGCAGATAATGTGCTCGATTGCCTTGTGTACAGTTGTGTGTCTGTGCATTCTCTCATCCCAACAACTGCTGAGACTGTTTTCTAATCCCAGTCAGATTCGGTAGAAGAGCTGAGACTTCCAGGACTGTTCTGCTCCATCCAGGAACTCCAGACATCCCAGCCACGTATCCAGCAGTCAGGAAGGAGGTTGAAAGGACAAGGAGAAGGTAAAATAGTCACAAGTGCCGAGGCCTCCAAACTGTAGAGCAGTTTGCAGCATATCCCAATTTACCTGGATGGAATGAGAACAGTTCAGCTTCCAGCTGGCTGGTAACCAATGTGTCCCTGAAGATTTTGTGTTCCAGCTGTTATAGAGGAGGCTAAAACTCACACCATCATGATTTCACTGGTGTTCTGATGTGCTCTGCCTGGATTCAGTTAATACTGACCACAAAAAAGTTCCTAAGTTTGCTGTTCAGGCGTTGTGGTACCCACTGCTTGTGATGGAGGTGCCTTCCTGAGGGGTAGGTGGCAGGTCTTACTTTAATTTTCAACTTTAATCTTTAATTTTCAACTCAGTCCTCATTTAAATCACACACACACAAAATACAACCAGTCCATCTGAAAGCTCTATGTCATTAGGGAAATTATTTGGGAAAAATTCGTGTTGTGGTCCTGCCCCATCATTAGTTTGCTGGTGCCACAGTTGTAAACTGCAAATTAAGGGAAGCCTTTAAGCCTCTTGTCGTGTACCACTGAAATTGTCTGCCAGGAGTTACTACCAGAGTGTTGTATTCCAAAATACTTTGGTTTGCTGGGCAGCAAGAAAATACTTGCAATAGTGCCCGCGGAAGATTTTGTTTTGCTTCTGTGTTTTCACATGATTGTGATACTTGTGGAAAATGAAACTTTCACTGTTAGGGGGATTTTTTTCTTCTATTTTTTTTTTTAATTTTTTTTTAAACAGTGCCTTCCATCGATTTCCACACCCAGCTGAAACTATGCTGCAACACTTCTAAATCAGATGCTTGAAGTACAGTCAAATTTGTACATAAAAGTTTTGTAAGAACTGGGATGAAATAGAGTGGAATGCCAGAATGACTCATTGTTTAATGAATAAGGCCCTAAGTGTTCTATTGATGCCATTTATAAATCTCTATAAAATGTATAGAATTCGTGTCATAACTGGAATTCCAAGCACAGCAACCTTGTGAGCTAAATTATGATGATGATGGGGTACTGCACAAATTAATATGGATTCTGACACGCTCCTGCTTGAAAGCTGCTCAGACAGTTAAAAATAAGACAATTTCATTACAGAGATTCAGAAATGCTGCTTTTGGAAACTACTGAAGAAGGAAGATGTTTCTGTGTGTGTGAGAGTTAAAAAGCACAACCTATAAGGGAAGCAGATGTCCTTTCAATTAGCTGGAGGTATCGATTGCAATGCACAGTGCAATTGGAAAATAAAAGTATTAGTTGGTATAGGGCAGCTCAATATTTGGAACTCTTCTGTTGGAAATGAGCAGTCTGAGGCTGGAGCAAAGGTCTGATCACACATCTCTCTTTTTTGCTTTTTTCCTTCTCGTTCTTGCTTTTCCCATTTCGGAAATTTCCCATAGCAGAAGAAGATCTAAAATGCTTTATTTGGGACCAACATCCCCCTCCCTTTTTTTTCCTTCGTTCTTTAAAGAATAGAAAACTTCAAGTTGCCCTGACTCCTCTGATGCTCCAGGCAGTCCCACTTGCATATATTTAGATTTATATATTCAAAATATAAAATGTATTCTCCCCGAGCAAATAATCTGTACGTGCTATAGGGTGAAATTAGCCTCTTTGTGCAATGTCATGGCCCTGTTTCTTGGTTAAATAAGTTCAAGAATCAGGTTTCTGGGGCAGATATGGAAAGAAATTGAAATTCTTCTGTGTTATATACAGTGGCTCCTCCTTCCCACCACCTGCACTCGAGACCCCTTGGAAGAGTCCTGTTGAGGAGCAGTGTGGGTGTAGTGTGTAATTTCTGTTTTCCTCCTGTGCTCTCCTAGAATCATAGAGTGGTTTGGCTTGGAAGGGACCTTAAAGATCATCTGGAAGGTTCCCAAGTGCAGGCAGCCTCGTGTTGGGGTTCAGGGCTCCCTCTTGGGTCAGCGAGGATTGATTTGCATCAGCTTTGACTGCCAGTTTTCCCTCCTCTGAGGACAAGCCTGTGATTTCCCTCATCTTGTCCTTGTTACAGGTGTGACACACGGCTCACAGGTTTCATTATGGCTTTCATAATGTATTAACCAAATGTCAGGCTCAAGTCATTTATAATTAACAGTGATGCATTAACGTCGTGCCCAGCGGTTGTGGTGTGAGAGTGTTTTCGTGAATGGGGCATTTTTTTTTGATTCATGCAACTGTTGATGTCCAGAACAGCCACAACCAGGCAGGCAAACGATCAGGAAAGACAGATTGTTCTTTTTATTTTGCTTACTCCTTGACTTCTTGGTGGGTAACTGGACCTTGTTATTCCTCGACTGAGTGGAGATATAACTCAAGCCACAAATGGAAGTTTTTATGAACGTTTAAGGTCTTGCTCCTGTTATAAAATTGGAGTTGATAAACCCCTGCTCAACACTAATGTGAAAATCCTCTGAGCGCTGTCTGGTTTTTTGGGCCCAAAGACAGTAGGACACGGAGCACAGGAGCTGTTCTACCCAATCTGGCTCGAAAAAGTGCCAGCAAAAAAGGTTCCAAAGCAGGGAGAAATCTGAAACTGCTGCAGTGAACTGCTCCCATTAGAAAGGAAAACCAAATGGATGTCACAGTGAAAAGGAAGACTGAGAATCTCATAGTCTCACAAAGTGAATGCGAGGAGACATGTAGTGAAATTAAACGGTGACAAATGGAAAATGTTTTATAAAGCAATTCTTTCCCACCAGTATTTAATTAGAAAAGGAGCCTAATTGCTTTTAGAAGTTAATGGGGAGTTTGCAAGTCTAGAACAGATTAGATACTTATGTTTTTAATAACCATCCATAGAATTACGGTAATTCATTATGAAAACTTGAGAGCCAAGTTTAGACTTTCTGTTTCAAAGTTTAGGATGAAGTGCAGCAGTTCAAGCCCAGGGAAAGACCAGGGGGAAGGACAGCTCTTGCCTGTCCCAAGCTGCTAATACTTGTCACTATTAGAGGAGGTATGCTGGAGAAGTCTGGATTCTGGCCCAGTCTATATATGTCCCCTGCACAGGATTAAGCACATAGTTTGCCACTGGCAAATGACGGGGAAGGGTTGATGGATGTTTGTCCTTCACTTGGGTTCATATATTGAATAACTGCAGTGCTGCAGTATTAATAATAATTATTCAAATGCATGGACCATTGAATAACTCCTTTCCAGTGGGAAAGGATTGAATGTCCCCTGTCCAGAAAGGAAAGCAGAGGAAGGTGAGTGATTTACCCAAGGCCAGGCAGTGTATTATTGGAGGGCTGGGTACAAAAGCCAGGTCAGTTGGATTGAGATCTGCATCTAAACATATGCTGTGACCTTTTCCCTCCCCGTTAAATACATTTCCTGGAACCCTGGTATTGCCAGGAGTAATACAAGTTCCAGAAGCACTGAGAGGGGGGTCACACCGGGCTCTGCCTTCACACCCACTTTGCAGTGTGAGGTTGGAGCTGAGCTTCACTCCCAGATGATCCTGGCTGGAGATCCGTGCTTGGTGCTAGATTTGGGGTCACTGCAGCCCCTGCAGAGTGTAGGCAGGCCCTTTGTATTCCTTGGCTTAAGTGAGATTTAAGGAATTGCTGCAAACAGCAGGTCAAACCCATTCTGGGATTAATGGCACTGGTGTGGGTTTATTGAAAAGTTTGTTTTTCTTGTGTTTGAAGTGGCCTCTCATCTCCTCTGACAACAAATAGCAGTTGTGGCATCAGAGAGTGGTTTGCAGTAGTGGTGTTTGCAGCCTGTCGGATGCCACGGTTTCCTCTTGGCTTCCCATTTCCTCTCATAAAGGAGGTTGTTGGATTTGGAGGATGGGATTTTAAAAAAAGAATGAGGAAGAGGAGGAAAAGCAGGAAGGAAATGGGAAGGGAAGAAGGCAGGACTCGATTGCTCTCTGCTACAGATCTTGTGGTTTGAGTTGATTTTAGAAACTGCCCTTCCAATGGCTTTTGAAATGTGAAAGAACTTATTTTAGAAGAGCCCTAAGATAGTTCAGTCACGTGCTTGCCCTCATTTGAATGTGGGAATAATTAGTGAATGAGAAGTTAAACTAGTGGAGGTGTTGGACAAAATACAATCACTGTCCACTACTTGCTGTGTTGGTAATGATGTAGTTGGACTGTGAATCAGGTCTGTTTGTAGGTTTTAGGATGGAAGTTACTGATTAGCAATATTATATTTATTTTTATTTTTAGGAATATATAATATAATAATATATAGTTTATGGGGTGTGATATTATAAAGATCATATTTATAATTCCGTATTTATGTTGATATTTGTTACAGGATCTAATAAATCCTCAAGGGCCAGGTGCTGGTGGCTGCATTTCATAAAGGGACTACTTGGGATTTTGCACCAGAGTTAAAGAACTGCAGTCCCTTCCTTCCTCAACAGAAGGAGCATATCCATAATCTGCTGGGGGAATTGCTGCTGTGAGAGGCTCTGTGATGCTCTGCTTTTTTATATTCCAATAGAGAGGCAATTTTTAGCTGTGAAATACCTGTCCACAATCTCACTCTACTCTGAGTCTCAGAATCATGTCTTTTGGTGATCTCCAGGTCACAGACACGCCCTAGGCAGTGGGACTCAAGCCTGTCTTTAACTGCACTGCTCAGGCAGTGCCTTGAGACCCAAAAATGGTGAATTGTGGTGTAACTTCACATTTTTGTTTGCTGCTTGTGTGACAGGTCTGAAACCTCAGTGGTGATTTCGGAGAATCCAGAATGGTTTGGGTTGGAAGGGACCTTAAAGCCCATCCAGTTCCACCCCTTGTCATGGGCAGGGACATCTTCCACTAGCCCAGCTTGTTCCAACATCCAACCTGGCCTTGGACACTTCCAGGGATCCAGGGGCAGCCACAGCTTCTCTGGGCAACCTGTGCCAGGGCCCC
>JAYRBT010000067.1:3883945-3927047 GCA_036023395.1 Myiotriccus ornatus
GGGGGGGTGTGTTTTGTTTTGTTTTGGTTTTTTTTTGGGGGGGGGAGAAAGGGGGGTGTTCTTTCGGGGGGGTCCCCGCTCTGCCCTCCGCGGGGGTCGCTTTGTGTCCGCGGTGCGGGGCGCGGGGTTGCGGCTAAAACAATGGGCGGGGGGCGGTCGGGGCAGGGTCGGAGCCCCGCGCAGGCTCCGCGCCCCTCCGCGCAGCTTAATTGGGAGCCGCTTCGGTCGCTCCCAGTCTAGACTGGCCCAGACACATCAATTAGAGGGGCTGGAGCTTTAAAGGGACAGGGAGCGGCTCGGAGGGAGCGGGGAGAAAGGGGGGGGGAGACGGGACACCCCAAACGCTCCCCCCACCCCCCCCCCCCAAAAAAAAAGAACACTCACAATTGGCGGGGATTAAAATAAGGAGGGAGAGCGGATTCTTAATTCTGCGCTCCCCCCTCCCCACGCTGCATTTCCAGTGGGAAAGGCGAGGTTCTTGCGGGAAGAAAAGCGGCTGGAATAGAATGCAGCCCCCGCCACCACCACCCCCTTCCCTTTCCCAGCCTTCCAACTCCATAATTCCATGCTCAGGGCAGGCAGGTTCAGGGGGATTCTCAGCTGAAGAAATGTCAGCGGTATTAAAGCTCAATTTCATTATAAATATCCAGCTGGAATAATTTCTTTTTAAGCGAACAGGAATCAATCCAGAAAGATTCCTGCAGCGTGGGGTTTGTTGGGTGTTTTTTTAATACCTCCTGCAGACAAAAGGGGGGATGTTGCAGTTCGGATTTATTTTTGCATTATACCTATAGCTCTAAGGCTTCTTTTCTCTTAGTGTTACATAGTTCCTCGAATAATTGTTTCATCCCATGTACTTTTTAACAGGAATAAAAGGAATCTGCGGGCAAAAAGACATTTTTTAATCTTACGATGAAAATGGGAGATAAAATAAATGTTAGGCATTAATTTAATCAATAAATAGAATGAGTAAGTCAGGCTTAGTAAGGACTGAAGATCTTATTCAACACTAAAATAAAAACCACCAGGCTGGGACTAATTTCAGTTAAAAGTATATTTAATATGCTACCATGATATTTAATAAAGCGTATTCCCAAGCATTCTGTGCGCTATTCGCTGCAAATAATTAAGAAGGAGAAAGATAAGCAGCTGAGACTTTTAAAAATTTTTTTAATATAGGGTTTTGAATATAAAAAAATCCCTTAAATTTTGCAAAACTCTGGCATCCAGGAGTTATGTCTGAGCAGCAACTGTAGCTCGGTGACTTTGACCTCGTTGTAGCTGAGTTGGAACTTGCTTTCCCAAGTTGAAAGGCACGGGCTGTGGTGGCAGTAAAAGGTAAAAAAGGTCCGAGGCATTCTGCAGTTTTCCATTGTTGCTCTTTTATTTCAAGGGTTTTAGCAGGACCTAAAGTTGCATAGTACTGCAGCTGGAAAAAAAAAAAAAATAATAAAAGGAGAATACTTTTCCTGCCTTTCTTCCCTGAAGCATTTCCAAGGTGCTTAAGGATTTATTGGGCCAGATACCAAATTATAGTTGAGATGCTGTGTAGTGGCTAGTGCTGATTAGAGGATTGATTAATTTCTAATCGATTTCTAATTCAAAACTTGATTCCTGTTATAAATGCTCGATATTAAAATGCAGTTTACGATGGAATCTGATTGCAGCCTCTTCACAAAGTCACATCAACCCGGTCCAAATGCCAGTTGAAAAAAACATCATAGACCTAATTTTTTTTTGGTTGAATTTGTTAACCCTTTGATTTCTCTGTAAGGAGGGATTTGGCCATCCTGCTTTAAAGCAGTGAAATGCTTATTCATAGCACGTTTGGGCACAATCCCTGTAATAATAGAAGGCACTGTAATACCCCGAGTATTAACTCGGTGTTAATCTGCACCTCCGAGCACTGCCAAGTGATTTTGAGGATTTTTTTAACGGCCACTTTTCCTTTTGTGCCACCCTGATTTTCTTTTTCTTTTTTCTTTTTTTTTTTTTTTGTTCTCTTCTCGGTGAGGGAGGTGGGAGGAAAGGCAGAGTTGAGGAGTTCAGGACGTGGGTTTCCCAAAGGTGCAGTTGCAGCTCCTCACGAGGCTGGAGCTCGGAAGAGGAGCCTCCTCTGCCAACTGTGCCGCATTCCTGCTGCCCTGCCTTTTTCCCAGGGCTCAGAAGGAAAGAGCATCCCAGTTCTTCTTCACTCTTGGGAACACACACATTGTTTCAATAATCCAGGCAATAAATGCTAATTAGTAATGCTTAAGGACCCTACCAGTCAGAGTAATTATCATAATTTACCCCTTCCTTGTTAAAAAACATTCCTTGCTGATTTTAATTTTTATTTTTTTTTTTCCCAAAAGTGATGGTTTCTCCCTTTTTTTCTCCTGGAAAGCATTCCTGGTTGGATTAGCAAGAAGTATATTGGGTCCGCTGTAGCTTTGAAACCCGCTTTGTGTATTTTATAGGGAACTGGAGCTAAAGATTTTCCCACACATAAAAATTTATTTAAAACCCGATATATTTTTGCCTTTTCCTCCCCTCTCTGCTCCCCCCAGTTCCCCAGCACCACCAAAAACCACTTGCAGAGGGAGAACAAAGGAAATCACTAACTATAAAGGCATCATTAAGCATGAAGAGCAACAGCAAGATAGAGTGTGTGATATGACAACATATTTTATTGCACAAAAGTAGAGATAATTAAATAATTCAGTGGTATTCTTAGCTAATTAGCACAAAGATCTTTCAGAAGCCATCAAGAAAATGGATCTCATCAAATCTAATAATATGCTACATTTCCCGAAGATCCTGTATTTCCCAGTGTTGCTGCTGCTTCCCCACCTGATACAGTAACACCAAAGGTTACAAATAGTTGTGCATTTAATTGGGCTCTTCCTCAGGAGAGTATTTTCCATGTAGGGATGGTCAGGTATTTAGAGGAAATGAATACGCAGAGCTGGAATTTTCAGTATTAGTCGATAACAGAGGAAAAGATCAGAGCTTCAGGAAAGGCAGATCTGTTACAAGTGATCCATTTAAAATTATCAGCCAGGAGCCTTTCCTGGGATGGTTGTGATGGGGCTGAACCCTTGGGATTTGGAGCTGCTGAATGAATGCTGGAGTCCCAGATCTTTTTATAGAGTTAACTGGGGACTTGGATTGCCTGTTTTCAGCTGTTGTTTTAGGGGGGAACGTTGAGAAATGTGTGGCAGAGTCCAGGGGAGGTTTGGGACCTCTGGTTTGATGTGGGCTCTCATTTCAAGGCCAAAGCCTTGTCCCACTTGCCAGTGGATCCAACTGGGAAGAGCTCCATTCCCACCAGTGGAGTTGGTTTAGGTCTTCAGTGGGACAGCTACAACTCTTGTGCCATGCACATCGTTTTTCCTCTGGGTTCATGAGTTTTTTAGCTGGAATCAGTGACTGATTCTGTTCCTGAGCTCAATCCAGGTTGGCAATCTGCAGATCCCATACAGGGGAACAGGGACAAGCACCTGCAGGGCATTGAAACTGCCACTGGAAGACTCTGTGAGGCGTGTTCCCAGTAATGAGGTGCATCAAATATTACTCAGAATACCTCCTTGTATTATTCAGAATGTCTCATTATGCTCCTTTGATCTAAATGTATCCACAAGTTCACGAGGTGCATTTGCAAACTCTAATTTACTGCCTCTTTACTGGGTATATTTAGGGTTACCTTTTCCTCTGCCAAACAGGAATTTGTCTGCAAATTTGCCAGTCAGTCAAAAATCTCCTGTTTTAAGCAAAATGCCAGCATGCTGCCTTACCCTTTAAATAATGGAAGGGGATGTGCATCAGTCTTAGATCCAGCACTAGTTGTTGCTTTTACTCTGGCCCCAAACTGAACTTTACTCCTGTGTTACAGTTGTGGTGCATTTGACTCCCTGGACTACCCAGACAAGTAAAGCTGTGGGGTAAGATGTTCTAGTTTGTGATTTTATTTTATTTTTCTTTTTTTTCTTTTGTGGTGCATGGAAGGGAGAACTCACAGGCTCACCCTGAAATTGCAGCGTCCCAGTACATGGAGAGAGACTTTTCCCTGCTCCAAAAGAGATGGAGACTCATTTATTCGAGGTAGATGGAGGGAATAGGAGGGGAAAAGGCACCTAAAATTGATTTGCCCAAGGAAGCAAAGCAGTAATTTGTGTCTCCTGGTTTACAGGGCTGTACTTAAGGGCATATATTTTTTTCCTCGGTGGAACTTTCCTGTTTGGGAATAAGGTTAATAACCTGAATATGGTTCCTGATACGCCAGGAGACCCTCTCATGTACCCCAGATGTAACCATGAAAGAATATGTTATTTTTGCGAGCAAGTCGTGCCTTTTTTTCCCTTCTGTTTTTCTGTCATTCACCCAATGCTCTGGCAACTGTATTTGATATGAGAGGGCATTAAAACCAATTAAAAAAAACCCCAAATTCAAGATGAAAGATGAGCCTCTGATTTACATGGTGACTGTGGAAGGCTGAGACTCCTGCAATTGTTTTTATTTAACAGCTCTTCCCACACTGCAGTCAATGAATCTCTAATCTCCTGGACTGAAATGTCTGACACTTTCAGAATCATTTATTTGCTGGCTCTTGTATCTGTGTTGTGCTCACAGAGCTCCACCCACAGCGGTGTCTCAGCAGTGGGCTGATGGTATATTGGATATAAATGTATGTTCTTTAAGGGGGTGGGGGGAGGAAAGGCTGAACATGGGCTGTGCTGTGCAATATGTGCCATCCTTTAAATGAGGGGTATCTGCAGCAGCAAGTGTTGGAGGATGGCTTGGGCTTCCGAGAGACAAGGAGTAGATTAACCCTGGCAGAGTTTATTCCTTGCTGCTGACCCTCAGACACCACCACTGACCACAGCCTGGTGCTCTTTGCTGTTGTGTTCCTCTGGAAGATGGACAGAAGGGATGCCCTTTGGCGTCCTGTGTGGCAAAGAGGAGGATAAGCTCAGTCAGCTCCTGAGAGAAGTCTCCGAACTGCTCCCTCTGGCTACTCCAAGAAGCTGAACCTCTGGCTTCTGTTCCCTGGAAGCTGTGTCTGGTGATCACAGCCCATTATACACTTCTCACTTGACTGCCCTGCTGGTAACTTCACTTTTAAGATGAATTATGCAAGAAATGCTGTGGAGCATCAGAAATGCTGAGGATTGAGAAGAGTCCTCCCAGTGCATGAACTCATTTCTGAATCAAGTCCGAGACTCACCTGGATTCCAGCTCCTCCAGGAAGGACCAAAAAAAGGGGGAAAGGATCAAAAATCAATCAGTGGACTTTGGTTTTGCTGTGTTTGTATCATGTCTGAACCTGCAAAGAGTATCCTTGGTTATTCCCAAGGAATCCAGTAAATGGTGACTCTGTAAATCAGTTACTTGCAGTGTGTTTGTCTCATTTGCTCCCCTCCTTCTGCCCTTTCCTCCAGGGCTTTTAGAGCTCCTCATTCCCTGGGAGGAGAGGATGGAGTGGCTGGGACTGGGCTCTTCCTGGGGCTTGGAGGGGGTGGAAAAAAATGCCAGCTTGGGAAGAGGGTTGGTGGGCTCACAGAGCACCTCCCACACAAAATTTGCCTCCAAATTTAATTGTGTTTTCACTCCACTAATACCTGCCAGGGAAAGCTGATTTTAAAGATGTGTTGCCTTTCACTGTTGATGGCCCAAATAGGCTAAAATCCTGTGAAATCTGGATTTCTCTCTCTCCCGTGTTTCATAGATAAGTTAGAAATAACAGTACGGCTTTTTAATTCCTGCTCTTTTTCATCCCCCTTTGCTCTTTTTCACGTGACCCAACGTGCCATGTGTAGTTTTGGGGTGCAATGTGGATTTTGAAAGATGCTGCAACATAATTTGAACAGGAGGGAAGCCCTGGGTTTGAATTAGTGGGGTTCTGCTTGCTGTCTTTATGTCAGCATTCAGTTCCTTTTGGAATGTACAAATAGGAGACTTAAAAATAGTGATCAAAACCCAGCAAAAACACGACATGTTGGTTCAATTGCCAAAAGGATTCAATAAGGAACTAAAATCTTCAGGCAAATTCTTCAGGCAGCCAATGCTTTTTTTTTCTTATAATCATGACATAAAAAACTGGTATTAAGAAGGAAAATGAAATTGCTCCAGTTTTCTCTCCTCAGATAGGATATTTTGGGAAGAATTTTCCCCAAATTGCAGCCCCCCAAAGCACAACCTCTGTCTGTTGTACTTGCATGGGGGGACTCTCTGTGAGGACACGTGGAGCTGGTGTGAATTCACTGGCAGCTGCAGACAGGCAAGAGGAGACTCCAGTGGCAGAACCAAAGCTCCCAGCAGTTATTCCTCCTGAGGGATCTCTCCCAAGTCCAAGCATGAAGCTGCAGTGGGACGGTGGGGGAGGTGTGTTTCCACATTTATCTTTTCTGCTGAGATATAAAACCCCAAGGTCTCCTCTGGTGTTCAGGGACAGATGTCCAGGGAGAAGTTTTGTTCCTTTGGCACATGCTGTGTGAAACCTTCCCTGCTTTCCCCCCACACACACCTCTTAAAAAAATAATAAATTAAAAAAAATCCTAATTTTGGTTTTCATACCCCCCCTCCCAAAAAAAAACCCAAACAATGTTGTTGGAACCATCTCCTCACCTCCAGAATAAAGAGACAAAATATTCTGGGATGTGTTTGCTCCTCTCCAGGTTGGAATGTATGACTCTGTTGGGAAACAACACAGGGCTCGCTGTTATAAAACATATGGAGCAATATCTGAGTGTGTTTTGTTCACACATGATGGTACCTCATTATTTAGTAATGCATCACTTCTACAGCAACTTCCATCTGTGGATCTCAAGGCACTTTTCTGCAGAGACCTGAATTAACTCTCACAAGTCCCTTTGTGAGGTGGGTATGGAAACATTCCTGGTCCTTATTCACAGGAGGGGAGACCACAGGCAGAGAGCCACGTCCCTCATTTCCAAGATTTTTTAACCTCTGTGTCCTCCTTTCCACTCTTGGATTCTCCTGATGAGACAGAGTGTGACTATTCCTTTTCAACCCAGCTATCGAAAATATGTATCAGGCACAGTAAAATCAAATATAATCTGATTTGGAGGGCTTTTTTTGTTTGGTTTTAATTAGTTGATTTTTTCCTCTAGGACAGGCTTTCCATCCTGAGGCTTTGCCCTGCAGAAGGCTGGGGATGTGTTACCCTCTTGGGGTGAGGAGGTGCTTTAGCACCTCTGGAAACCAACCTGACCTAAAAGCACCCATTAGAAAGTTTGGCTTAGGCATTTTGCCCGAGATGGCAGGGCTGATAATTGGATTTCAGCTTTCTGAGACCCAGTCCATTACTGCAGCCATAAATCACGGGGCTGCAATCACTCCTCTAATGCACCCTGCGTTTGGAAACGTTTCCCTTGCAGCCTGTTCCATCCGTGCCTATGGAGACACCTCGAGTGTAGGTGATGCAGCAGTGGGGGGATAAAGCTGTGCCTTCAGCAGCTCTTAGTGCACTTGTGGACTCCCACCCAGCATTGCCTCTCTCCATAATGCAGTTTGGGATATTTGGAGTGTGCTCAGTGTGGCAGCTTGAACAGCTTTTGCTCCTGTGAAGACTTCCCCGTGTTAATTCACCCCAGCCTGAAGACAAGTCACACAGGAAAGTTGCACAGGCAAAGCTTTGCTTAATCAAGGCTTGAACTTCCTGAGCTGCTCAGTTTGTTTTGACCTCAGGACTAAAAAGCTGCTTTCTACAGCCCTGCTTTTTAATTTTTTTAATATTTAATTTTTTTTTTTAAATAGATCAGGATAAACCCCTCAGTGACTCTGCACATATTCTGTCATGAAATTCTGCCTCACAGGGTAGACTGACAGCCAGCCCTTTCTTTAGATAAATATAACAACAAGATTAATCTGGGAGAAGTAATGCAGGGCCAGGGGATACCCTGGGTGAGTGGCAGCTGAAAAATAAAACATGGGGTTTGCTCTGTGAGGCAGAGTTACCTTAATTTAAATCTGACCTCCTGGTCCAGGATTGCCCAGCCCAGAGAGCCTTGGAAGCTGCAACTGGGGGTTGATCAGGAGGGATATTCCATGAGGGAACTTTTCTGATTTTTGTACCAGCCTACCCCCTATTTTTACATCACATGGGCCAAATTATTCCTTTGTATGGACTCCAGCCTTTCCCTGCTTGCTGCTAAAACAGAAGACAAAGGTAACAGGATCGATCAATCCTTGCAATCTTTGGCATTGCTGGACCCTCTGTTGTTTTTTTTCTATAGACCCAAACATTTTTACTGCTGGAGGAGACGCAAAAGTAGAGATGTTTAAAAGAATGAGCACTTAAAGATGCTCTTTTCTCTTTTTAATGAGTTTATTTCCGAGCTTTGGCTTTTTCTCTACCTGCTGCCTTCAGAGCTTTGCCTCTTTCCTGAAAGCTGGGCTTTGCTTGATGCAAAAGCCACACGTGCAATGGGAGAAATCCTTTCTTAAGCTGACCCTAATGTCATTGTCAAAATTGCACCAGGCATAATTTTGACCAGATCAGATGTTAAAACACTGAACCAGGAGCTCATCAGCAGGAGGGCTCATTCCTGCTGAGATTAGTCCAGCCTGTTCTCCTAGACATTTTTTATCCATATCAAGAGGAAGTTTGGAACTAAATTTAATCTATTTCCCAGAAGCTGCTGATGCTTTCATGTAAAATGAGGAGTTTGTTGTCAAGACAGGAACCAATTTTTGGAGCCATCTCTGATTTGTGTACCAAAGACATGAACTAATTTGATATATGGTGGCCATAACAGCCTTTGCAAACACACATATCAAATTCCTTTCCGACCTTCACACACCCACAGCCCCTGTCCCATGCTTAGGAACACCAGAAATGGAGAATTAGGCCACACCTGACCACTCAGTGTTCCTAAAATGACCCAGCTGAGCAAACCAAAGGGACTGCAACAAGCCTTTCATCTACTAATGGTCTAATGGGATCCCTTTGTGTTGATTTTAGCACTTTCTCTTCTTGGCTGAATTAAAGAATCCACTGCACTGATGCCCAGCCTTTTGTTGTTGTGCCATCTTATTCATGAATTATTCCAGTTTCGTGGTTATTTTTGTTTTGGCACGTGGCCTGTTCTAAAATATTTGTACAACAAAAGACAGGAGCACAGTTTTTTCCACTTCCTGACTGTCTGTCTGGAGCTGTGGATCCAAACACTTGCCAGCTTGGAGGATCTACCTGATGATTTCTGTGTCAATCAAGAACTTGGCATCCACGTGTTCTAGGCAAGTTCTAGTCCTCTTCCTGCTCCTCAGAAATTATCATTACTGACCCATCCCTAGAAAATGTAGGAGCACCAGAACCCACGTCCTGAGTCCCCCCAGACTCAAAATTCAGATTTGGATTTGATTTTCCCCACCAGTCAGTCTTTATTTCTTTCAGAATAAGACTCAGTGAAGTGTTTTGAGAACTTGGTCCCACCTTTGATGTATAAAATCCTGTCACCTCCAGATCTACACAACCCACTCGAAAAGAGGAGAGCACAGGGGTAACATCCTGCAGTATTATGGGATGAGGGAATTTCCCCTGCCCCCTCAGTAAAAATGGATCAGGCCATCTGATATTGCACAAACTGACATCTCTTTTCTAAAAATAGCTGTCTGAACATTCAGTCAATGGAGTAATCCAATTGCCTGAACATTCTTGGGTGCTTTATCATTTAAATGGTAATAAATCACAGTGTGCCACAAGCTGTATTGAGCTGCATCGAGTTACACTCCCACCAATAACATGCGGTGACCAGATGAAATCAGTGTGACACGATGGAACTGAACTGAAAATTCAATGCACGCCCTGTTCTGTCTTAAAAAGTTGGCTTAGACAGGCCTCAAAAATTAGGGGGATTTTCTCAAAATCACTGCCCCTGTCACATTTTCGACTCACTATTTCTCCCCTTCATTTGCTTTAAATAATGAGCACACGGGGCCTGCCCTGGAGTCCATTGAACTCCATTGAAAAATTGCTATTGATTCCAGGCTTTGGACTTGGCTGTTTGGGAGTTCTGCAGTAAAATGTGGAAGGACCACTGTAGTGCATATTTTAGGACAGCTGAACTAACACACTAATGCTCCCAGGAATATTCTTCCACACACTCATACCTACCATTGTTTGGAAAAAGTTTATTGTATTTAGTTTCCCCCCCTCCATCCCCCTGGTTTCTTTCTGAAATAAAAGTAATGGGATAAAGTAATTTTAACTCTCCTAAGCAGCCCCTTATTCCTCAGAGCAATATTCCCCTGGACCACCTTAATGAATTCCCTCCTCTGCTCGGTTTTATACATGTTTCAGATATTTACACAAGATGTATGAACATAAAAGGATTATTCATAACATTATTGTTTCTAAAACAGGGGACTAAAGCTAAACATAATCCGGCTCAGTCCCCAGCTGATGTAAATCATTCCTGCTCCCCTGGAAGTCGCTGGTGGAATCCTTCTGTGCTCCCAGTTAAGAATTGCTTTCTGCAGGAATGGATAAAACTGATGGGAACAAGCTCAGGCCACCTGGGAATGGCCAGTGTGCTGGAAACTCATCCCAGAGTTTGGCTGTGCTGCCAGAGGGGAAGATGTGATGGGATTATGGCTCAGGCTGTGGCACTGCTGACAGGTGACTGTGGGGTGCAAATGCAGCAGCACAAAAATGAGACAGGCCCAGTTCCCTGGATAAGAACGCAGAGCTCTGACACAGCTGCATCCCAGGGAAGTGCATTCCATGTCTCCATTGCTCTGGCACTTCAGCCCTGTCTAATTCTGCCCAATTTGCTGCTGCAGGGTTACAGTGGCCAAAGTGAAACCCCTCGGGGCTGAGGTTGGTTCCAGCTTGTCATGGATGTCATGTGAGGATGGGCAGTGTTACACCTGACCCATTTCCCCCAGTGTAAAAGTGATATAATGAGATCAAGAGAGGCAGTGACTTGCTAATAAAAATGAGGATGGAATGGGAAACCAGAGGAGAAAAAGGTGGGAAAGGGGGAAAATAAACCAGCAAGGGATCTGTGTCCTGTTATCAACTCTGACCCCAGCTGTGGAAGGGAAGGTGCTGCACAGCATCAGCCATTGTGTGCAGCTCACTCAGTGCAGGGTCACTGATCAGGCACTCCAAGTGCCCCCTCCAGGAGGTGTCCATGGGGATGGAAGTCACTGCAGTGCAACTACAATGGAGGGCAGAGCTTCCTTCCTCACCTCCAGCTGCCCAGCCCCGGTGCAGGCTGCAGTTGTGCTTCCCCTTGGGCTGCTCAACATGCTCCACTGCCCGTGAAACTGCCCCTTTTAAACCCAAATTAAGAAGTGATAGTGCATGCAGCAGTGCTGGCATGTTCAGTGGGAGATCCCTCCCCTGTTCCCCCTCCTCTGGAAGCTGCAATGAGCAGCAGCTGCTGGAAATAGCCTTGGAGAGCAGCTCTGCTGCAGTCTGAGCACATGAGCCCCCGTGAGCAGAGCTTAATATTCCACCCTTCTTTCCTCTCATACTTTAGAGAAGTTAATTAAAGGAGGCTGAGATCCGAAAAGTGAGAAGTGCCAATGCCAAACCATCTCCTCAGTGTTCCTTTTATTGCTCCCTCTGACCAGAACACGAGCACAGACCTCACTCCTACTCCTTACATACCACGTATTTCCACAAACTTAATGGTTACATTGTGGTAAAGAGCAATAGATTATCAGATGCTCAGATAAGATGGATCTAATGGCTGAGTTGCAGCTCGTAGGGTAAGTACAACTGTTATTAAACTCCTCTTTTGCAGGCGCAGGGAAATTGAATTATTTACCCCAAATCTCACGCTGAGTCATTCACAGAGTGAGGGAAATGGCTGAGGTAACAACGTGGCTATATTAAAAGCAGTGAAAAAAGGGTTTCATCAGGCAGCTGTGGGCTCTGACAGTGGGGTAGTGAGTGTGCAGAGTTACTGCAATAAAGAAGAACATGGAACTCAGACTGGTGCACCTTGTGCTGCACCAGATGACAGTGCATGACTATCACCTTGTCGAGGAAGAGATTTCACATCCTGTGAAGTCCCAGCCAGTTGTGATGTACTGAAGCAGCAGAGGCAAAATCTTTAACAAATGGGGCCAGGAAGGAAACAGCTTTAATTCTTTGGCCAGAAGGACTCTCTGATGAGCAGTGGTTTACATGACTACAAACAGACAAGAACCCTCCAGGCTTTTTTTAAAGTCTTGTGGTCTTCATATTTATAGGAGAAAAATGCCAAGAAATATCAAAGCTGTGTCTTGTCTTGGTCTGTTAGCACGATTCCCCAGCCTGCAAAGTTGGTTCTTTTTATTGACCATGCAGAAACCCCTCTTTTCCTGTCTGTTGTCAGTGAGGACTATCTAAGCTTGGCACAGAGACCCTCCAACCGCTTTCAGTAAGCTCTTCAGCCTCTGGCCTCGAAGCTGGAAGCTACCATGGCCCTTTCATGCTTAAATTCCTGGTAGGAAGTTTGGTTTTCATGCTTTACTATGGTTTTCCTACCAACTTTGATCTTCCCTCTTGGGAGTCTCATTTACACTCAGCTGCATCCGCATCCCTGGCCTTAATCTTTCATAATGGAGTGGCCTACTTATCAAAGTGTGACAGATATCTTAACCCCCTCCCACTTGCCAGTGGAGATGCAGGAGACTCTCCAACTCCTATGAAAACAGAGAAGTTAATTGACTAAGCTGCCTCTTGTCACACTCCAAATATTTGGTGTCCTTTGTCACCGCAGCTCCAGGTCCTCAGTTCTCCATCACTGCAGTCCCCATCTCCAGAGCATCTGAGGGGTGTTTTTCAGAGCAGCATCATTTCCGTGGATAACTGATTGATTTTGGCTCACCATTTGGCTGGACACTGCTTTACTCTTGAATCACAGAATATCCTGAGCTAGAGGGACCCACCAGGATCATCCAGTTCAACTCCTGGCCCTGCACGGACACCCCAACAGTCCCACCCTGTCTCTGAGAGTGTTGTCCAAATCCTCTTGAGCCCTGGCAGGTTTGGGGTCATGATCACTGCCCTGGGGAGCCTGTTCAGTGCCCAGCCACCCTCTGGGGGAAGAACCTTTCTTAATATCCAACCTGAACTTCCCTGACACAACTCCAGACATTCTCTGGGTCCTGTCACTGCTCCCAGAGAGAGAGGAGATTTTAGGACCACTTTCTCCTGTGCAAAGCCTAACAATGACTATATTCTTACCCTGCATATGTGGTGGCAGCTATCTCAGCATGAGTCAGCAATGCCATCACTGGGGATGTTGTGCATGACTAATAAACTTGCCCCTCCACCATCCAGAGCCTCGAGTGCAGGACAATATCTCCTCTTGGGTCTGTGCTTCTGTAAGGACATGGAGAATCACTCTGCAGGAAAAGCAGAGTTAGAGGTTTATGAGCAATGACTTTTTCTTTTTTTTGGGGGGGAGGGGGGAATCCCAGAGAACTGTTTATTCCTTTAGTCAAGAGAACAGAAGGCTGAAAGTGAAACTTGAAAATTGCCTTCAGACACATCAAAGGAAGAAGCAGAGCTGGGAGTACATTGTTCTCCATGTCCACTGGAGATGGGGCCCACCAGACAGCTCTGTGATTCTTCTCAAAGGGAAAAACTGCATTGTGCCAATCCAGTCTGACAGAGAGAGGATCTGCTGGACTGCAGGGTGTGAAACATTTTGCCTGCATTTGTTGGCCTGCTGTGGGTTGGTGACAGGTTTTTTTTCCCCAGCTTCCTCCTCTGCAGTCCATTTAGAAGTGGCTCGTATTTTGTTATTACCTCTGATGGTCTCGCAGACGACCATATCTACGAGTTAACTCTCATTTATGATCTTCTCATAATGATAAAGTGGTTCTTCTAAGAGTCCTGTTGCTTGCCAAAAGCCTATTATTGCAAAAGCCCAGAGCCATTTCCGAAATAATTTATTGGACAACTGCATTCGGAGTAAGAAGCTCTCATTTAATGCCACTATTTAAATACATTTTAATGTCCCCAGAACTGGAGGATCCAGATGCCATGTATATAAGCTTAGTGTTGTCTTTCTCTTCAAAAGAACCCTTTTCCCCAGTAAAAGCTGCATTTGTCCCAGGGAGAGTTTTCAGGACGGACAGTTGGAGGTGTTTGCTGAGCTGGCTCTCCACAAAAGGCGTTTACCTCCACAGGCAGGTGCAAAGAGACCAAAGCTTCTCTTGCCTGTGGCCAGAGCTGGCCAAACAGAGCTGGCTGTGCTCTGGAAGCCACTCTTACCTACTGGGATCAATAAACTAGGGCTGGAACTGCTTCACATCCTCAGCACAGGAATGCAGGGCCATCAAACCCCATGGAAATCCAAGGAAGATGTGCACCTTCCCACGAGCAGGTAGTCCTCCCAGAGGTTGTCCACGAGGTCAGACCGTGAAGGGTGGTTTTGGGTCCAGATATAAACTTCATTTATTATATGAAAGTGTGTCCTTTGGATTATTTTGTATTTATAAATCAGTCTCTCTCCTTTGAACACCAAGTCATCCACAAAGGGGAAAGCCTTCTGAATTGTTTCCTTTTTTTGAGTCTCTCATATGAAGAATTAGTTGGGACTTTTTTTTTTTTAATTAGTTAATTTATTTTTTTAAAATCACATGAGTTTCTGTGACTCACAGGGGCTGTAGGTGGTATTATTTGTTTCGGTGTCTGCAATCCCAACGTCAAACTTGTCTTTGCCAGGAGATTGATACAACATTGGTTTTGGCCAGGAGCAGGGGAGGAGAAAGGACATCACTTAGCAGATACTTAAAATGCGGTCAGGCTCTGAAAAGCGACTCTTAGCAATGACATTGTGGTTTTCCATATTTATTTTCTCTCCACAACTTCCAGGAACAATCTGCTGAGCTCACAAATCGAAAGGTGATTTGTTGGGCTGTCACCTCTCCCGTGCTCAGCAGAGGGGTTTGAAAACCCCGCTCTTTTTCCTTGTGCCTCTTCCATCATCGCTGCTAATAAGGATTCCACGACTGGAAACTGCCTGACACGTTGCTGATGGATGCAGGAGGCTGAGTAAACTCCAGCTCGCTGTGCCACAGCTCCCTGTGGCTTATCAGGGATAAGGAGAGCCATAATTCAGCTTCAGCTTGAGTTAACACAGAGGTGCACAGAAGGAAGATTAAAAAGCAGGGAGGTGGTTAAGACACAGCTCTGAGGGTCTTAATTCAATTCCCATCTTTAAAATAAAACCCAGTCGTGGTGCCTGCGCTCTGTGCTGCCTCACCCAGCTGGGGGCTTAGGAAAAGCAGTTTAGAATTAGCCCAAATGACTAATATGTGGGTATTTTCTTTCAACATGATTGCTTTTCCTTTTGGCCAGAGCAGGTAGAGGGGCTACACAAGGTTTAAAGGAGCACTTCCCGAATGGTTTGCAAAGTTTTGCCATTCAGTTGTGGGACCCTCCCCATGTGACAAAAGACACATAATGTGTGTGATAAGGTGAAAATAGAATTGATGTGTAGTAGCTGGAGAAGGGCTGTATTTTACTGTGAATTAGTGGGTCAGATAGAGCAAAACATTTTCATCCTTTCTCACAGTGCAGAAACAGGAGAATGTGGGAAGGATGGAAAAAGCAGGAAATTAAAAAGACCTAAATACTGCTTTTTTTTGCATTGGACAAAACTGATTTGGGAGTTACAACATCCCATCACCACGAGAAACACCTTCACATTTCCTAAACACCTTCACATTTCCTAAACGTGGTTGGTTACAGACAAATTTTAATGAAGGTTCCCGCTACCTCTTGAAAGCTGAATGGAAAAGACACTGCAGCAGGAACATTCCAGCTTTCAAATGAAGGGTTTGGAAAGCAAATTGCAATAAAGACAAGTTTGTAATTGCCCCAGTGACCACTTGGAGACTGGAGAAGCAGCCAGATTACCCCTTTGGCCCCAAAAGTTGTTGGCTTCCCTGTACCTGTGCCTGTAACATGGAGATCATATTGATCTGGCTCCAAAAACTTCTCCCAAGTGTATGAAATGCAATTTTATCTCCCCCCCAAAAAAAACCCTGAGCTAATTAGCCCACGTGGAACGAAACTGCTGATGCAACTAGACTGGTGCTGATGCCAGAGCTAGCAGGGGTTCCTCTGCTCAGTGCCACGTAGATGGAGTCACAGGATACTAGTCAAGGAAAAATAAATCAGGGTAACAGGTCTTGGACTTGTCATGGCAAAAAAGTCAATCATGCAAGTGATGATATTGAGAAAAATCACTTCATTTTTCCATGGAATATATTCAAAGCCGGTCAGGGTGCCAAAAAATTAAGTCATTCTTCTCTAATCCAGTATACTGGGTGTCTGTGGGGAAACATCAGGGATGATCACTTCCTTCAGATACCTCAAAAATCAGGTAACCGACTCTCCCCATGTAAGGACATGCACAGGTTATGAATTTTTATTTCAAGAACATGACATCTTTATGGCTGACATGCTCGGAGTGTAATTTCCCTGTGCAAAGGTGGAGTAATTTCGGTTGGGCAACATTTATTGCTTGGCATTCTCGTTTAATTTGGGTGAGCCACGTTTTGAATCGGGACGCTGAGAGGAAGCTCCTTGTGGGGAAATTTGGCTTATTGAGACCTGGAGTTACGAGCCAGGAGTGCAAGGGCCTGTTTCAAGTGCTGTTAAAGCCTGGTCTAAACCCAGCTGGAGTACAAGGAAAGAGCCCCTTGGACTCTTCAAGGGCCTGACTCAGGCAGCTTTTCTCTGTGTTTCCTCCTCTCTAAACTTGGCAGAAATGCCAATTCCTGAGGTATGGGAGCCTAATGATTCACCCACACCGTGCAAGGATCACGGGGAGTTTTGCCTGAGGGGCTGCAGAGAAATTGCAGAAGGTTTATTTTACCAGCAGTTCTTCCACAAAATTGTAGGAGCGAGGTTAAACCTGCCATAACCCACGAGGTTGGGAGGACATCTGTAAAAACCTGGGGAGGGTGTGCAAGGGAGAGAAATGTGAATATTGAGGTTTTAGGTTACGTGGCTGAGGAAATGTGCTACTAACAGGGCTTGAGCAGGCAGAGTTTGTGTCTCAGCTGTGAATACTGTTGTGTGTTTGTGAAGGCCAGGGCTCGTGTTGCACTGGGCACCTACAGTTTGAGCTTTGCAGGTTGTGTGTTTCATGTAAAGCCAAGATTTGATTTGATTCTATTTATTTGAGTTTTGGGGACACAAAAGGGAAGATAGTTTCAGCTCATCTCCACAAGGTCCAAGCTGAACTAAGTCCAGATCTTGAAATAAAAGTTCATAACCTACACATGTCTTTACATGGGAAATCTCATGTTTATGATCACAGGTTGGAGTTTGGGAACTGACTCCTCTCCAGTCGTTTTTGCTTTCAACTTTTTGCTGAATGTCCCCCAACTTTGCATCTGTGAAACAAAACCAGTTCCTGTTTGGATGGGTCTGATCCATGAAGACTTCACAGGGACCAAAGCAGAGACTTTCCCAGCCCAACTGGATAAACCCTGGGGAATCCTTGGGTTCAGGGTGTCATATTTAGCCGTGGCTTGTAAAGTCCCACACCACCCTCAGCTCTCAGGTGCAGCTTTTTGGGGGCTGAGTGGGACTGGGAGGAACTGGGAGCAGCTGGGTGAGGAGTGTGGAGAGCAAGGTTGCAGAGCCACCTCTTGGAAAGGTGTGTGTGCTGGAGAGACCGCCCTGAAAGGTACTTTTTAAAGCTTTCTCTGCATTTCTGGAACAAAGAGAGTGGTGGGGTGGGGGGGAATAAAAGGGGCTAAAAGCTTATTGACAAATGCTCTCAGAAACTGCAACACAGATACTGTAGTATGTGGTATATGTGTAATTTTAATTGCTTGTAGTGCAGCCCCCTCTCCCCCTCTTTGCTCTCTCCTTCCTCCTCCTGCTCTCTCTCCCCCTGCCAGTCCCCCCCACCTCCCCTCCCCTTCCACGAGTTAATCTGTCGCTCGATTCTCAGCTTTTCTTTTGCTTCTGGTTTCATTTTCAGATGACAAAATTCAAGGCACACAGCTCTGCTGTCTGGTTGCCCTGGTAACGGCAGCCTATTATCGTACCTTGTCATTCATCAAGAAAGAATTGCACTTGACAGAGATAGACCAAAATGCCTGCAGTCTGCAGCATTAAAAAAAAAAAAAAAAAGGAAAAAAAAAGGGAAAAAACTGTTTTCTTTTCTTCCAAGTATGTAAAAGGCCTTTAATGCCTATTTAGCTACATGTTTTATTTAACGTTGCTTATTATCCACTAAAGTGATTGTCGATACTCGTCGAAATAGATATTTCCTCCTCAAAAAAATAGCTCTAAGTCGAATTTGTCATTCTGCCCAGCTTTCAAACCCTTCCACCCTGGTGCACAATATAAAGGAAATGGTTAAATGATAAACGTTTTGCATGTTGAATTGGCCAAGTGACCACACAAATGCTGCCTTTTCTGCTTAATTATGGCTTGTGTTGGTTAGCTTTCCTGCTCCCTTTATAGAGCTTCAAAAATAATTAGCAGGGTATGTAATAAATAATTGAATTTTATCTTTAATTAATCCTTCAAGTGCAGGGTGTTATGGAATACAGATAAGTGTATGTACATAAAAAGTACATATGTGGTGTGTGTGGACACATGTGTTGTATGTATTAAGGAGGCAGAGGTTTCCCTGAGCAGAAAAATCTGTAATCACTCTTTCTGAAGTTGGACCCGTCCCAAATTCATTGTTCTTCAAAGGCAGGAAAAGGTAATTGCTTGTTATTTTGCCTACCTCATCTTTGCCATTTGAATTAACTCAAATTAATTCCTGAAATCTGGGGCCTCATACCTTTTGGTTAGTGTGGACCGAAACTCCCAGTACTGTGATATTTTAAAATCTAGGTATTTTCCTGGTAATTGCTTAAATAGCTCTAATTGAGGGTTTGGGTGTTTTGGGGCTGTTTTATGAAAGGATTTTGGGTCAGTTTTTTGCTTACAGTGGTCAATTTGCTTGTTAAAGGTGAGATATGTTGTAAAATAGGTTTTATTGGCCATGTGGTATTTTAAGTACGTATCCTCCTTGCTTGGGGTTTGAATCTCTGACTGTTGAATCTTTTGTCCAGGGAGATCAGAGAGGCAAAAAAAAAAAAGGAGAAAGAGAGATAGTGGAGGAGAGAAAGATAGAGTGCACTTAAAAAAAGGGGGGGAAAAAGAATTCCTCACGCAGATTGTAAGGCCAGCTCTGTTTATTTTCATGGAGCGTGTCCTGGGTGTTGTACCAGCTCTGAACTTCGGGAGCTCACTTTGCACTCCCCCCCTGAAAACACAAACCTGTGTGTGTTGCTCCTGAGCACTCTGTCCACACGAACCCCCACGTGGGAAGGGATCCACGGGGCAAACACAGGGTTGGGGTGGCACCAAGGCAGCTGCAGGTCTCCTCATGTTTCCAGCATCTTTGGGAAAGGCTCCCGGGACACATCCAGACCCTTCCACGGGAATTTTGGGTTTCTTCCGAGCAATAACCCGCCAACAAAAAAGAGCAGGGCAGGGAGAGAAGGGACGTGGCCCTAAAATGTGTGTAAATACACCCATTCCTAGAGCCACTTGTGAACTTTCTCCTTTAATAACGCCGCGACACCAGCGTTCATTTCCTGTCCAACCTCCGTCCTACCTTTTGATTTTTAAAATCTCCCTTAGGCAAGTGGTTTGGGCAGACAAAGAAATGAACAGGCAGAAACAATTAAACCAGCAGATACAGTGAAAACCAACACCACAGCACTCTGGCAGAATTCGTTCATACACTGCAATTTCTGTCTTGTATTTGATGTTCCAACAGTCGGTTCTTATTCCTGCAGTTTCTTGCAGCCTTCCCCTCGGCTGAAGGAACTCTGCTGTCCCTTAGGACCTCATAAATACATAGAGGCACTGGAAATATTTTCTTCTGTATATTAATATTACATGATAATCTCGTGGAAGAAAAATAAAATGCTAGATCTGGAGCTTCTGAGCTGCAAAATGGCTCTTTTTAAATCCCTTTTAAAAGGCTGGTGTGTGTCTTTATGAAAAATTGGAATTTGGAATGTTTATACAGCCCTGAATAGTGCAAGTGAACATCCTTAAATTAGCTTTTCAAGTTGATTTACAGCCTGAAAATTCTGTAACAAGACACGAGTGTTATCTGGTAAGAAAGGAATAGGTTTTTCTGTTATTGTCTGTCTGTGTGTCTTTGCTGGGAAACAAAATGGGAGCCAAAATGCCAGCCAGAAAATGAACTCGCAGGAGGAGAAAAGGCTACATGGGAGTTAACAAAGAAGGAATTAACTTACTCAAAAATTAAAGTGCTGATTGATTTTCTTAAAAAAGGTATTTTAACCAAGATTAATTGATCAAATCATACAGTACAAGAGAAAAAAAACAAGTCCCTGGGAGTTGATATTTGTTTTAGTTGGGAAAGGGCTGAACATCTATCAGCTATATCTAATTAATTGGTTCTGTCTACTGATGTGTGTATCATTTATCTCTCTGGCTTTCCAGGCTCTTATTTTGTGCTTATATTCCTGGTACCTGAGTAGGTGATAGATCAGAAATTAAGGGCAGCAGGACTGAGTTTTATGTATCTCTGAGTGTTTTTAACCCCGTGCTCTGATTCAACCACCAAAAAAGGCATCACTTGGGTGGATGGAAACGTATTTGTGGATGGTCAGGCCATAAGAGAAGCCACAAAAGAGGTTTTTTGGCCCCCTCTCTGAGAGGAAGCAGGAGAACCTCTCTCAGTAGACTCTACACGTGTTTCAGCAGCTGCTTCAGCTCCGTTTGCCCTCTGGCACGGGGGGAATTGTTGATTCTCCAGCACCCTCTGGGTTCAAAGTCACCCCCCAGAGTAGGTGTAAGTCCAAGGGGTGCTCTCTGTGGGCCTGGCTCAGTAAAACCCCCTGTCCTGCTGTGGTGGGAAGGAAACCCAGGCAAAGGCTCCCAAAAAGCCTCCGAAAATTGACTCTGGAGGTGCGGCGAGGTCTGAGAGGAGGTTGCTGTGTGTGAGAGCCAGATGGAGGTTTTATTGAATCCAGCCTTTGGGTATCGACACAATAAAACACCTCCTGTAAACCAAACTCTTTTTTTTCTCTCTCTCTGCCTCTCTCTTTCCTCCTACTGCAGCGACAATTCGAGGAATGCTGCGAGTAGACCAAAACCACGGCACGGCGTGTGCTTATCTAAAGTTCAGTCAGAACAGGGTGACTCTCCTACCTTAGAATATGTCTGAAATTAAAATGTCACGGCTCAGATTCCCCCTTTAGCTCATGATGAGTTATACCCTGGGCTGCAAATCTTCCCTTGCAGTGACCGATGCTGTTCTGAAAGTGAGATGCAGGGTTGGGGAACTGCTTGAGGAGGGCTCATGGCACTTGTCTCCTTGCTCCACATGCACGTAAACCAGACATTTCTGTACTCTTTTTGCACGTAGAATGGCTGTTTTCAGGGACTGCACTGAAGGTTAAGGTCTAGAATCTGAGAGAGGGTCTCAAATGCCACCCTTCCTACCTCCTATTGCGGAGGTGACAGCCGTGATCTTCCTCCTTAGGCCATGAAACCTTTTCAAATTATTTTAAATTTGCTTTAATTATTTTATTTTGAATTAGTTAAAATGGGGTGAAAGGACTTGAAAGATGTAGCTGGAGAGCTGAAGGGCATATATGAAGGACACTATGGTGACAGTGGCTTTTTCTGCTGAATGCTGTGAAAAAGCCCAGTGGTACCACCCTGGAAATCCAGGAGCTTCTTGGGATTATTTGCATCGAGAAACGTGAATATTTGTCTGTTTTCAGTATTTCTGCTACTGCCATGGGATGGGTGTGCCACAGAGCCACCAGGGATTTGTATCCAGTATGGGATAGAGTTTTCCATCAGGGAAGGGGACATTGTCTGTGTCCCTAAGGACTTCACACCAACATATTGACTCTGGATCTGACTTGCCTTAATTCTTTCTGGTTTGGAGTTGTCTTTTTTGTTTTATCTGCCAGGCTGCTGGGTTTGGTCCTCCCTTTCTTCCTGGTCTTTGTGCACTTTGGGGCAGTGAGATCTTAGACCGAAGCAACTCCAGACTCAAGTGACGGGTGCCCAACAGCACGAGCCTTAAAATGATGACATTGGCAAAGTGATGCCTAAAACTTCTCATTGCCTTCTAGCCTTGGAAATTCTTGGTTCTCTCTGGTTATATTTACAGGATTTTCCTCCTCAACCACAAGTGTTAAAAGCATTTTGGTTTTTTTTTAGCCCCCCCCTTTTAATGAAAGCTGCTGTTGTCGCAGGTTTCCTTGTTTTCAGGGGCTGTTTTTCATGGCAGACACCATAAAAATGTTGTTAAATCAGTGGTAAGAACTCTGTCACCAGTGAGCTGAAGCTGCCAAAGGCATTTATAGATGGTGGTTGAGGAACAAGAGGTCAAATATTGCCATTTTTACCTCGGCTGAGCCCTGACTGACACGGGTGGGAGCTCGGCTGGAGTGAGGAGATGAAGATTTGTCCTACTTAAAGTTGAGCCCCCATCCTGCTGGCAGGGGGTTGTTTTGTTTGGTTGTTTTGATTTGGGAAGCCATGAAACAAAGGCAACTATAACCAGGCCGTGCTCATTAAAAAAAAAACCCTTATTTATAAAGATATTTACTGATAGGGATTAAACAGAGCAGAAAATACATTTTTGTTTGTTTGTTTTCTGGTGGTTCAGGTGCTTTCCCCCCCCACTGCCTTTTGCTGCACGTGAGTCTGTGAGGAGCATTTAGATGTACCCAAGCTGTGATTTTTTAGGGCAGGATGATTTCTGCTTCAGTTTTAAAAAAAAAGAAGGAATCCAATCTTGTGTGGCAGGAAAAGGGTTTAGAAAACAGGTTGAGATCTCGCTGTTTCAGCGGATGTAAAATCTTCTGCCCTGAGCTCTTCTGGCAGGACCCTTTGGGGCAAGTGGGGAGAAAAGAGGGGAAAACCAAAAAGATTCGAAGGCAATTTAAAAAATGACATTTTTAAAATGCCTTTTAATGAGCAACTCTTCTAAAAGCACCTGTCGTTTACTTCCAAATAAGTTTTCCTGGAGGTTTGGTGGATGCTTTGCAATGGCTATTTGTGGTAGGCTGTGTAATCTATAGTCCTGGGCACGGTTTCCAACAGAAAAATCCTAATGAAACTCCTTGTGTAAATGCAGGTTCCTCACAGGAGCAGTAGGTTTGTCCATCTGTGGGTGTAAATCACACCCCAAAGCTTTTGCTCCCCTGCAGGGGTTGAACAAGGTCCCTCTTTGGCTCAGTTCTGACAACTCTTTGACCAGCCACACATCACTGTTGGCTACAAATGATAAGCAATTCCAATATAAAAATCAGACCTTGCAGCTTCTTTGTTGGACAGAGAAGCTGGTTACTTCCATGTGAAACAACAGGAAAACATGGGCAGACTCTAATCTTCAATACTTTTAATAATTTAGCTGCAAATAAGCAATTAATTGCAGAACTAAAGCATCAGGGAAGGTACATGAAATCTTTGTTTTTTCCAAATGATTTGATCTATGGTGTAGGGGAAGTGGAGAATTACTGTGAAGAATTTTAGGAAATATTCCTTGTGCAAGTTTTGTCTCTAACAACCTGTAACTGAGGTTATTGCACTTGTATCTGTATCCTGCCATGGAATAAATATATTCTGCTTAGTTGAAGCCCAGTGAAAGACTCAGCATAGAGGGATTTTTGGTCTTCTTTGAGCATAGCCAGAAAAAAAAATAAGAAAATGCTTTTCTGTGTCTTTTTAGCATCTTCATTTAAAATAAACTGCCTCAAAACTGTGATGCTGAAAAACAAAGGGGAAAGAACAGCTCTTAAAGGAAATGCTCTTAAACATAAGGATATGAGATAATGAAACGGGCTACTGGGATAAGCATATTTATTGGGTTTGTTATGTATCAAATGTAACAAAAGTGAAGTGTCTGAAGAACTCCATGTGTGGTTCCTTCACACTCTTTGATCACACAATTCCCCCTTTAATTCAGATGCAGTAGAGCTTAAGTGGCTTCATTGATGTGTTAAGTGTGGAATGATTTTTGTATAAAATAAAAAAAAAAAAAAAAGGGAGAGAGAGGGAAAAAAAAGAAAAAAAAAAGGACCCCATTATGTGTCCAGAAAAGCCTTGTGTGCACTTGTTTATTGAGACAGGAAGTCGGTTTCCCACACCGAACAACGGTGCCGAAACACTGAAAAATTGTGCAGGGAAGAAAAGTAAAGGAAACTTAATTTTCTACCTGGCAGAAATCGGCCTCCGGAGGAAGGAGTAGACAATGAGATTGGGCTCAAACCGAATAATGGGGCCTGATTGATTCGAGGGAAACGCTCCACACCATTTATATAGGGAGAGGGGGGTTCATGTGCTGCTTTTGTCAGGAAAATGCGAGGCTTTGGTGCGAGCTCTTTGTAGTGGGGCTGCTGCTGCCTCGGTGTTGCTTCGGCACGGCATCGCCCAGAGGAGAAAACACCCAGCACACCGGCAGGTAGAAACACGGCATTTAAATGTATATTAAAACCCGAAAGAAGCAGCAGACTGCTTTCAGGTCATTTCTTACAGGTTTATCACTGACAGAAATCTACGGGAGGCTCTTTGCAGCGAGGCCTCTGGTGCGGAATCAGGAGGGTTTCTTTTAGCCCAGACAAAGGAGCTCCTGCACCTGATGCCCTGGGCCAGCCCTCTCGCACAGCCAACCTGGATTTTAACAGTAAAAACGAGGGAAAAAATATAAATACATCAGATGGGGAGGTTTTTAGGCTGGTGGTTGATATGTGCTTCCTCACACCTAGGAATCTGAACAGGATTAATATCAGGCTCCAGCATTCGGGGGTATCTCAATGTCCCCTTTGGTCAGCGAGCGTTAGGGGCTGGAAGTGAAATATCGAATACGGACGTTTACTGGTGTTTCAGAAGCAGCTGTGAGTGCCCAGAAAGGTCAGAAGTGCAGCAGGCCCAGTGCTGTGGGCTCAGAGCCCGGAGTTTTAAGCGGAGGGAGCAAACCCAAGGTCTGAGGAGCAAGACTGGCACAAAGACATCAAATGACTCACCAAAGGTCACACCAGTTGTAGGTAGCAGAGACCAGACTAAAGATCAGAACTAGCAGGTTCTGTATTTTGCTGCGATTTCATACACCTTGGCTTTTTTCCCCCCTGGTTTTATTCAGCAAATAATGCTGTTTTCTCCCTCTGACACAGTCCTGTGCTTTTGTGCTCAGAGCGCTGAGGTCTCTTTTCTGCTTTGGGAGCTTGTAAAAACGTGTGGTTTCCTCGGCTCTGCTGCCAAAGCCAAGGCTATTCAAAGCAAACAAACACAAAAGAGACCTCCAAAAAAGCAGAGTGGGCTTCCCAAATATTACCTTGAGGTGGATTTGTGCAAAATGGTCATAGGGGGGATAAAAATAACCCAACCCTTTCCTTCTCCCCAGACCAGGTCTGCGGGACCTCGGGGACAGCCCTGGCTGTGTCCCTCCGGGGTAGGCAGGGCTGCAGAGCCCTTCCTCCTTTTACCTGGATGCCAAACCCCCCTCCCAAGTGCTTATAAATCTGGACTGAAGTATTTTTACCAGCCTTTATTTTTTTTTTTTTAAGGCTTGTAAGGCAGGATTTGGAGGGAAAGAGCACATTTTCCCGACACACGTGCGCTGTCCCACTGGCACACGCAGCTCCCCCTTCCCTAACCCTGCTCTCCCAGAGCCTTTTCCAGCCCATATAAAACTCTTCTTCCTTTCAGCACCATCTCCCCACACCCAGCACATTCCTTTCATGTGCACAGACCGATGGCCTTATCTCTCACTCTCGCCCTAATTATGAAATGTGTGGTATGTTGCTGCTCCATGAGAACAGAGAGAGCTGCAACTGGGCAGAAGTTAAAGGACTCTTCTTATTGCTCTTCAGGCAAGCCAGGGTCAGGATAAACTGGCAGTCCGTGCTTGTTTGGGTGGTTTTTTTTTTTAATTCCTTTCTCCTTGAAAAAGGAAAAAAAAAAAAAAAGAAAAAAGTGATTGTTAAACCCATAAGCTACGTCTTGGTTGTGGGGATGATTTGCACTGAGCAAACCTTTTCCAGCACTGAAGTGTTCCTACTGTTTGTCACACCTGACAGGCTCTGAGAACAGCACAGAGGGTTTGGATGCTGAGCTGCTGAGCTCGACCTGGGGCTCTGGCTGTCGTGGGCTTGCCATCAGCACAGTCAGCACAGATATTCCTCTCTGTTCCTGAGAGCTGCAGGACCTCGGTGCGTAGCAGGAGGCTTTCTGTGTCTGGCAGGCATGTGGTCCTTAAAATGCAACTGTCAGACACTTTGCAGTGGGATTTCAAAGGGGATGACTACTGGCTTATGTCTGCTTCCACCGAAATTGTCTGTAGCAGCAAGACAGCCAGGCCAGGAGACGGCTGCCTTTGAAAATCCCACCGTGAAATGCCGTGTATCTGAGAGCTACATCTGAATTGTGCAGAGCCCCCCTCTCCCCCAGTTATTTGAAAACATGAGCTAGACAGCGTTAGCCTGGTCAGCCTTTGAGAAAGGGGAACATATTCGTGACCTGCCATCCGTTCCTGCTCCTCCTGACCCTCCCCCTATCCCCACTTTGTCAGCCCTTAGTGAACCAAAAACTGGCTTCTCTGATTTGAATCATGATTCAGCCTGATGCGATTTGAAATGCCTGAATTCTTAACCCCCTGCATGATGGGATTTTGTCTAATGGAAATGCCAGCAGCCTTTAAGTCAGGCATGGCAGAGCCTTGCCAGCCTCTATACCCAGCATGCTAAATAAATGATAAATATTGTTGCACATATGTTACATCTGTCAAGAGTCTCAACATCACGCAACCGTCGTGTGGCCCTTTATAAGGTGATGAAAGGAGCAAAAACAACAAAAACCCCAGTGCAAACGTCAGATAGGCATTAGAGATTCCCTGACAGTGCAAATATAATGCCCTGTTAGGGAAATAGGCTTGTAAGGATTGGGGACATCTTTATTAGGTGAAGTAAAGAGCTGAAAGCAGTGGGTATGCTGTGGGTTCAGGCTTTCTTTGTGAGGTCAAGGAGCTCCCAGCTCCTCTCTTGTCCTTATCCTGCAGTGGGGATGGTGCTGTTACTATTTTCAGTTAAGAGGTCCCGGGTTCTGCTTTTAAACACATGGTTCAGGTGTGGGAGGAGAAGGGAAGGTAAATAAAGAAAATTCTGATGTTACTCCTAAATATTAGACCTGTAGTCCCACATCCCACTGAAATATTTAGGTCTGCTGAAGGTTGATAGCTACTATTTCACTCTTCCTCAAGGCAGGAATTTTTGGTATCCCTTGGTCTAGAAGGGGCATCTGGCCAGTCATGGAGAGCATTAAGTCAAGAGTGGGATCAGTGCAAGAACCTGCAAGTTCCTTGCCTATCTGAGCTTTGCCAGGGTCACCTTGGAGGGCACCCCACTCCTCCAAAGGTCTTGTCCTGCCTGTGGGAAGGAGAGGAAGCAGGGTGAGGGCGAGCAGAGAGGGAGGAGAAGGCTGTCAGCACGCTGAGCCCCGGCTCTGCCCCCCTGCACCAGCTGGATGCCGGGGAGGGAGGATGCCGAAGCGCTAATGCATCTTCCTCCCTCCAGCACAAACGAGTCCTGCAGAGGAGCAGATCCTCAGAGGGGAGTTTCAGAGCCAGGGTCCCTCCCCAGGGCAGCAGTGCAGGGCTCGTGGAGCTGCTCCACCTCTCGCCCAAGGCTCTGCCTGAGGGCAAAATCTCAGCCCGAGAAACATATTCCCTCCCTCTGCCTCCCTCCTGAAAAATAAGGGTCACAGTGGCATTTACCTCGAAGTCTATTAAAAAACATTGAACTCCCAGAGTGTGGCATGTGTGTTTCCTATTAAGAAGGCAGTTCCAGACTAATAACCATTTTTAATGGCTGTTGTTGTGCTTTGCACTAAATGATATCAGCTATTATTGCAGGAGAAAGGCAAAGGAGCCTGGAAAATTAAATGAAATCCTTCTGTGGAAATTTCAGAGGGGATCAAAGATGCTCCCCAGCTTTTTACTTGAGCCCAGGTGGAACGTTTCCTTGTTCCAGTGTAAGGTAGGGAACCCCTGGAAAAGCACTTGTGCAGAAAGCAGGTATAATTTTCCCTCTCCTTCTTTAAATCAAGTAACTGTTGGAGGTCAGATAGTTTTCTTGATACAAGAAAAGATAGGAATGGGTCCACTGAGGCTTAGGAAGGTCGGTGTCAGAGGGCAAGATGAGTGATGTTTGGTCAATCCCTTATTTGCTCCTCTGTTCTGGTTGTGAAATAAACAAACAAACAAATAAATAAATACATGCTGCTTGTAGGAAGTGATTCATCTTATCCTAAAGTGCATGTGAAAATAGGTTGGATGGGTTTTACCCCAAATGATGGCTGTTCCTCTCCTTCATCTGTAGCAGGAACCAGGGATGACTGGATCTAAGAGCAAAAGAACTTACCTTGAGAAACAAGGCAAGAGGGAGAGCCAGGGACAGGTTTGTTGACCTTCACAATGTGTTTCAAATTATTTGTAGGCTGTGACTGCAAGTTGAGAAAAATTCAAACCAGCCTTGATGGTATTGAAGCAAGTCAAATTTGGCTGAGGCCAAATGGTTTGTAATTTAGTTTAAGACCATGACTGTGAGTCTTAAAAATCCCAAACAGTGGGTCTTGCTGGCAAGCTGAGCATCTATTAATAACTTGGCAGTGAAAGCAGAGGGGTTTGTTCTCAGGGCTCAGCCCTGCCAGGTTTTGAGCTGCCCAGACCTCCCACTACTTCTGTGGGAAGTGAAGTGCCCAGCACTTTGCAGGATCTAACCCTAAGGACGGGCTGCAGGCTCACAGGGATAAATCATGTTTGTTCCCTTAATTTCAGCAGAATTACCTCCATTCAGACTCCAGGCAAAAAGCGCTCCTGGTACCTACCGAGCAGCTCTGCAGGTCAGGGTGATCCATTTAGATTATCCTATTAAAAAAGATGCAGCCTGTTTTCCAAATCCACAGAAATCTAACTAACTTAGTTGCTCTAATTAGCCCCTGCTGCAATTTCCACCATGCTATTAAAATAAGTTATGCTCAAATGCAGTGAAACGCCTGTAAATCAAGTGAGATTAAAAATCCCTTTGGCTGCAGGGATGTGTTTATCATAAAGACTTTAACATCCTAAATTTTTAAAAATGCTGTACACTGAGGGAGTCAGGGTTCATGGGGAGGAGCAGTGTCTTGTTGCATCCTCTCATGGAGCTCAAGGACCGAGACAGACGCTGCTATTCCATTTTCCTTTTTGTTTTTAGCACAAAATATGTGAAGGTTCAGTTGTTTAGGCTGAAGGTGGGTGTTGCTTGGTGCCTGTTCTGAGCCACCTCTCTGGGATTCAGTTCCCAGTTCAGGGCTGGCTTTGAATGAACCTAGCTCTGAAAGGGAATTTAGAAGATTATCCTACTTTTAATGAATGTGGTGTTAAATCTTAATTTTTAAAAATTATTTCTTTAAAAAAGGGAAACCAGTACTTTTAAGTCTTAAACTTACCTTTGAAGTTAAGTTTACATTTGACTAAGAAAGAGAGGTAGATCCTACGTAATCAAAATTACTTTAGGTCCTTTAAGGCTATTTCAGCAAGAGGTGGGTATGCCAGGTGAGAGCATAACCTAGAACTGATGCCTGTCTGGAGCTTATATTTGGTTGCTGAATTCCCTTTTTTTTCTTCTTCTCCTTCGGATCAGATTTACAAGGACATGGAGTGACAGGACAAGAGGGGAGGGCTTTAGGCTGAAGGAGGGTGGACTTAGATCAGATATTAGAAAGAAACTCTTTATTGGGACGGTGGTGAGGTGTTGGCAGAGGTTTCCCAGAGAAGCTGTGGCTGCCCCATCCCTGGAAATGTCCAAGGCTGGGTTGGGCAGGGCTTGGAGCAACCTGGGCTAGTGGAAGTGGTGGAACTGGGTGAGCTTTAAGATCCCTTCCAACCCAAACCATTCTGTGATTCCATGAGCTGGTTGGTTATACCCCTTTGGGTGAAAACCCTCTAATTTGTTATGCTCCACTCTCTCCTCCCCTCCTGTGTAAAGGCCATGGAGAAAATGGGCCCAAGTCTACCTAAAACATGTTAGGAGGTGGGAAGATTTATCCTGGACCCAGTTCCAGAGAGGTTAATTGCCTTGCTGAGGACCAGGTGGGGAATGCTGTGGCTAATCTTCAACCCAACCTCCCTTCCCAACATCACAGGAGAGCAAACCCAGTTATTTTAAGTCGTTGTTCCTTGTGTTTATTCTGGCCCAGGGCTCCCATCCCTCCCCTCCAGCCCCACGGCGGCGGCCGGAGCGTTGCTATGTCACTGCAGAGCCTTCCTGCTCACAGCAGTTGTGCAGAAACCGCTTCCCTCTGCCATTCCTCCTCAGCAGCAGCAATTTGTTATTCTCCAGGAATAGCTGCAGCTTTAGCACCTGTTGTGCAGCCCGAGAGGAGCCCCACAAACAGAACTTGTGTTCGCGGGACCGGACCGGGATCCGCTCGGATTTTTCCCCCGATAGAATTCCCCTTCTGTTTCACCAGACAAATAATCTGTTGCAGCTCCCATTGCTTCTTATCTTTTGCAGCTTGGCCCCGTTCCATGCACCATTTTGTTCTCAAAGATGCCTAAAAGCTGATTCCTCAGCGCTAGCCAAAACAAATGAGAGTCTTGGCTGGCGGCGTGGCAGCAGCAGCTGGTTCCACTGTGGCTCCCACACCTAACACTGGGGCAGCCTTGGCTGAGATAAAGACCCTTTTCCCTCATTAGGGGTCTGGGGAGAAGCAGGAGGGAAGCAAAGGGCTGTGTGGTTGTTTGGCTGATCTTGGTTTCACTGTAGGTGTTTATTAGAGGTGCTTATTCATCGTGTGTTGTCCCAAGGCCTTTGTCACAACAGCCTCTCAGGGCACAGGAATAGGAATGGGGATGCCCAGGATCTGTCCCAGACAGTGTGACTGGGGGTTTTCCCTGCCTTTCCTTGCCATCACACATGGACAAACCCACATAAAAGGCCCCCGGTGCCAGCTCGGCCCTATAAGCACTGGGGCAATGCAAAGAGTCGTATATAACGTCTAGTTTGTCAGCCCTGGTACACGTGGTTGATCCTACAGCATCCCCAGGAGATTTTTAATGCCTGCAGTGAACACCATCTGAGTTAGAAAAGCGAAGAGAAGGTGTTGAGGAGACGTGGCAGTTCGTGAATAAAAAGTGCAGCAAAAAAAACAAGGCCCAGGAAGTTTCTGAACTTCTGAAAAGTTGGGATCTAGACTCAGTGTGGATCTGAGCTTTCTGGTGCTGCAGTACCAGTCACTACTCCAGAGGTGTGAAGCTATTGCAGGAGCTGATTGAGCTCTCAGCTTCTGCTTTGCAGATTGAAACTCTCTTTTCCATGTTCATGCATCCCTTAATTTTCCTAATCATTCCATGCCAGGTCAAGGGCTTGTAATTGGGAGGCTCTCGGTAAACAGGGTGGGTTTTGGGACTCCCTGGTCTCTCACTGTTTCCCCTTAATCTTAATAATACCATTTTAGGGCTGTTGTGGGGATAAAAAACAAAACTATCAAGGTGTTTGGCTGTATAGAGACGGGGAAATCATAATGGATGGATGGATAGATGGATGTATGGATGGACAGACTGATAGATGTGTTCCCTCTGTAAGAGGGGAGGGTCAAGCTGGTCAAAGACTTGTAGACACTGTGTCTCTACTGAGCCGAGAGAACATTATGTCACCGTGAAAATGCCACGCATTTTGTTTTAAAAGGACATCATGGCAAGGCTTTAATCAGATCTCTCAGTGCCTTAGACAGCTTCAGAACCTGATTCAATAAAAACATGGCTGGGCTCCAGCACCATGAGGAGAAGCAGACTTGCTGTGGGGACTTATCTGTGCCTGCACAGCCTCTGCTTCGGAGCACTTTTGGCCACAGGAGCCCAGGCTCCTCTGCTGCTGAACAGGGACTTTCTGAGGGGGGACACCAAAAAAACCCAGCGATGGGATAGGATGTTTGGGTGGGGGAGGCTAATTGATTTGACAGTTAATCAAAAACTACTAAGGGAAAATCAATATAGAGTAAAACAATCTAGTCTTCAGTTCTATATCCTATTCCCAGTGGCATTGTTGATTGTATAGCATCAATGTCATCTATTTTAGATGGAAATGTTACCAACTATAATGCCACTGTTGATGTTTCAAAACGATTCTAATCTCATTTCAATAATAGCTTCTGTCTCTCTTAGTGACACACATGCCATAACATTCTTGGCTAAATTGACAGCACTAATAACACACTCAGTTTTTATGTTATTCGGACCCCTGTCTGCATTTTTTTTGAGCATTCGGGGGTTTGCACAGCACGAAGGGTGAGCACCTCCCCTGAAAACCTCAGGTAAAGGAGTGCCTGGACATTCCTGATGCTGTGCTGGCACTTGGAGAGTCACCTCCTCAGCTAAGAAGGGTTTGGGGGTTAAGGGGTGACTCCTGAGCTGGGAAGGTCTGACTGGAGGGATCTGCTTGAGGTCTCGGGGAGTAATTCAGGAAGGGCAAGGTTATGGCTGAGCTGATGGCCAGGCTTGTGGTTTAACTGCTGGACTATGCACTTCCTCCTGAGGTCTTGAGTCTCTTCAAGTGGACTAAAAAAAAAAAAAAAATCCCACAGGGAAATTCCCTGCTGGTTTTCTGGAAGCCCTTTCCTTCTCATCAAAGCCTGACATGCCGGACTCCAGGCCTCTTGTGTGGTTTTATGGCATGTTTGGTTTTTGTCCTGCTTGCAATTCAGAAGCGAAAAATGAGTGTGCAGCGATGGGCAAAGGGTGAGATGGACACCTCATGATGAATCAGGTTCTCCAGACAGAGCAGGGAGTTCTCAGCTCCGGGATGTGTCACTCGGATGAAATTCAGAGTACAGCTCATAGTCCTTTCTTGGATTAATACGATTTAAAATTTAAGGAAGCCTCCAGAACGTTTTTGTGAGGAAATTTTTGGTCTTGCAGCAGGTTTAGTGTCTTCCCAGCCTCCTCTTGTACCACGCTGAACAATAAATCCACTGACCAGGCAAAGCACTTAAGCAGATGCTTTGCTATACACTTGATTTCAACTCTGCTGATCATGGCTTAGGCTTAAATTTTAGCAAATAAAAAAGTCACACTGGGGTGAATGGACTTGAAGGCTGTGCTGGGTTTTAAGCTTGGTCTTTGCCAGAGCCCTGCACTTGAACCTGTTTCTGGAATACACAGGACATAACTGGGAACACAGAAACAAAATCTTTCCAGTAGATCCTTCATTTAAAACAGCTTCCCTCTTCAATTATCAGCTGTGGGTTTAAAAGGGATGAGAATTGTCTTTTCTTTCTGATTTTATCTTTTCTTCCCTCCTCTCTTTTTTCAGGGGAATTTTCCCTTTATTAACTTTTTCAGCATAAAACGCAGAAAATAAATGAACAAACGAAACCCGGAGCAATATGTGAGATCTTTAATTCAGCAGTCATTATTATTGACATCAGGAGAAAGAAATGCAAGAGCCCAAGTCTATTGCTTTAAGCTGGGATTTTCAGAAGAGCCTGCTGGAGTTTGGTGCTCAAATCCCACGAAATCCCCTTTATACTTTCCACTTCTCTTTCTTTTCCTTTAATTTATTTTTTCTCTGACATGGGAAAGGCTTGGAGCATTTTGTTGCTTGTGTGTTATTACATGATGTTTAAGATCAGCACTGAGGATTGAAGCCAGTTCAGGGCACAAAGTAACAGGCAGTTCCTTCCCTGAGGGTGGATGAGAGGTTGTGGAACCAAGTGTGGACTCCCCATCCCTGGAAGTGTCCAAGGCCAGGTTGGACAGGGCTTGGAGCAACCTGGGCTGGTGGAAGGTGTCCCTCCTTATGGCAGGGGGTGGAATGAGATGATCTTTAAGATCCCTTCCAACCTAAGCCATCCTGTGATGAGGAGAAGGGAAACAGGACACAGCAGTGGGAAGCTTTGCAAACAAAGGGTGAGAGGATGAAGAGGAGGGAGCCGTGGAAGGGGGCAAGGCAGCTGTGAAAAAACCCACCCTATCTTGCTGGGACAAGCCAGCCTGAAGCTTGCTGTGATTAGGCCATCACTGAGCTCTGTTTTCCTTTCTTTTCCTGACAGAGGAAAATTCATATTTTGGAACACACCTAGTAGAGTTTTCTCAGCTTCGCTTCCCCTTTTATTACTGGGGAATCACCTCCTCAGCACAAACCAGGGGTATGACCCTGATTCAGGCAATTAAAGCTCTGAAGGAATTCAGGAGTGCAGCAGATTTTGGGTTGTCTATGCCAGTCCTTCCTCTAGCACTGATTTCTGACCTCACCACGGCCTCTCTTACGAAGGTGAGGTACCAAAACATAGTGGCTGGTGCTGCTCTGACCTTTTCCTTTTTTGAGTGACTGGCTATCCCAGCCCTTCCCCACACGAGGAGGAGGAGGCTGTAATCACAGGAGGAAGGGAGCTGCTGGATAATCAGCATGCAGAGTGAGGAAAAGGTCAGGATAATCCAGTGTGCAGCGGAGATGGATGTGCAGATAGGCAATACACAAGCACAGCTCGAGGAGCAGAGATGTGTTTTCTAACCTTCAAAGAAACTTGTGCTCTTTCTCCTATTCCCTCCTCACCCAAAGCAGCCCACAGACTTGTTATTTTAAAAAAAATGCCTGTATTCTTTGCAGGTTTTCACAGATAAAATGCCTTTCCTGCCTTACTGTCTGCAGGACAGGAATGAGATTCAGGGGGAAATACTAGAAACTTTCTAGCGCCGTTTCCTTTCAAAATATCATTTCAGATATCTTGCCTCTGCTCAGTTTTTTACCCTTTTCCTTAAAAAAATTATGAAAAGAGGTATTACATGAATATTGTAAGAGGAAACCTGTTAAAAACTGCAAGTAGAGTATTGTGAGTCGTGCTCCCTTTATTTTCCCTGGTGAAACAGAATCAGCAAGAGAGAAGAAGGAGAGATTTTTAGAAGTAGTGGTTTTTTCTGTTCTCTCAGCTGCAGGATGGAAGATTTGAAGCAATCATAAAGTACTGAAAATTTCATGGCCAAATATCTAATATTTCTTATTATTACCCCTCCTGCAGAACAGTACAAATTCCTTAGCTGCGAGGAGGTGCTCAGGGACAGTATCAGTCTTGAAGTTGAGATACCTGAATTTATCACAGGAATTAGATGGATGTCCTACTTCAAATTTGCATGCCTACCGGCAGCAGAGGGACGTAATTGAAGAATAAAATCTAAATAACATGTAGGAGGAAGCTCCACGTTATTACAAATCAGTTTGGTTATCTTCATTAATCAAGCCAGAAATCAGTCCTCTCCTTTCTTAGAGCTTTCCTTCACGAGACTCAGAGCAACCCAAAGGGTAGAAAATAATTACCCACAATTAAAGAATGTGCAGGACAAGCCAAGGTCAAGGTGAAGCTCGAGGGATCTTCCATTAGTCACTTTAAGGCAGGTTGAGAGCAGGCTAATAAAAATTCTGACCTTCGTTATTTTGTTGTCTAAGAGCAACTGGAGCTTGTTGAGCAGAGAAGGGGGTGTATTCCTCTTGTCATTCCTCATCAGGGGAGTCACAGGGCTGATTCTTAGTCATAGCAAAGTCTTATTGAACCCAAAACCCTGCAGACTCTTCTCTCCAAACAGCTGGCTGAGAGGGTATAAAACCTGAGAACGAGGGTTTGTAGCAGTCGCTGATTCATTCATGGCTTGTTTGCCATGATTTTGGTTGTGTCTGTCCCGTTCCTGCTGGTTTGGATTCTGGCATTACCATTCCTTTTTATCACCTAAGAAATAATCCTTCCCTCCCAGTCCTGTCAAGAGCATTTGCCTTGCTCGGGTCTCCATCCTCTCCCCGTATCGATTGCTCCGCTTTGCTTTACGAGTCCTTCAGATGTTCTGGGCACAGCTCCTTCCTGACAGCCCTGCAAGGTCATGTCCGTGTCCAGGCAGCCAGAAATGCAAATATCTCCCCCAAGTCCCTGCATGAAGGAAGGGGAAAAAGAGAACCAAACACATCCCCACACCCAAGTCAGCCCCTGTGCCCTTTGGTTTGCCTCCAGATTTGAGGAGTCTCTCCCTGAAATCGTATTTCTCATGAAACACTGCTAAGGATGGGATTTAATCTGGATTTCCTGCTGGTTAGAGGCTGGTGTAGCCTCTGGTACAGGATCTAAATCAACATCACCTCTCCTTAGACTGGCACCTTAAGATGTTTTGCTTCAGGCCTGGACAGTTTGTGACAAAACAACCCAAAACCTGGTATTTTCATGGTCACTGTTCAGTGCTTGTGCTTTAACCCCCCCTGTGCCACGGGGAACCCTGGAATTCTGTGTGCCCAGGGCTTGCAGCTCACTGATGGGACAGGTCATTTCTAGATGGTCTCTGCAGGCTGGAACCACATTTCAGCCTTGCAGGCACCCAGCTCTTACGAAGTCTGGTTGGATTTGTTTGGGAATTCACTATCCAGCCCCAGATGATTGGTTTTATTCCTTTTCCTAATGCTCTAGCCCCGTGTATGGCCTTCCACAGTGAACTGCCATTTGAGTCCACCTTAATCTTCCTTTTCCTGCGGGGTCATTTTTCCAGGAGGGTAGTGAGGGTTGAAATATCCACGTTTTTGTCTCATTGCCTACAGACAGGGACATCATCCCAGCCTCCAGCAGCGAGGGGGCAGATGTCACCTCCTGTCACCTTTTCTCATGAAGATTGATGCCTGTTCACTCCTTCCTTTCTCTGTAACTAAATACCCACCAAACATTTAGCAGATGTAGAGCTGCAGAGCCTGTACCTGAGGAGGGTGAAGCTTCAGGAGGACCTGACAGTGTCACACAGAGGGGGATACATTTCAGAGAGGTCTGTCTGCCCAACTGGACCTCGTCTCAGTTAACCACCTGTTCAGGGGTGAGTTGTCTCGGTGGAGAGAGATGAGCACTTCCAGAGGATGATTTATCCTGTCCTATAATGGGATAAACTGCCCGTTTTGTACCACCTTTTCCTTTACTATGTGATCACAGAAGACTGTAGGTAGAGATATGTATATTTTACATCCTAAGCTGGCTGAGATGATGTCCATGTGTGAGAACACTGAGGAAAGCAAAGCTGGTCTTACTTTGTCCTTTTTTACTACAATTTCTTTCTTCCTTGTTTCCTCTGACTTTGGGAGACAATGTAGGAGAGATTTATTGCCAAGACAAGATGTCAAATTGCTGTGATTAGAGCCAGGTTAAATCTGTATTTTTTTTTTAGCCCCACTGGCTCTTCCTACCCATATTCCAGACACCAAGGGAGGACAGCTTATGAGCTCAACACTCAAAGGAAAATGAAGGAGCTTTGGGGAGTGAGCACTTTGTGAGATGGGACCTGAATTAATCCCTGCTGTAAATCCATCCGAGTTCTTGTCAGATTGGGCTGAGAGCAATGCAGGTGATGAACAGGAGGCAGGTGATGTACAGGGTGACTTATTTCTCTACAAAACCTGCCTTCTATCTTACTCCTTGCTGCTCACATTTTACAGCCCCTGTGTTTAATAACTTTGGGATGGACAGCTGTGAACTTATTGGTTCTTACTCTTCCACCTTTTCTGGAGGTAGTTGGGCTTTAGGCTACAGAGGGTCAAGCCAGATCCAGCACAAACCAGACCTAGCACCCCATTTTCTATTCTATGATCTGATCCATCCTACAAGACCATTCCAGGAGCTTCAAAACCACCAGAGACTATTAGATTCCAGTCTGTCCTGTTTTCTCCTCACGCTGCCACTGACTATTAACACTTAATACACCACAAAGCACCATCATTTCCTTTCCAGCCCTGTGCAGAGAGCAGAGATGATGAAGGCAGTTCTCCTGGCTCTTCCCAATCCTGCTCTTCATTTGGATCGGCCCCACACTTTCTTTCTTCCAACCTTCCTTAAAAAAAAGCCCTGCTGCTCGTGTCTCACATCCTCCCTGAACACCCTGTTTCTGTCCTTCTCATTTTACCTGGCTGCAGCACAAACAAAAAGAACATTAACATATCTCCCAGGGGCTGACGAATTCACCCTCGCTGCAAATCCCAGGCACTTTGTACCTTTCTTGGGGGTTTTATTCATTCCCTTTGGCATCCCTGCAAGAACTCATCTCTGGGTTCCCCATTCCCAGGATGAACTTGATATACAGCAGCGTGGCTAATCCTGTTACTGAGCCCAGGGGTGGACCATGAAGAGCTGCCCGTGCCCAGACGACGTGGCTCCATCCCTTGCCATGAGTCATTCCAGCTGCTGGAGAATGCTATCTCTGTAGATTCCCCCTTTGGAAGAGGAGGATGGAGGCTGCTCCAGCTGAGCAGTGAAAATATCTCCCCCCAGTTTGCAGACAAGAGGGCTCTTTGAGAGACGTTCTCGAAGGAAATGCCACGCATGGCACAAACACCCTCCAGCTCCAAGGCCAGAGGATAAAAGCCACATATGCTGGCACAGATTAGATAAGAAACAACCATATGTTTCTGCACTGAACCCACTGTAGAATCAAGTTAGCTGGTGTATCTGCTCACAGGACAGGTCTTGGCATATGGACATGGAGGGGAGTCCGTAGGTGTGCGGAGGAGAAAGGTTTGCCCTGCTCTGGAGCAGGGAATCACAGCCAGGGTGGGATGACAGCAATTAGGGGTGGAGATTAATGCCAGTGGGTCTGAGAGCGTGATTTCAGTGGAGTCACTTCTGATTTACAAGAGAAAATGCAGGTCCAGCAGCTCCACAACCTCGCTGAGCTCGGCGTCGTGTTTTCCCTCCTGCCAGAGCCAAGCAGTACAAGACACACATGTACATACACATGCTATTGCAGCACAGCATTTCAAACACAGGCATGGCTTAAACTTCATCTAAACCCACGGAAAACACCACCTTCTGTTTGCCTTGCAGTGGAAGTCAAGTGTTTTCTAAACAGTCACGTATTTATTTATTTATTTCTCAAGTGACAGGCTAAACCCAAGTGAGCTTTTTCCCCCCCATGGTATTGGCTGGTTTTGCCAGTTAGCAGACTCAAGGTAGGTTTTGTATTGGGTTGTTCTCACTTTCCCTCTCCACTGCTGATTCCTGACCAACTCAGTTGCAAGGTGCTGACTGTCCCATAGATAAAAGTTTCAGACCCTGGTATCTGATGGTAAACCTGGCTGGGCTGGTCCTGTCCTTTAATTCCTTGATTTCTCTGATCCACTGGCTGCTAAACCACTTGTTTCTGTCTATTCAAGTTATCCTTTTATTTCTCCTTATTTTCTGTTTGCACTTCAACACAAAATTTGACTGCAAACTCATTAGAAACCAGAGAAAGGCCAAGGGAAAAGTTGATTTGTGCAGTGAAGGAAGAGTGATGATGGTGAAAAATCTGAACACAGAGCCTTTTTGTGTTTATTTTTTTTTTTTTTAATGATGCTGGAAATTTAGACATCTGAAATGGTGATGGGGCTGAGGAACTTCATCCTCTAATAGTTACAGGCTGCTTGGTGCAGTCTCTGAGCTGTTAACAGGGATCTCAGAGAGCAGGAGGAGGGTGGGGGAAGGAACATCTCCGAAAGGACACGCGAGATGCTGAGCTCCAAAAAAAAAGTTGTGAAGGGGAGGTGTGAAGTCCAGGAAGAGGAGAATTGTAGACTAGTCATTTCAGTGCCAGCCAATGGGAAATTTATTTGGGGGGGGGATGAGGGGAGAATCATTGAACCAAGTATCTGTTCATACCTAAAGGATAACGAGGAGGACAACGAGACAGCAGGGATTTGTCAGGCGAGTTGTGCCTGAGCAGTTCCTGGGCTGGGATACCCAAAATTAAATCCTAATAAAATCTGGAGTTACAGATAAATTAACAGGCAGGTTATGTGGGATATTTCATACTCTTTATGGCCCAAAGATGACAGTGATATTTGCCTCCAATACCACCCTTCCCTGGGCTTGATTCCGTTTCACTATCAGGAGACTACAAGGACCTGTTCCTCAAGAACAGAATCACCTCCTGAATACCAAAAATCACCTCCTGACTCACAGATCACTGGGACAACTCCACTCCTCCCAGGAAATGTGTGTGGCAGTACCAGGAAAAAAGCACTCAAGAACCAGTGATTAAAAAAAAAAAAAAAAAAGATTGGCTAAACCAGTGAGTTTATTCTGAAGTGTTTCCAAATGGCCACACATCTTTGTTTCAGTGGTGAAAATCCCTTTTTAAAAAATTATTTTATTTGATCAATTAAATGCTACCAATTTCTGGATGCCCTAACCACAAATTTGCTAAATTCCTGAGCTAATGAAAGGCTGGCTTGCTTTGACATGAATGGGAGTTTTGTTGGAGTAACAATCGAATAAGGACTTGGCCCAAAGACAGCAAGGAAAACATTTAGATGTTAAATATGTATTCAGAAGACCTTTCTTGAAATCTTTTCTCTTACAGTAACAGGATAGTAATTGTGTTCTCTAGAAGGGACAGTTCAGTGAGATGTCCAGCACTTCTCAGCATTTAGCAGAGCGAACAAGAAACTATGCAAATATTTTAGTTTAGAAATACTTGCAGCTCCTTTTCAAACAATGAAAGCCTCAATTAAAGCCAGATCTCTGTTATTTAAAAATTCCAGGCAGCAACTGAGAGAGAGAGAGTGTGAGTTCCATTTTTCTTCCCCTCACTCTCAAACATAAAGTTCAAGGTATTTGAGAGTCAGGAAAATTGTGTCTCAGCATTAAAACTGTGAGAGCTGAGGAGGCTGAAGCTGTGATTCTTATCTTCTAAAGAGTTTTGCAGTCATCAATACCTAAAGTAAGCTGAAGTACAAGAAATAGGTGACCTTAATAGATATAACTCTGTATGGGTTCATTGTACCATGAAATTAAATTTTTAATCTGAATTGATGAACAAAAATGCTGGTTTGATCCTCCCCACACACAATAGTTTAAATACTTTGGTAACTATTTCACTTCCAGAATGGAGCTGCACAAACAAGGTCAGCAATAATCCACTTCATGGACTGTGGGCTGGGATGATCCAGGAACAAAAAAGGTCCTGGCGACTGTTTTTGCTTTGTTTAGCAGTTGCAAGAAAGATTTAGGATTATTGGGAAGGTAAAATGATGTTCTTTTGCTGCTTATAATTAAAAACATAGGGGTTAATCCCAAGTCACTAAAATCTGTGGTCACTGAGTCTTTTGATGGCTTTGGAAGCAGTTCCAGGCTTCTGCTTTTTTTTCCCAGTGGAAGCCACTGGTTTTTGTGCATAATCACATTCAGTGACACCTTTTTCCTCTGAGCTCCTCCCATTTCAGCAGGATTCCCTTAAAAGTGATGCTCTTCCTCCCTGGTACCTTTCAAATCCTGCCAGGCTGAATTCCAAGCAGATCCGTTGTCTAGGAGGGAATTGCTCGCTGTTTTACAGCTTCTGACCACTCGACCTCAAGAATGTTGATGTAAGTTGTAGAAGCTGAAATAGAGATATTCATAGAGGATCTCCTGCCAGAAAAAACCACCCAAAACCCCAAAAAAAGAAGACTTTATCTAATGTCTTTATTTTTAAAAGCCAACTTTTCCCAACTTTTATCAAGTCTATCAATATTAAAGATGCTCTTGGGCCCACCATCTTATTTCCAGCTTCCTCTGCCCCTAAAATTCCTGTCTGAGATCTCATGAATAAAACCAAACAGGAATAAAAATAAAGGAAAAATCTTCTTTTCATGGGTACAAAGCCTGCCCTGGGATGTGCTGGTCAGCTGGAGCTGTCAGAAGGGCTGGAGGAATTATCTGCTATTATCTGCCGAGTAAACACAAGCACAAAGTGAAAACTGATGCCGTGGCATTTTTTTTTTCTAATGCAACAGGCACGGCCCTCAAAACCTGAGTATTGGAGCCAAATGTTGTGCCATGGCCCTATACAATGGCCCTCTTTGACAATAGCTCAGTGCTGAGGTTGTTATGAAATCCAGGCTATTTTGGGAGGGCCCTATTGTTCCTGTTTTATATGCGCTGCAGACTCGCGTCTCGGAAAACATGGAATTCATTGCAGAAGTTGTCGGTGCTGCTGGAAAAGCTGGAGGTTTGGCCCCACTGAGAGGGGAGAAGTGTTCTCCTGCCATCCAGAGCCTTGGGGACAGCTGGAATCCATAGGAAAACACCAGCTTTCCCTGCTCCCTCTGGGAAGGAGAACCAGTGAGAGCTGCCAAGCAGAGCTGATGTTCAGCTCATCACCCTTTTTATAACAAATTTTAGGAGCACCCATGAGTGTCCTGGAGGTATCTCACCTTCTTTGTTGCTTCTCAGAGCAGCATCTCATTTAGCAGTGAAGGAGGATAAAACCAGTAAATATCCAGCTGGTGGAAGTCTTTAATTTCCTGAAACAAGGTGGTTTTGTCCCCATAATGAAGCTGACTCATTGCTGCCATTAAATAGGAGGGGTTGCTGTGTCTCTTCTGCTCTCTGATGGCCTGGTTCTGCCCTCCTTTCTCTCCCAGAAGACAAGGTCATGCCATTAAAGTTAATACCATGATGCACGTGGCAGGAAGAGGAACGTGAGCTATTTGTGTGCTCTCCATGTCACTGCTTCACTTCCACACTTATTTCACCCTGGAAAGTAAGATCTTCAGTGAGAAGGGACTGCAAAGCCAAGTTTTAATGTCTTTGCAAAAATAGTTGGGCATTTCCCATGGGATTCCTCATTCCTGCAGGAGACCCCTGTCCCTGAGCTTGTCCATACCCCCAAAATGCCCATGTTTTGTCTTGCTCTCCCTGTGCAGCCCCATTCCTGACTCCACAGCTGCATCATCTCCTCAGATTGCCTTTGATTCTCAACAAAATGTCAGTCCTGCTGTAATATTGCCTGATTTGAGTTAATAATTCCAGGTGAATCGATGATCTAGTGATTTATTCAGTTATCTGTAAGGTAATTCTAGCCCTGGCCTGTTTTAGAGAGAAAACCAAGCACTCAGGGGTTTTATGGGGTTATGAGAATTAGAGAACATCAAGAGGAAAAGGGTATTTCCTGTTGCCTGGTTTACTAGTGGGCTCTGTGGAGATTGATGTTAATATTCTGGATATTTGTTAATATTCTGGATCTTGATGAGGCTCTGGACTAGTTGTGTAATTTCTGCAGTTCTGTGCCATTATACTCTAAAAAAAAGATACATCAATATTCAACCCTACAAAATAATTAGCAAA
>JAYRBT010000067.1:3927147-3951744 GCA_036023395.1 Myiotriccus ornatus
TAATTTCTGCAGTTCTGTGCCATTATACTCTAAAAAAAAGATACATCAATATTCAACCCTACAAAATAATTAGCAAAATTTATTTGAACCCATGGAGATGACTAAAAGAAACTCCCTTCTTTAGTTTTTTTGTTTTAGTTTTTCCTTTTTCTTGTGTGTTTCTAAATAATTCCTGGCTTTTCAAGACTCCTGTGCTTATAGAGACATCCTTCCCAAAACTGAGGACTTGTAATCAGACTGACAAGTGGACTGAGAGCTGGCAGAATTACCCACGAGGTCTTGTAAGCTTAGTCATGGTTCCACAGAAGGAAAACCTCCCATTATTTCATTCTTTGCTTCTGATCACCGTTCCCAAACGTCCCAGCAGAGCTGGGAGTTTTCCTAGTCCAAGGAAACTGTGGGTTTGTGCATCCTCATGCAGTTTTCCTGAAGTTACTGTAGGTTTGGACAGTCAGCCTTTCCCTGCTGAGATCGATCTGAGCAAATTTAGAGCCATCGAAGCTCATTAAATATTTATCGATGTTTGCTGCATGTGTATTTTTTTTTCCCTTTTTCCCCGTTTAAACCAGTTCCAAGTTTGTGCCCTGAATGCAGATCAGCAAATGAGGAGGGATGAGGAGCCTGCAGACAAACGATGCTGGTGCACTGGTTCCTGCTACTCCTTTCATCCTTCCATTTTGGGAGGCAGAATAAGTGACAGGTAGCCCAGAAGTGGTTCATTCTCGTGGGGGACAGGACTGTGTCCTCCCCTGTGAGCGTTAATGGGAATTAGGGACACTGTGTGGAGAGTGGAGCACATGGGGAGAAATGTTTGTTATCCAGTGTTTGTGTCTAAACCGAGCACAGGTGACAGGAGCTGGACTGGCAGCTCCTGGGAACACAACATGTTCCCACGTGCAGCCCAGCATGGCAGTAGCAGAATCCAGGAGGAAACTTCCCCGGGCTCATCTGCAGGGTTCCTGCACTGCTGATGGGGAGGGATGTGCTCCCAGTTCTGTTTTAGCTCAGTCCTGGGCTCTGAGCTCGACTGCTGAGTGATTTCAGGCCTGACAGCAGCCTGACGTGCTGACATGGGTGTGTTTGCTCATGTGCTCCACCTTTAAGAGAAACCACGAGGGACTCGTGGGCTTACCTGGAATGAATCAGGGAGGTTCTGCTGGAGGAAAACTGAGCTACTTGGTGCTGGCTGAGCATCAAGCCCAGAGAAATGGAAGTGTGTGGTTTATCTGTTTTGCAAAATTGTCTGAGCAGTGGCTTGCTTTGGAAGCTCACCAGCCTTCCCAGCCTAAATTTGGAGTGCTTTCATGTGCCAAAGCAGTTCTAGCTGAAGGACCGTGCAGCATCTCCCAGGCAATGTTCCCATCCTCTATTGACTGAAACGGTGTAGCCCCTGTTGTTTAAAATACAGCTGCAATCTGCAACAGCAGAGCATTTTACCTCCACTCTGAGTGCTTTATTCTCCAAGGAAAGCCTTTTTCTTCTCTCCCCCAGGCCCCCAACCCAGCATTTAAACCCAAGTAGGCAAAGCCTCGAGGGTCCCTGCCTATATCTAATCATGGGAACTATTGCTTAGTATTGATATTGCCTTATTAAAGCAATTAGCCAAGCATTTCAGAAGCTTGTTAATGCTTCTGGAGTGACTTCTAATGAGGGATAATGATAACAAGCATGGAAGGTCTCTGGTGAACTTTAGATAATGATGTAAATCTGAGAAAGGTCAATGGTATTTGTGGATTCAATGATGGCCATCCCATTTCCGTTCATTACCTAGTTCAGCTTTTATTTTCCCTTCCCAGGCCGTTTGCATCCGCAGGAACATGTTCCTTATCCAATCTAGAGCCCCACCACTTGATTCACAGATTGACTTAGCCATGAAATAAATGATGCTGAGCCTTAGTGCTCCTTGTAATGAGCTCAAGTCTAGACAAGAACAAATCAATTAGCAGAAGGAAAGCAGAAACAACAGGAGGCACTACACAATGACAATGTTTGCATTTACATAGCAAAACATTTGCCCAGAAGATCCCAAAGCAGGCACACCACAAGGAGCACTGGAGGTGCAAAGGATGATGCCAGAGGGAAGTGAGATCAAACAGGCATAGAAAGGTACTACAGGGGGGGCAAGAAATGGAGCTGGGAAGTTCAGGTATGACAGCAAGGTCTGGAGCAGTCACACTTGAACTTCTGATTAACTTTTATACAACTATTAAATGTCTGTATTGCTATTAAGTAGGCATTTGCTGGCTTGGAAATATCACTGATGGATTTCCTGTGAGTCCCTGTGCCTGCTCAGATCCACAGCCCACAGGAGTCAGTGCAACACTGACTTCACCCAGCAGTGCAAACAAGGCTTTCCAAAGGGGTATAAAATCCTGGGAGAGCTTGGAAAGGCTGCAGGGGTCACACCAGGCCCTGCCTCAGTGCAGGACGACACATGAGGTTTTGGCTGAAGGAGGCAGACGTGAAGGCAGAGCGTAGCAAGAGGAAGGGAATTTCCACCCTGTGACAGGGTGTGATTCTGATATGAACTCTTTTATTTCTAAAGAGCCCCAGAAGCGGTTTGAGGGGTAAAGCAAGTGTGTCTCAGTGATAGACCCAAAGAGCTGTCTATTTAGGAAAAAGGATGGAGAGAGATGGCTTGATTACTCCGTGCTGGCACTCCACTGGTACATTCATGAGATACCAAAAGGCCATTTAATCTTCTAGAGATAAGCATAAAAGCCTATTACCAAGCCAGGCAAATTCAAAATGGAAATAAAGTGCACTTTTTAGCTGTCCTGCTCTCCCTGACCTGTAGGCTGGTTTTTCCCAGGTTGATCCTGGACATTCCAGCATCACCTGGATGATCCCTGGAGCACAAACTGCATCCTTGCTGGTGAGGCTCCCCTTGATTCCCCCCCTGTGCCTCAGTCTCCCCCTCTGCTCAGCAGCCCAAATTCTGCTGGAATTCCTGACCTGCCAGGTGCTGTTATGAGGATTAATAATTAACAGTGAGATTTTTGAATCTGGGCTGACTCTCCAGAGTTCAGAGAGTTGTTCCGGGCTCGTACAGAAATCAAAGGAGGCAGAAGGCAATTGTAAATCATTTTCAGGAAGTAGTTTCATGCCTTTGGTGGAAAGATGTATAAAAGGGAAATGTATTAAACAGAATGATTTCCATTCACACATTCTTCACTAATGTTTTGAGCCTGTAGATCACCTTCTGATTATTAAGTGCAAATATTTGCTCTTTGTTTATTATTCTGCATCTCTTTAAGGTTGAAGAGGAAGGGAAGGAGGAGAGGGGCAGATGGGAATTATTAAATAGGTAAATAAAAGACCAGTCATCACATGAATCACTCCATTCCCCAGTCTGGAAAGATCCCCAAGCTGGTGAACCCCTTTCCTTGAGCACTGGAGTGGAGGGAGCCACTGTCAGGATGTGTTTGCTGCAGGACCAGGCTCTTCATCTGCGTCTGCCCCTGATTTTTAAACTTTTTAGATGCAAATTCCTGTGTGTTTGGGCAGCACTGAGCATGGTACCTGAGCAACCTGACGGAGTTTCACGATGCAGGGCAAGAGAGAGATCGTTTTTTTTGGAAATAATTAATGTTACAGTGGGCTGGGAGCTGAGGGAAGCCAAGCCAGCAGAGCTCCCTGTGAAAAATGAGACAGAGAAGAGAAGAAAGAGAAGAAAGTTGGAGGGGGAGATGCAGAAATTAAGTGACTTGCCCAAGGTGACTCATTTGGTCAAGATAAAAACCTTGCTGGAACCCTGTTCCTTGGGCTCCCACACCTTCCCAGGTATATTTTTTTTGCTTCCCCAGGAGCCTCCCCCACTGCTGCCTTCATCTGAAATTCCTTTCTTGGCTGATTCATTTGAATTTATCACAGCCAGAGTTTGTCTGAATATCTGCACTATTTATATATATATATGTATATGCACGCTATATGCATACATACACCATATAATTAGAACTTCAGAAGTGCTTATTTAAAAGAGCCCCCCAAACCAGCCCAAAATAACCCACAAAACCCACACAGCATCGCCACAGAGCATCTGTTGTCTTCTCCCTAAGTTTCTCCCTGAAGAATGTATGAAGAACAAGAGTTGCTTCATGGTTTGGATGAAATTATGTATCTTTATTAGGTTTCTCTTCTCGGGAAACAATTTATTAGACACAAGAATGTTATGTTATACTACCTCCTCCTTTTTGCCTGGGAATTTACAGTCCACACACTGCACCAGCACATAAATCCAGTTTTATTTCTCAATTTATTCACCTGGAACTAAGTGGATTAAATCTTTTTTTTTTTTTTTTTTTAAAGGACACCGGCCCTCCATTTTCAACCAGAACCACTGCAAATAATCGTTAGGCAGTCAAATTAGAGGTGGCTGTGAGGTTGCTTTCTGTGCAAACTTTTCTGCTCAGCGAGCTTAAACGGCGATTTTTGAAATTTATTTTATTTTATTTTTACTTTTTCCGGCGCAAAAACTTACCTTTAATGACCCTCTCTCCCCTCAGTAAACCGGGATTGATTAGAATTTGGCTTCAAGAGATGAAAGGCCTCTGCAATTATCTACTTGTATATGCCCTTCAGTAAACTACCTTGTCTCCCCCTTTCTACCTCCCCTTCTTAAGAAGACTTTCCCAGGTCCCTCTTGGCTGCGGTTGAACGATGTTGGCTCATGTCCATGCTGCAACAAAGACCTGGCATTCCAGCTGTCTGCTTCTAATCTCCAGTGTCAGCTCTTGTTAATGTTTCAGCATGAAATCAGAGGGGGCAAAGCTGCATGGAATATTAAAACCATGATCAGAATTCCACTGAAATGCTGATAGTCTGCGAGCGCCATTAGGAGGGCCGTCAAATCGCTGTCTCGCATTAAATAAAAAAAAAAAGGAAAAAAAAGAAAAAAAAAGAAAAGATTTCCATCGCTGGGAAGTACAATCAGTGAATCACCGGGCTCAAATTAGCATTTTTTCAATTGGGGATCGAAGTTGATTTATTGTTCTACACAGCATTAATGTAACTGTGTGCTTGACCTGTTAAGGCAGCTAATTTTTCATTTAAATGGCTTCTCTCTCCCTATGCAAAAAGGTTGTAATCATATTTCAACTTTGCAAAGTGAGCAGGAAAGTGCTGGACTGTTTCAAAATTGTCTTAAGGAGTCTCCCTCTCTCCCCTCCCTCCCTCTCTCCCTTCCCCCTCCCTTATGCCTAGTGGTCAAGGGCAAGCAGGTTTTTGTTGGTTTTTTTTTAAAAAAAAGCTGTCTCAAGTAATAAGCTTAATTGTCATTTGACTTGAACTATTTTACACCACTTTGACCATGTAGAAAAACATCTGAGTGGGTGTAAATATCACAGCCCCAAGCCCTGCAATGGGAGCTTAGTGTACAGGGAGGGTCTGTCCTATTAACAATCTCAGGGTTTGCATAAAAAAGAGGAGGTTTTTGGCCTTCCACGTTTATTTTTCTCACTGTCCCCAGTAACCAGTTGCTGGATATGATTGCAGACATCCTGTATGTTCTGTAGGTATTAAAAAACCCCCTGAAAACCCTTGAATTCAGTGGCAGCAGAATTAAGGACCGAGCAATGGGACCAGTACAAAGCTGGGTACAGAACGAGCAGTGCAGCAGTTCCTGCTGGTTTCAATCGACTTTGTGCTGTGCTAGACATGGAAAGAGTTGTAGTTTTCCAGTGAAGTTTGTTTTGCACATGAAAATGATGATTTACTGGAAGTGAGGCTGCCTGTGGGAAAGTGTTGCTGATGAGTCTGAAGCAAAACGTGGCTGGGCAGGAGCAAATCTGCTTCTCCCTGGCCTGAAAGGCCTCTTGGTTTTGCAAACGTAATTTGTAGCTTGGAAAGAGAAGGGTGGGTTTTTAAAAGGCAGAAATCCAGTCTGTGTGTGGAAACCTACTGAGGTTGCCCCTTTCTTCTCGGGTGAGGAGGGTGAGGGTTTGAGATCTCCATCGAGGGCAGGATGGGGACCCATTTCCCACCTGACTCCGGCGAGTTTCCTGCTCAATGTGTCTCCTTCAAACCCCGTCATTTCCAACTGTTGCTGCCTTGTCCTCCAGCACCCCAACCTGGGAAAAACCTCTGTAGGAGCTGACATTCTCCAGATGACAATACAGAGCACCCCGGTGCCTCCTCCCTGGCTAAAGTGCAGATAATATACATTTCCAATTAGTGGCACACATTCTAGTCATGTTCTCTTTTTACTCCCTAACTATCTTTGTTTTGCTAAAAAGCTGGTCGGTCATTAATGAAATCCTGCAGTTCTGCTAATCCTGGGTACAATGCAGCTTTTCTCCAGCAAGCTATCCCTGACATAAAACTACAGTTACCCAAGCTCCCCACCACATTAAGATTCGTTGTCATTTGCCTTTCATTACATACCTGATGTAGCACAGTAGCAGTCAAACGTCCTTGGCAGGCAAAGCAAAGTATTTAATTGTATTAGTTTCCGCTTGCTCCGCCTTAGGAACATTTTTTTTTTTTTTTAATAACTTGGGAGGGAAGAGGAAAAAAAAAAACACAAAAAAAAAAAAAAAAACCAGAGAGAAAAAAAATACTGTATCATGGAAACTTATACTTTCTGCTTGGATGTAAATGTAATTATACTTCTCCAAGCAATTTTGCAACCCCCCTCCCCAGCAGCACTGTATTGCCAGTGCCATATGAAATGCCTCTCCGTGGAGGAGAACAATGAGGCATTCATCAAAGAGAACTAGTGATTAGATGTTTTTCATTTTCAGAACTTTAAGAGATAAATAGGGGCCCTGTTCCTCCATTTGATGTACAGTACTGTTGGGATTCAATTAATCTCTTCTGATAAATACCAAATTTCTGCAATATTATTTCGGAAGAAAGAGTGTCACACAGAAGGTTGAGCTCAATCCCTCAGAACACGGGGGCTGGTTTTCAAAAAAGAAATATATTAAAGAAGGCTGGGATGACCATGGGGCCTGGAACAGGGATAAGAAACTGTACAGCTCTACCCCTGACCAGCCTTGCTTTTTCCCAATGTTTCCCTCCAAAAAAGGACATTGGATAGAAAAAGGAGCAAAACATTAAATCTCTATCTTATATTTTGGGAGATCTGACTTTTCTGTGGAATTATGGAGTCTCTTGGTGTGTTTGTGCTCAATTCTGTTAAACTTAATAACCTTTTTCTTCATCAAGACGTCGGGGATGGCTTTTTTAAACACTTTTGAAATGCTCAAGTCCTACAGGGTTAAGCAGTGCAGAGTTCTCTGCAGGTAAATGAAATTATTATGTTTAACTTCTCCACTCTTCATTTGAATATGCAGAATTGCAACCAGAGGGAGGGATCACTGGCTGCTCTGTGACCTATGAAAAAGGAGTTGGTGCTTTCAGCCCTCAGAGCACGGTGCAGGTTGTGTGTGTCTGTGTTCCAAAAGCTGTCCCTGCGACTGATAACAATTCACACACCTATTCCCATTGACAGTTTTATTAATAAGATCAATGGCTGAACAGGCCTCAAAGTCTGAACGTGCCATCTTGTCATTGCTGGAGCAAATGAGGGGTATTGACGGAGCAGGGCAGGGGAAGCTCGTGCTGAGGGACGTGATCGGTGGGTGGACCAAGAAAATAGGTCAGGTTTGATCAATACTCCTGCTTTAGGGAGTGCTGAATCTACTTATATAAATGCACCAGCTCAATTAAAAAAAAATAAGTGAATAACTTGGGTAACTATCAGGCCCAGTTTAGGCTCGAGGCAAGGAAGGGACAAGCCCGGTCCTGGCAGCGACTCTGGAGTCGTGAGAGGGCTGAGAGGCAGCTCAGTGAAGGTGATGCCCATCAGAGAGGATCCTGGCTGCTGTCACAGGGTTTTCAGGTGGATATATGAGCTGGTGTAGCCCTATGGGGGGATTTAAATAGTTTCAAGTCCAGCTCAGCACAATCCCAAACTTGTAACATAGTGTGATATCCCATTTTAATGGATCTGCCTTAAATTGCCACAACCCCTCCTGGGTCTGTTTGTGGGTTCTCTCACGGTCACGTTTCACTGACAGAATTTATAATCTGTCTTTTCCCCTGATTATTCTGCACCAAAACTGTTTGGTTTGCTTTGCTGCAGCACGAGCAGCCATTGCTTTAGGGTGGCACACGCTGCACCGCGAAGCTGAAGGACTTAACAAATGGTGCTCATTAAGGGTTTCATCCTCCTCCCATTTACCTCTTTGGAAAACCTGCCGCTGGTTTTACCAGAGCAGAGCCAGAGACTGATCAAACACGAGTTTACCACTGAGGACAACACAGGGATTTATGGCCAAATGCTGCAGTTGGTTTCCAGAGCACCATGGAAAAATCAGGGGACGAGTGGCAGCTGTACCTCGGAAATGAGAAGTGTTTTTTGGCACAAATCTTCATCTTTGTATTTTAAAGATGCAGCAGCTCCTTTGTAGTCTCCAGGATTGATGTCAGGCTTGTTGGGGTCAGTAGGGATCTTTCAAATGATTTCAAGGGCTTTGGATCAAATCTAAAGCCAAGCTGCTCATAAAAAGTCAAGGACTAGACATAGATTTGGGGAGGGACAGGGAGGTCATTCGGTTAAAAAAAGTGGATTTTCTGAATTTCTGCTGGTTTTATCAGGTGCTTTCTGAATGCAGCTCAACTTGTATTATCTGCAAGATTTTATGTCACTGCAGTATCTCAAGCTGCACCGATAACAGGATCTCACAATGTATTCTTAACACAAAACATGTAGAGAGTTTTGGAAGGTTTAGTCTCCGGATTAACTGAGTGGAAAATGTCTTTCATTGTAGCTACAGATGGCCCACAACACAGGGGAGGAATCTGCAGAAAAAAATCAGAACCTCTTTGTCTTTGCAACTTCATTAGGTTTTCCAAAGCTCTGAGCAAGATTGTTCATAAAATGAGGGAGGAGATGGAGAATTATTATTTTTCATATTCCCTCATTTGTTTTCATGTCGTGTTTTCCCTAACAGAAAACATTGAATGCATTTCTCATTTTAAAAATATGAACGTGGGGGGAAAAAATTCAAGCCTTATGTGGTTTTTTAGATATATATATAGGAGAAATTAATACTTGAAGGAAATCTAGGAAGCCACCTTGCGAATAAAATGAAAATATTACAAACCGAGCTCTGAACTTTGGGCAGTGGAAAGCAGCAATTTGAGGATATTTGATTTCTGATTTGTTTTGGTGTTTCTCCACGAGGTTTCCCTCCCCCCCTCCATCAGGAATTTGATTCCTGATGTGCTGGGGTGAGGTTGCTGCATATCTGGCGTCACAGGAATTCGCGCTCCCGTCTGACGAGTCATGCTTCGTTATGACTATCATCCAGATCAAAATAGCAACCTTTTTTGCTGACTGTATTGCTAATCCCATGGAGGCTGGAGGGAGAGGTGGGTGGGTGGGCAGAGAGAAAGCATAGCAGGGATAGTGTCACTGGGTTGGGAACAGGATATCTCCCTGTGTAAGATTAAGTTATCAAATTAAGGTCTAGTGCCGTGATCAAGAAAGTCAATGCTCCATATGATATAATTTCCAATCTGGGCCAATTTTGCCTTTGATAGAGAGCCATCTGTGTGTATAATTCTGTCCAGGTTGAAGTGGAGCCCTTGATGCTGATGGGATCAGCACCAGATATGTGTATCTAAGCACCATCCTCAGGTCTTGTGAATAACATTACTGAGCTCTCCAGGGTGAATTTCATCTCATTTTTCAAGCCCTTACAGTAAAAAGCTCACAGCTCCATGACAGAACATTTACCAGCGAGAAGACATCTCTGCTTTGTGGGAAAATGAAAAACTAGCCCAGCCAGCAGTTGCAAAGGAAATCTGTAGCCTGTGCTTGTAGCACATTAATAACATGACTGGTGACCTTTCTGGAGACAAGAAATGCGTGGAATTGATTGTCCTACCCAGGAGCTGTGCAGAGCTATAGATCGGTTATTTTCAGCCCAATCTTTGTTGTGGTCACATCTTTGGCCAGTGCAGGCTCAGTGTGGGTATAGTTTAGTCTGGTTAAATCCAAATACAGCTGAGGAACGAGAACAATGCCTTGCTGTGGCTGCCAAAGGTGCAGCTGCTGGTGGCCATGCTGGAGCTTCTGCACTACAGAGCTTCTCCTAAAGGAAAGTTTAAAGTCTCTGTTGTCCTTGAAGCTGAAGAATCTCACTTTTCTATTTTTTTTTTAAATATGTATATATATACACACACAGATATATAGACATAGATGTGATTTTTTTTTGTTATGATCTGGGAGAATGATGATAATTCAGGTCTCCAGAAGTGTTTTGTGTTTTGGTTACTTCCTTCTTTATTAGGGAGTAAAGATCCCAGAGTCCAGTGTCCTCCTTTATTTGGAATTAATCCCAAGGTTATCTCCATGGTTCACTGCTGTGAAAACCTGGAGGTCCCAGGTCTGAGACAACCTCTTGGGTCAGATTAACTGGTGGATTTCTCCAGCCTGAGAGTCGGAGTTTTCAGCAGCTCTCCAGGGTTGTGCTTGGAAATCAGAGAGGCTTCCCTGGGTTATGTCACATCTGCAGAAAACTCAACCCCTTTCCCTTTAAATATTGCTTTATCTGCCCACTGCCATAAACTTCCATTGCAGCAGGATGACCAGGAAGGTCAATTTAGGGAGGCTGAAACCTCACAGGTAATTTTCCAGTTGGGTTTCCTGTGTGAGGGGCAGGGAGTTGTCTGGTACCCAGGAGTGGGGTGGGTGTCTGCTTCCTGCAAGTGTCCAGGAGCAACACACAGGATCCATTAGAGAGATGCCTAATCATCTTAGCCTGTCAGATCCAAACCACCCTCTTTTAAGAGCCAATTTGTTTTTCTGCCAGATCGATGTTCTTATCTGTAATTGCACAGGCCATGAATGGCACCCAATAACCAGTTAATATGCAGTTCCATTCCACAGCAGGGTGGGGAGCAGGGAAATGTCTTAATTTAAACATTTATTGTACAACTGTGAAAATGTCCTAAGTGAAATTAATTGAAGCTCGGGGAGAATAACTTATAAATCACCTTGTCTGGCTTGCATAAAATGATATAAGGATATGCTGAAGCCTTATCATGGGGCTCTGTGGAGCTGGAGAAAGCTTTAACCCCGAGGTTACTGCTGTTATTCTGCCTCCAGGATGGAAGAAATCTGACTCCCACAGGTTATGTGGTAAAGGGAGGGCTGATCTAATTAATAATAAGCCACCAAATTTTACTGTTGCTCCTCTCTGCCACGGGCTGTGGCAGGCAATTTGAACTGAGTGGTAACACCATCAGCCATTCAGTCCTGAGACTTCAGCAGCACTTTGGAAAAAGGGGGTGATGATCCCGTCAGGCTGGGCTTTTCACGGTACCAACACCACCAGAAAGGGGAAAAAACAACCTTAGTGATGTTAGCAGGGTTGGATATGAACAAGAGTGGCTAAAAAACAAGCTGGAAATTAGGAAGGCTGGTGGGCAATCTGAGGAGCACATGAAGATGCAAACAGAGAATTTACTGATTCACGAAGGAAATAGTTGTCACACTCGAGGAAGGTTAGAAGGACACTTAAAGAGAAAGAATAATACTGCAGAGAAAGAAAAGCCATATCTAGCTGTTAACCCTTGGGAGGAAGCACTGAGGCAGGGGTGGAGCTCTGAGCTGCAAGGGCCAGCAAAAGCACAAACCTGTGATTTGTGAAAGACGTGGCTGAGCTATTGACGGGGACAAAAAGTGACAATCCTGCTCAAACCCTCTGCTCCACGGGAAGCCTGCAAAGGCTGCCCCTCTGGAGATGTTCATCCTGCATACTGCGAATCAGCAAGGCTTAATTAAGCACTGGGAGGAAGTGGTTATTGGAAATAGATTTCAGGAGCAACTACTGGGTATGACACGGATGAACCAGCTCAGCTCCTGCCTCTGTAAAATTCATGTCTCTACAACAGACCCTTGGGAGCAGGTCAACAAACCAGTGACTAAAGGAGAGCTGGTTGACATAAATTATATAGACATGCAGAAAGTGTTGGGACAAAGTCCCTGGCAAGGGGGTACTGAGGGAGCCAAGGGCTGACTGGTAAAGCACTGCTGTGGTTTAGATGGGAGTAATGAGTCCCTCCTATCCCCCCATGCACTGCAAGATGGAAGGAATTATTCCTCTTTCACCACGGTAAAAAAATCACTGCTGTGCCCAGTTGCTTAAATATATTTACTATTGGGTTGGAAATGTGAAAAATAAGGCAGGAAAAGTGAATAACAAAGCAGGGAAAGTGACTTTTGGGCTAAGCTGGAGTTGGCTGAATGGTTTTAATGGAACCCTGCATAGTAAAAGGGAAAACTTGAGGGGCAGTGGTGGAAATTCCCAGCTGACAACTCCAAGGGACTCTTCAAAAGAATATTTGGACAGCCCATATCTATCTAAGTTATCACTAAAAGGGGAAAAAAAAGAGGTCTGTAACTGAACAGCTCAATGGTATCGCTGTTCAAGCTGCAGCAGTGGCTAAAAAAACACCAGTGAAGTGGTAGGAAAAAACCCACCAACCAGTGTGGAACATGATATTGAAAATATAAGATATTATATCAGTGTGCCATGATATTGGTCACTCCTGGGCAAGAAGGATACAGAATAAATAGAAACAGCTGGGAGATAGACAACAGAAATAATTAGAGGCCTGCAAAAGTGCTCAAAAGAATAATTTCTTGAAAGAGATTGTTCAGATGAGAGAGCACAGGAGTAAATGCTAAAAGGAGCGGAGAAGGTGAATTGCAGGACATTGAAAATGGTTAAAAAGAACTGGGTTTTGTACAGTTGACAAAAACCTGTGGAGTCCTTTGTCTCTTGACATGGTTGAGGCCAGGAATTCTGGTGGGATTGAAAAATTCATTGAACGTTTGTACAGTGAATGGAAACATCTGCAGTGAAATGGGTGGGATGCTATTCTTAGCAAAGAACCAGCCCCAACCCTCCTACTTCAGGGCATAGTTTAAATAGTGACTGAGGAAAGGGTAGGGGAGGAAAGTCCTCATTAAGGTTTGCCATTGTGATCCAGGAGGAGATATGTGCTCTTTTCCCCTGAAAAATTTGATTATCACTGCACTAGGTTTGCCATTGCTTTGAATAAACACTTCAACACGCAGCTTTTATTATTTATAGTGTTTATTACTTATAGTATTTATTACTTGCAGAATTTTACTACTTGTAGCTTTTAGTGTAGCTTGTTGTCGTGTTATCCGAATTTCTGCAAAAGGAAGGGTGGTTTAAGGGTGAATTGAAATCCCTCCTCGTTGCAATATGGCATCATCAATGCACATCTGTCCACAGATGCTCGGGGCAGTGATTGAACAGGTTTATTGCACCCAATTACAATTCATTGCACAGGTATATTTAAGTGCTAGAAATAAATGATGGACTGAGGAGGATTATTTGTGGCAATTCTTAATAGGGAGGGTGAGACTTGTGCACAATTCCCCAGTTATTTGCATAGGTGAGAAAGGACTGAAAACAAGGATGAATTTTGATTTATGTTGTTGGGGTTTTTTTTAAATTTTTAATTAATTTTTAATTGAGAAGGAGATGAGATGGAGGGGCAGGGTGAGAAAATAGATGCCCTGGGGGTGCAGGGGATGAAGTGCTGGGGGTCCCAGGGCAGGGCTTGCCCTGGCAGGTGCCTCATCCCAGGGCAGGGGCTCAGCCCAGATTTCCCCAGTGCCCCTGGATCCCTCCACAAAAGCGTCAAAGAAACCTGGGGAGTCCAAAATTCATCCGCCAAAAATTCATCCCCCAGGGAAGAAAAGAAACCAGAACAAAACAGCAAAGCCCCAGCCCAGGATTTTAAGATGAGCTGCAGCTTGGTGACACAGGCAGTAAATTTGACAGCTTCTCGCCACCTCCTCCTGGTGTGATTTACTTTGAACTTTTCAGCATAAACAGTGCTAGAAATGAGCTCAGGTAGGGCTTTTTATGGCCAAGCTTTGCAACTTTGCAGCAAATTGCAGAGCAGGACACTCTCCTACAGCCCTGTCCACCTTTCCCTCCTGTTATTAAATCACTGAAAAGGCACATGCAGGGAAAGCAGAATCAGATCTTCTGAATAAAAAGCAGACACAAAACACAGAAAGGGAGAAAAGGATCGTATTAGACCAGGAAATATGTCAGGCAAAGTAGTTTTGATGTGTTCTTCAATGCAAGAAAGGGTGGGAATAAAATATGCATGTGTGTGTGTGTACATATATATATATATGTATATAGCAAGCTGCACAGGGATTTTTTTTTTCTATTTTGAAATCCAGATGAGTACAACAGGAAAATAAAATGCTGAGCCACCACACAAACCTCTTGTCTTTCTTTTCTGTGTCAACTCCTACTCACAGAGAACAGCATTTTGTTTCCTACTCTCGAGGCAGCAGCAACTAAAGTGAATGTTCATATGTGTGGTGAGGCATTTGTCCCTGGAAAAATAACATCTCTTCTTCTATTAACGTTTTAATTAATCCCTTTTAGTTATGAAATGTAACTTTACATTACATAAAAAAAAATTACATGCAGTCTCTTAATCTGCTAATCCTTTCTCCAGACAAGCTGGTTCTTTTTAAATCAACTGCCATTTTATCAACCCAATGGAGCAGAGATCCGGACTCAACTCTATTCAACAATACATTCTTTTCATGAGAGACTGGCCTAGCTAATATGACACCACAAAGGGCTTGAGGAATTCCAAATACCCAGCTCTTTGGATTAAAAGCATAATAATCCCATGCAGTTTTTTGTTCAGAATTGATAGAATGGTTGTATAGTGAGTCACACTTGTTTGAACTTATCAAAGTAACAATATATTAAGCATTTCGTAGGATGATATTTTATTTTCTCAGGTTGATTCAACTTCTTTCAAGTATTTTTTTTTTTTTTTAAAAAGTGTGTATTAATGACTGCCAAATGCCCCTGCAGTTAAACAATTAAAACCTATAATTAAGCCCAGAATCTGATAGCTGCTGTTTTATGGCTGGATTTCTATACAGTTTTTATATAGACATAAGCATTGTTTTTGCCAAAGCAGTCGGAGCAGCCCGGCACGCAGCGTGGACCAGAGCAAAAGCACTTTATACTGCTGTGACTCCTTCCCCTGCCCATGGGCTTGACTTTACTCTGCTTCCAGGCTGTGTCTTGGAGCCAAAGCAGGACGGCTTTTGTGTGTCAACAGGCCCGTTGGGAGACGGAAAACAAGGCTGTCGGAATTAGCGGCCCAGTAGCCTCAATAAACTCACATGCAAAGCTCAGGCTTTGGGAAGACGCCTCGCTGTGTCCCCTCCCACTTTGCTGTGGATTAAGAGAGCCCGAGACCCAAGGTTTTCCCTCTGACAGGTTTTTGTAAGCTTATTAAAAGAAGCTCTGGGGTGCAATCAGGGAGCAGAGCGGGGATGTTGGGTGCTGCGCCGCAGCTCCCGCTGCACGAAAGGGGGGTTCGGCGACTAAAGTTCTGCCTGCCGGGGTCAGGAGGGCTGGGAGCATCTTTCAGTGCCTGGGAGGGAGAAGCTGATGGGCTGGGCCTGCATGGGAAGAGCACATCACAGCTGGAAGTCCTTGATGGGCTCCACAGGGCAGCCTTAGGAGGGAGCACTTTGGCTGCCGCTGTATCCGCAGGCTCCCAGGAGGGCAAGAGGCAGGGAGTTCCCTTCACCCTGAGCTCCACAGGACACTGCAATGGCAACAGCTCCATCCCTGGAAGTGTTGAAGGCCAGGCTGGCTGGAATTTGAGGTGTCCCTGCCTGGAACAAGGTGATCATCCATGTCCCTTCCCACCCAAACCATTCCGCGATTTCCACCGCGGTTACGCAAACCGCGCCCCCTGATCCAACACCTCCCCAAAGCAGCAGCGTGGGAGAACATCTCAGGGGGCAGCCACGATTCCCAGTTATCCATAAAGACACACAGCACTGCTGTGGCCAGCGGGGCTGGGCTGGGAAGGGCTGACTGGGGCGTGGCAGGACCAGCCCCAGCACCCCCGGGATGTTCATTCACCTGCTGGTCCCCCATTCCCTGTAGAAGCCCAGCACTGGAAGAACCCTCTCCCATGCTTTTGCCATCTTACCCATGCCCTGCTCCAGCAGCAGAAATGTCTTGTGGCTGGACTAGTGAGTCCCTTAGTCATGTGCCCACAGAGAACACAGAACTTCCTTTATTTTATTTATGTTTTTGTTTTCATTGTCATAACTCTTCCCTTGAGTTCCCACCCCTCCTACTCCATATGGCATCTCACAAGGGAACAATAGAGACCTCTTCAGGGGTTTGTGCTATAACTCTTCAGAACCAAAGGATTCTCTGAGGAGCTGGTCGGATTTTTCATCCCAATTATTTCAATATTCCTACGGAATTTCAAAACTAAATACATTCACAGCAGAATTGGCAGCGCTCAGGCGAATATTTTTCATTTTTACTTTCGACCAACTGCAGAGTTAACCAGAACATTTTGAAATTTGACTCCCTTGCCAGTGCCTGCTGTAAAGAAGGGAAACTTGGGAAGGGTGGTGGCAGAAATGTTTGCTAATTTCCCTCTTTCTTCTCTTTTCAGTTTGGGGCCCTACCCAAAAAGCAGCGAGCCACCTCCTCGGGCCAGAGGAATAAAAGTGTTAATGAGGAAGCAAACACAATTTAAAACTTCAGTTCTTAAAGGAAAAAAAAAAAAAAAAAGCAAGAACAGCCCTGATTTTTCAGGCCAGACGAGTTCTCCTTTCTTCTGCCAAGGGAATATTGTTTGCATGCCTCCTTGGAGGAGGGTTTGGTCCTTCCATCCTCCTCGGTGCCCCTTTAAACAAACACCTCATAACACTGCAGCTATAAATAGCACCGAGGTGGAAATGGCTGGATAGGTTTCTATGCCCTCCTTTGTGTTCACATTTTTCAAACATGCAAACCTTCTCCCCTTTCCCCCCCTCCCCAGCACCTCCTTCCCTCCACAATGTGGGGTTATATATAGAATATTTATAATAGTTCTTATTTCTAAGCGATTTTCACCACTGCCACGCAGCAGGAAGAAATTGAGAAATTGCTGGTTGTTTATTTATTTATTTCTCCGTGGAAATGTGCACTTAATCCTGCACAGTGTGGAAAAATATACAGTATATGTGGTATGCATTGAGACATACACAGTCTATAGATAGATAGATGCATGTTTTTTTGTGTGTGTGTGTTTTAAATGCAGGCCACATTGATGTCAATGTGGAACTTATAAAGATTGGAGATATTCTTATCTCTGCAGGAAATAAAGTGTTTTGGGTAATATTTATGGGCAGGTTGGGGACCAGTTTACACACCCCATCAGTCACAAAGCTTCGTATTTAAGGCAGGGGAGGCACACTGGGGGCAGGTAAGGAAGGAAATGGCAGTCCAAGGGCAAAGATCCCACTGCTGTCCCAAAATCCCAGAATAGCTGGGGTGGGAAGGGACCTCTGGAGATCCTCCAGAACAAGGCAGGGTCACCTGGAGCAGGTGACACAGGGACACATCCAGGTGGGTTTGGGATGTCTCCAGAGAGGGAGACTCCACACCCTCCCTGGGCAGCTGCTCCAGGCTCTGCCACCTCCATGGAAAGAAGTTCTTCCTCATATTGAGGTGGAACTTTAGTTTATGGCCATTGCTCCTCATCTGGCCACCCCTGAAAAGAGTCTGGGAACAGCCCTTGGAGATATTTGTGTGTCACTGCAGACCACTTAGCACCAGAGGGGTGGATTGGGGAAACATCAGTGTACACTGACCCCCCTCTCCCATCCTTCCCTTGGCATCTGCTGTTGGCCACTCTTAATGGGATATCAGGCTTATTGGCTGATTGCTGCACAGCCCTGTTAGTGATCCTTCCTCTGTGTCACAGGAGAGGGGAAAGGGTTTAAGGGGATCATGGAGATCCCATGGCAGAGGCTGGCACGGATTCCTGAGCTCTGGGTTCCCGGGGAAGCCAGCTTGGATGGATTCAGAGCCCAAGGGAGGTGTGGGAGATGCTGTGCAGCATTCCTGGGCTCCACCTGGTGTGTTTGACATGAAAGGAAATGAAATTCATATCAATGATCTTGGCCTGTGCAGTGCAAAGGTGAGTTTGCTTAAGGTTTGCTCCTCGTTCAGGACCCACCCAGCCCAAAAAAAGAGACAGGATTCGGATGTTTTCATTTCTGAAACCAAGCCCAGTGGGGTGAAAAAGGGGGAGGAGGAAAGGGCTGAGGCAAAGCTTCAGTCAGGACTTAAGTTGTGCAGTCCTGGGGGTTGGATTTATCCCAGGTTCACTGTCCTCCTAACCCTTATGAGAGCTGTATGAAAACCCTGCAGGGTTTGGCACGGTGTAAATCCTGCTCAGTCTGTCTGTAAAATCAGCTGTGTTGTGTTTGGTTCAAGGTCCTTCTCACGGGCTTCCAGCCTCTAGCAGGAGCCAGGAGCTGATGCTCAGAGTTCAAGAAGAGCACCAGCAACGCCTTCAGAGAGCCCCAGCGTGTGGCATTAACTTCTGGTGACCTGAGTTTTTGTGTTTTCTAGCTCAGGTGGGCTTTTCTTCTCTTTATTATTCCACATGCACTTAAATCCCCTTTTTTATCAATGGACTTTGTAACTTCTCGTGCCACTGAGTTCCCCAAACTCACCGAGGGCTGTGTGAGAGCCAGGTGTGGCTTTTGCAGGATTTGTTTTTTCTAATTCAAAGTGGCAATTTTTTAGGACTGGGACTTCCTTGCTACACGGAGAACATGAAATATGTAGTAGAACAGCAGCAGGTTTTTTGAGCTATTTTTTTCTTGATTGCATTTGACAAGCCCTGTCTATCAGCTTAGGGAAATGAAAAAAAAGAGCAAGCATCCATCTCAGCCCTTTTTTTTTTTTCCATCAGTATCAGGCAGCATCTGAAGGAAAGCACTATTATCTGGAAAGGATTTAGACCCTGAAGAATGTGCATGGGACATGAGAAGTGTTGAAGCACAGTGGGTGACACCGGGAGCATCCGTGCTCGGAGGAGCCCTCGGGAAGGCGAGGAGGAATGTCTGGCTGTTGCAGTGGGTCCCCTGGCACGTCGGAGGAACATGTGGGTGCCACAGGGTGCTGCTGAGAAGGCAAAGAGCTGTCTAGGTGGGCGCCAAGATATGCAGGGCACAATATGAAACACGCCACGGGAGCCTCCTGACAAAGGCAGGGCTGGGGGCGGGGAGCAGGGTGCTGGAATTCAAACATAGATTAAGCTCCCCAGTATGTTTTGCTCTCACTTCTGAAGTATCTGTCTCATGCTGTTCTCCTCCTAATCTGTCAGCCACAGTTAATAGCTGATCAGAGCAGTCCTTTAATGAGTCAGCCAGATTGTTTGCATAAACAGTTGCCAGGCTGATGTAACCAACAGCAGTTCGATGTTGAATTCTCCCCTCACTTCCACCTGCACTCTCCCCTCTCTTCCCGCCCTCTGGGGTGTTTGCTGCCACGAGGGCACCTGAACCAGGGTGTTTTTTAAGGTGTATTCACATCCTTTTCCTCACCCATTTCCTCCTCTCCCACCACCTAGAGGACATTTTTGTGGCTGACGTGACTTCAGGTGTAATAATTCACAGCTAGGGCTTAGCCTGAGTGCTGCCTTCTGCAAGGGGGTGTGAATTATTAAGCTCTGTTTCTCACCTCCGGGTGCCTTTATCAAGATTATGATGGTAAAAGGGGGACAAGAAGAGCGAAGTGCTGAGCACAACCCAGGAGATTAAATTCGAACCCTTTTCAGGGTGCTCTGACATATTTACAACTCAAATATTTTGCTTTCAAGTGATTTCAGGCGTTTCATATCAAGGTAATAGTTCTGTCTAAAAAACAAATGTTTGCAGTCTCATTCATTAATTACTATTATGAGAGATTCAGGCTTGGAGCTGTACACGTTCTGATCCAAATCTCTTTTCCTTGGCCTCATCTCAGCACTATAAAAAAGGCTTTCCATTTCTTCAGTGCCTTTCCCTGTGACATTCTGAAAGCCCTTGATAAAAATTAATTAGCCTGTGATTGCAAATTCATCAAAGCTGGGAAAAGAACCCCTGACTCTTCGAAGGCACCGCTTTGCACGGGTATCTGGGCAGAATGACTCCCAGGATGGAAGTTCTGGTGGTGCTGCCATGCCTCAAAATGTACCTTTTAAAACAGTTTTTAGTAATGCTGTGTGGGCAAAGTGAGCATTCAATATTATTCTCTTCCACAGATGGAGAAAACAGTCACCAAGTGACTAAATAATTTGCTTGTAGTCACATGGAAAAGAACACAGCGTTCCTCACAGTCGAGCCACGTGACTTTCTTATTCCTCTCCCGCATTCCCAACATGAAATGGGGAATCTAAAGGTTTGGATCCCTGTGTTTGTGAAGGTCTGGACATATTTTGAGAGCCCACAGTCCCATGCCCTGTTCCCTTTCTGGGCTAAATTTCAATTTGCCAAGGTATTTCTGATTTCCCTAAAATTCAGCTCTTTCTGTAGAAGGAGTTGCTTCCTGCTAGATTTGAGTTAACATCGAATATTGTGGATTTTAAAAGGCCACAGCATTCCACCAGTGACAGATGACAAGACTGCTGTTTTGAATCCAGGTGAGAGACTTTGAGGTCCTGCAGAGGATGTGGAGCCACAGAAATGCCATCAAGCTACTGGTGCTAAAGAACAGAGGGGGGTTTCTTGCAGACATTGGGATATTGCTCCAGCACATCTGAAAAATCAAACCCAGCGAGGGAACAGCACATGGCTGGGGAATATTGGCACTAATATGACGGAAAATGGACAGGGATTTACTGGACTTGGGCAGTGGGAGGGAGTGTGACCAATCCACATGTGATTCACCTTCAGAGACAGATACAACCTGAAACAATGACTGAAGTGTTAACTTTTAAATATAAAATCACCAGCTAACAGTGTTTTTGTATGACTTTAGTTCATGTTCCCTTTGTATGTTCATCCTGAATCATTCAGCTTGATGACAACTACATTTCTGTGTGCCTGCAGTGCCAGATATATGTGGACATCCCTCCAAAAGTTCTCCCAGTCTCTGTGGCCTCTGTTCACAGTTTGTGATCTCCTGAGCCTATTTTTTCAGAGATCCACAGATTTAAAGGGGTATTTAAAGCACACAAGATGTTCCAGCTCCCACAGTCCACAGGTGAGGGGTGTGGTGCTGTTCTGAGGATGAATAAACGGCAATTTCATGAAACAAGAACTGAACATCTGCTGAAAATTCCTGTTCCTTTCAGCCAGTGTGTAGGTGCTGAAAAACCTGGGAGTTTTGAACCCTTTTGATTAGGATTCTCTTTGCAATGGGGAACACATGTGTTGGGTAGCAGAGCTTGGGGAGCTCACAGAGCTCAGGTGTGGTGCTGCAGGTGATGGGGATGAGCTGGGGATGCTAAAGGAGAGGAGCTGAACTCCTGCAGAGCTCCAACCTCCAAGCCCCAACCAGGAGCTCCCTCTCCCTGCTCCAAGGTAAGCCCTTCTGGCTTTTTCTGCAGCAGTTTTTGTTAATATGGATTGTAAAATGTGTTTAAATGAATGTCCTGGAAGCTGATGCTGTGGTTTGGTGTTTTTCTGTGGTTTCAGAGGTTAATTAAGGCTCCTTGGTTTAATTTCCAGAGGATGGACTTGCATACTTCCAAACAGCTTCAGGGGTGCTTGAGGACTTGCATATTGTGATTTATTTCAGTTTTTAAAAGTTTGAGCTGCACCAGCACCTCTTTGATTGAGCAGGTTTATTAAGGAGTCCTTAGGTAGCTGCTTGGAACAGATGTCCCATAAAGATGGGAAGTGAAAGTCTTTTTTTCCCTTTCTCAGAAAAAGTGAAGTTTTTCCATGTTCTGGACCCTTCCTTTGTCCTTGCTGCTGTTGTGCTTTTCATGTTTGTTGGGAACAGTGGTGGTTTTGGGTTAGGAGCCTGATTTCCAGCTCTGTATCTGTGTGGATTAGCTGATTTTGTGTTGAGTGAGGTCAGTTTTCTCTCAGTGGTGGCATTTAGAGAGTTGCTTGTCTTCATCTTGTTCCTGTTTTATCAAAATTTCCTTGGAATTAAGGACTTTCAGGCCTTTGCTGCGTGTTCTTGGTTTGTTTGGAATTATCCAGAAAGTTTAAGATCTGGGAAGTGTTTGGAGAACAAAGTTTGCTGAGAAACAAGGCTGGAAAAAAGTCTCCTTTTTACCCTGTTTGTGCTTTGACTGCTTTAGTGTTGGTATTTGTAACGAGTGTTTTGCTTTTACGGTCAATGTTTGTTTGCAAAAGGAATGAAAACTGATAAATAACCCAAATGTACACTATGTCTTGGCTGTGCCAATTTTATTGTGGTTATTATTGGTACCAATAATACACACCTATTACAGTTGCTAGGAAATAGCACCTCCAAACTTTTTCTCTATGTGGGTCGTTACAGAGATTTTTTTTATTACTACTTATTTTTAGGGTTGTTTTTCCATACAATTTGTAATTGAAGTTTTACCGTGATTTCAATGACTTGCCTGAATAGAAGATGAAACTGTATTTTTTGATTGTGTCTTCAATTGTAAAATGAACCTGTGTTTGTGATTATTTCTGTGTAAGAACCACTGGCTCACAGGGAGCAGCCAAGATCATTCTGGATGTGTTGGTGATAGAAATGCATAGAGGGGAGGGAGTTCTTGCTGGGGAATTTACTGTCTGAGTAAATAAAGCCCAGGAGGGGGACAGGAATTGTCAGAACAGGGGGACACCAGCAGTGGTGCTGGGCTTGAGAGGGCAAAGTGAATTTTGTGATTGTAGAACCACAGGCTGATTGGGGTGGGAAGGGACCTCAAAGATGATCCAGTTCCACCCCTCTGCCACGGACAGGGACACGTTTGATGCTTTAAGGCTGTGCTGCAACCTCTGCCCTAGGTACCTTTTCCCCTTCATCCACCCCTTGTCACCCTCATTCCTGCTAAAATATTCACTGGGAGTGTGAAAGCAGCTGCTCTTGTGAGGAAACAACCTCGTGCGTTACTGAGAGAGCGTTCCCACCAGCCCGGGCTTCAGCTGGGAGTAGCCACTGATATTTTCCACTAGAGAAAAAAAAAAGGGAATTAGGTGTCCAGCCCTCAAGTAGTGGGATGGAGGCAGCGTGGGAAGGGTTAAAGATTACCGGGGCTGGATCTGACAGGCTGATGTGCTCTCCAGGTAATCAGGATAAACCGGAGCTCGTTATAAAAGGGATGAGCTTGAGCCGCCTGTAAAATGCAGGCACCTCGGAGGAGGAAAGGGAAGGAGGGGGGAGCAGCTTTCTTGGAGAGCACCGGGGAGCCGAGGCAGGAAGGAAAGCCGGAGGGTTTATTCCTCGCAGTCAATAGGTCTGGGGCTGGCTCCGCTTGCTCATTTGTTATTTCTCCAGCCGGGCTGCGCTGGATGATCGATGCGCTGCGGAGGAGGAGGGTTTGATGCTGTTCGTGCAGCCTGGGTGTGGTGCCGGGGCTAATCCGAGAGCTCTGAGCCCGCCGTGGTTTTTTTTTTGCTAAGCTGCCAAGACAGATCCCTGTAAGTGGCTGGGGTTTATTTTTTCGTATATACATATATATATTTTGTAATTTCTTTTTATATTTTTCCCCTCCTCCTCGTCGAGGCAGCCAGTGGGAAATGGCTGCCTTGCTGAAAGAGCTTTGTGCTTTACATGCCTCCCGATTATTTTCTGCATCCAGCCTCGTTCCAAAGGGTGAGATCCCAGAAACAGGCATCATATGCTCAGCCTCTGCATCCCAGATTTCCCTCCCTGTCTACAGACCTGAGCCCTGCAGAGCTCTGGGCTCCTCACCCCCCCCTCCCTCAATATGTCAAGTTTAAACCTTTGCAACACGTTATTTTCATGCTCTGCGGGGACTTTTACAAGAGGTTTGAGATACTTTCCTACTGTATTATAGCAGAAGAAACATTATTCCCTTAAAAATAAAAGTATTGGAGGAAAAAAAAGGTGCTTACAAGTGCACTACAACTAAGGATCATGTTTCCTAGAATGGTAGAAGTGGTTATGTTCTCTTACAGTGCTCTCAAACCTGTGTTAAATCCTTCTGAGTTCAGCCTAAATTGAGTATTCAGCTGAAGACAGGGGCTGGCTGATGGTACATCTTCCAGTTAGGCAGCAAACACTGCGAAATGGGGGAGATGTGGTCTCATTCCTAAAGAAATAAAAATGTAAATGGGGAATATCTGGCACTGAGATTCACAGCAGAGGTCACAATAAGGATGTTATTTTTTTTTTTTTTTGTATGTCCTGGGTGCAGCCTTGGGATCACAACTGTAATGGTCCTTAGATGTCTTTTTAAATCCTGATTTCTCTGTTAGGATTTTTCACAGTTCTAGTTGCCCAGACCTTGTCCTGTGCCCTTCAGGCAGGGTAATGGGGAAGGAAGGATGCTGGAATTCTCCCAGGGGTCTTGGAGTTGGTGCAAAAGCCCACTGGAATTTATTATGACAGTATATTATATCTTAAAAAACCTGTGAAGCGTGAGTGTTCAGCTCAACAGAAAACTTCCCATGGTCAAAATGGATTCACTAAGGATTTTGAGATTTTTTTTATTCCTTACAACTATTTCATTCTTTATGCAACAGGAGCTATAAATGGTTTCCCATACCTGGAATCCATTAGCTCCTGCAGGTACCTGACTGTAGGCTGTACAGTG